>CM040246.1:4890684-5341328 GCA_022545495.1 Chrysanthemum lavandulifolium | reverse complement strand
CATTCTTTGGTGGTAAAAAACACCCGAAGAGGAAGAAAAGACATTTATTGGACATGGGCATGGAGAGGGCATAAGTGGCGGTGGTGGAGCATGGTTTTAAAATTACCAAAAGGGAAAGTCTGATCGTGGCTCTAAAGGTGGTGAAGGCTATGGAGTTGGTGAAGGTGGTGGAGGCGGAGGCTGAGGCGGGGGTGGAGAAGGTTCTAGTGGAAAAGGTTCTCATGGAAAAGGTTATGGTTATGGCTCTGGTTATGGTTATGGTTATGGTTATGGTTATGGTTATGGTTATGGTTCTGGTCATGGTTATGGAAAAGGTTCTCATGGAAAAGGTCATGGTGGAAAAGGTTATGGTGGAAAAGATGGGTCTGGAAAAGATGGTGACAACTAAAGTGGAGGATGATGGGCGTAAATCATAAGTTGTGACTATGCATAGAACTGTTGGTTATAGCAAGTCTATACACTTGTTATAACCCTATAATAAAAACATGCATGGTACGATTCTGTATTTAAAATGCATAGTTTGCATATCTACTTATCTATGTAATTTCGTATCACATAAAATAATAAACGCATAGCTCTTCAGCGACCGCAATATATTAATTGCTTCATTTTGTTCATATATAATCAACTATTCAAGTATCTAAATTCAAAAACTTAAAAAATAATAAAAAAAAAAAAAAAAAAACCCTACCCTAAAAACTACGAGAAAATGGCGGCTCCCTCCTCCCTTGACCGATCGATATTTTCTTTCTGCTTGAACCTTATTCCATAAAAACATTCCTTCTTGTGTGGATTAATCGTTAGTAGTATCTCCCTTTAGTGGTTTTTTTTTTTTTTTTTTTTTGATGCTGGCCTTGTTGTTTTAGGGCTCGATTTTGATTTTAGGGTTTCGCTGTTCCTATTGTCTGCATAAATTCTTTATCATTGATTCATCAATTCTCCATCATGTGAGTTGGTTAGGTTAGCATGATGATCGACGGACCCTTATAGGTGTTCGTGTTTTTTTTGCTTTCCTAATCGTTTTTTCTGCTTTTGCTACTTTTCTGGTTTAAGTGAGTTTTTAGGGTAGGGTTACTTTTGTTTTCTTTATGGTATCTGGGTTTGAAGTTGGTAATCAGAAGGTTACAGTTGAAAGGGACAATGATGTTCCTGTAACTGTAGATTTGAACAGCTCACGTCCTAATCCTTCTTCGTATTCTGCCATGTTCAAGTCTACTCCTCCTAAGAAAATTGTCCAATTGACTGAGATGAGGAGTAAAGAATGTGTCGAAGGGGCTAACGTGACCATTCCATTGGAGGTGGTGGATGAGATAAGTAGCAGTTTTGCTCATACGCTGTTTGGTTAATTCATTGGCAAACGCCTCGCGTTTCCTATAGTCGAAAATTACATGAAAAACACTTGGGCAAAATTCGGTATAGAGCGTGTTATGCTTAATAATGGGTTCTTCTTATTTCAATTCTCGACTAAGGTAGGTATGTAGAGGGTTTTAGAAACTGGTCCATGGCTAATCCGTTCAATTCCTATCGTTTTGAACATATGGACTCCTAATGCTACGCTTACTAAAGAGGTTACAACTACGGCGCCTGTTTGGGTTAAGATTCACAAGATTCCTCTTGTTGCGTATTCGGAAGTGGGCTTAAGCTTAATTACTACACAAATAGGTCGGCCTATCATGTTGGATGCTTATACTAGCTCAATGTGTCACCAATCTTGGGGACGTAACTCGTATGCTCGTGCTCTTGTGGAAGTTTCATCTCATGAAGCTTTGGTTGATTCTCTTGTCGTTGCGATACCATTTCCTAATGGTTCGGATCACACCATGGAAACGGTTATGATAGAGTACGAATGGAGACCTCCAAGGTGTGGTATATGTAAGATCTTTGATCATTGTGATGAACAATGTCCTAAGAGAGTGAAACCGGTTGTGCAAGATAAACCGTTGGTTGATGAAGAGGGTTTCGTTGAAGCTTATAAGAAGAAAGGAAAAGGTAAGCTTCAGGGTACTAATCGTCATGTTGATGGGATTCGTTTTCAAAATCCTAAAGTTTCGTATTACTATAGGCCGGTTACTAAGCCTAAGAATGGAGGAGCAAGTGACATCTAAGCCTTACGTCCAATCGAATCTGTGTTCTCCAATGGTTAATGTAGGTTCTACTTCTTAACGAACCTACTCCTGATCCTACTAGTAGTACGGCTCCTTCCCGGGATGACCAAGGAAAAAATAATAATTGGGTAGATGATATCAACCTTGTTTATTTGAATAATAGTTTTGATGTGCTTAGGGAGCAAGATTCGGTTTTAGAACCTGTGATTGGCATTACGTGTACTCTTGAAGTTATTTCTAGTTCTTCCAAATCTACTTCTCCATCACCTATGAAGAACACTCCTATTGTTGAGAAAATTGGGAAGATTGAAAAGCTTATTATTGATGGGAAGGCTACCCTTGTGGATGATAACGGTAAACCTATTCCAGTGGCTGATGGTAAAAGGAAGGGCAACCCATTCTCTAAGGTGGGTGAAGTGGTTGATTCAGATAGTGATGATGAGGTGTTTGAGCCAAATCCTATGGAAAATTTTTTTTCATCAGCGGGAGGACATAACGAGCTTGAAGGCTATCTTTCTGATGATTATGCGGCCCAGGTCTATGACTTACATGGGCAATTTGAGGAAAACAACAATCAGTTTGATTTCAAGTTTCAAGGCCATTCGAGGAAGTAATCTTTTTTTTGGATTTGTTTATTTGTTTTGCATGTCTTTTTATGTTTTTAGTGGTTGTTCTAGTTGTTGGTAGCTAGTTGTTCATTTATGGCATGTCATAAATGATCTAGTGGTTGTTCAAGCGGTTTCTTGAGGTTAATGGGGCGTTTAAGTCTCATTCCATTGTACTTTAAACGGTTTTTTGGTTAATATATTTTACCAGGGTAGAAGTTCCCTTTTACCAAAAAAAATTCAAAAACTCTCCATACAAAATACCTGCACTAGTTTCACAGAACCTCAAACCATGGATGATCAACCTTGCATGCAAGTATATTTTTTAATGAAAGTCCAACAAGGACCTCGTTCATGCGAAGACAAAAATTCACAATTAAAGAAACCACGTAAGTGGATACCCACCATTTATATTAGGGTTTATGTCATACGTACAATAGCGTGTATTTTCTCATATATAACGTTATGATACGTCTACCCAAAATTTTACTCGTGTGATTTTTCAGCTTTCATTTTTGTACCAATATGATACGTGGGTCACTGGTAAACCGGTTAAAAAGTGACTTTTTAAGCAAATCTGTTCCTTTGCTATTTGTTTCTTTTGCAAATTAGATCCTTTTTCCATTTTCCCTGTAGCAAATTAGGTCCATTTCGATTTATTTTCATAAATGCATCTTTCTACCATTTTTTATTGTTTTTCATAAATACATCTGGTTAATATGTGTCTTGGTTCCGTCCTAGGTCGTTACATGCCTATATGTGTACATAAGGAAGTTAGACCTGCACTCTTCGTTCTGTACTCAAAACCAATCTTCCATTTTGTTCAAAAACCGTGTTTGTGCTTTGATTGAACCTTACGAGCTTAATAGTGAATATGCATGATTGGTCTAACACATAAAGCTGAGTAATTAATAAAATAATTGTGTTTAATTTGATCCATCTACCTCCTAGCCATTTACGTAATATGCTATGTACAATCATGAATTTATGTTGCGGAAAATGATGGCAAACTTAAAATCACATAGGATAGCGAAATATATATTAACACACGAAAAGACTAAAGATGTTGGTATTTAAACGCATATAAAGTCGGGTAATTATATACAGTTGCATCATGTTATTTGATTATAAAGTCATTCAATACATGGGATATTAACACTAAACATAGTCCCGTGAGTGAGTTAGAATCTAATTTCGTAGGCGTCATCTAACGTGTTTAAATTTTTTATATATAATAAGTCGTTCATGACTGCTCGAGTACATGGATAAGGTTTTTCTTGTTTAATTAGATCCTTTGTGAGTGGGAGTTTTTGACTCAGACGTACATGGATAAGTTTTATCTCGTGACCAGTTACGATCAATTCTTAGATCACCCAAATGTGTACTTACATATTTTTGAATCATATGACTCATGTAAAGAGGTTATGTGACTTATCATTTACCAGTAAGTTGTACGATGGTGATTTAAGTAAAGCAAGAGGTATTGATTCGAATCAACCTTTAATTTTATTGCGAGTGTTTTTAGTAAATATTCTCTATTTCTTTCGATATGCAAGTGTTAGGATCAAATGAGAAATAAAATTAAAATAAGAAAGGTAAGAAGAAACTACAACCACATGTTTCAGATACAACTCCCCAAAAATTTCTCCTTCATATTTAAAATGTGTGCATCGAAATCATTATTCTCACCCTTCTCATTTTATTTTTTCTTCTCATCGGATACCTTCCCTAATATACAAACAAAATTAATTGATAGAGTTAATTAGAGTTACTTTGTGGTGAAACAGAAAAGTAATTGTATGCTTTTGTCAAAGCATACGGAGAGCATAAAACAGTAATTACTTGTCTATAACTTTGAGCAAAAGATTACTTAATATAGTTATATCTCAACTGTGTCAATTAGTATCCATTTGAATCCCTATATATACAAGTGCTATTGCTATGCTTCTTGACACATTGCCTTCTAGTTCATTAGTAACACATTGCCTTCTAGTTCCTTTGCTATTTGTTTCTTTTGCAAATTAGATCCGTTTTCGATTATCTCTATAGAAAATTCGGTCCATTTCGATTTATTTTCATAAATGCATCCGGTCCGTAAAATTCATGTTTCTAATTTTCTATTGTTTTTGATAAATACATCTGGTTAATATGTGTCTTGGTTCCGTCCCAGGTCGTTACATGCCTATATGTGTACATAAGGAAGTTAGACCAAGACTGTTTTACTCAAAACAAATCTTCCATTTTGTTCAAAACCGTGTTTGTGCTTTGATTGAACCTTCGAGCTTAACGGTGAATGTGCATGATTGGTCTCACTCATAAAGTGAGTAATTAATAAAATAATTGTGTTTAATTTGAGCCGTCTAAGTCCTAGCCATCTGGTAGGGTACGAATACGCTATGTACAATCATGAATTTATGTTATGCAAATGATGGCAAACTTAAAATCACATAGGATAGCGAAATATATATTAACACACAAAAAGGCTAAAGATGTTGGTATTTAAACGCATATAAAGTTGAGTGATTATATACAGTTGCATCATGTTATTTGATTATAAAGTCATTCAATACTTGTGATATTAAGACTAAACATAGTCCCGTGAGTGAGTTAGAATCTAATGTTGTAGGCGTCATCTGACGGGTTTAAATTTTTTATATATAATAAATCGTTCATGACTGCTCGAGTACATGGATAAGGTTTTTCTTCTTTAATTTGATCCTTTGGGAGTGGGAGTTTTTGACTCAGACGTACATGGATAAGGTTTATCTCGTGACCAGTTACGATCAATTCTTAGATCACCCAAATGTGTACCTACAGATTTTTGAATCATATGACTCATGTAAAGAGGTTATGTGACTTATCATTTACCAGTAAGTTGTACGATGGTGATTTTAAGTAAAGCAAGAGGTATTGATTCGAATCAACCTTAAATTTTATTGCGAGTGTTTTTAGTAAATATTCTCTATTTCTTTCGATATGCAAGTGTTAGGATCAAATGAGAAATAAAATTAAAATAAGAAAGGTAAGAAGAAACTACAACCACATGTTTCAGATGCAACTCCCCAAAAATTTCTCCTTCATATTTAAAATGTGTGCATCATAATCATTATTCTCACCCTTCTCATTTTATTTTTGTTCTCATGGATACCTTCCTAATATACAAACAAAATTAATTGATAGAAGTTAATTAGAGTTACTTTGTGGTGAAATGAAGTAAGTGTATGCTTTGTCAAAGCATCGAAGAGCATAAAACATTAATTACTTGTCTATAACTTTGAGCAAAAGATTACTTAATATAGTTATATCTCAACTGCGTCAATTAGTATGCATTTGAATCCCTATATATACAAGTGATATTTATATGCTTCTTGACACATTACCTTCTAGTTCATTAGTAACCCATCAAAAGAGGATATATGATTGGCTTAAATCATAAGTTGTGACTATGCATAAAAACTATTGGTTATAGCAAGTCTATACACTTGTTATAACCCCATAATAAAAACATGCATGGTACGATTCTGTATTTCAAATGCATAGTTTGCATATCTGCTTATCTATGTAATTTCGTATCAGATAAAATAATAAAGGCATAACTCTTCAGCGACCGCAATATATTAATTGCTTCATTTTGTTCATATATAATCAACTATTCAAGTATGTAAATTCAAAAACTCTCTATACAAAATACCTGCACTAGTTTCACAGAACCTCAAACCATGGATGATAAACTTTGCATGCAAGTATATTTTTTTTAATCAAATACAACATTTATGTGAGAGTTCTCAAACGAAAGATTCTATTAACTCTCACAAATGAGAGTCCTACTAGGACCTCGTTTATGCGAAGACAAAAATTCACAATTAAAGAAACCACGAAAGTGGACACCCACCATTTATATTAGGGTTTTTGTCATACGTACAATAGCGTGTATTTTCTCATATATAACGTTATGATACGTCTTCCCATAATTTTACTCTTGTGATTTGTCAGATTTCATTTTTGTACCAATAAGATACGTAGGTCACTGGTAAACCGGATAAACTGGTTAAAAAGTGACTTTTTAAGCAAATTTGGTCCTTTGTTATTTGTTTCTTCTGCAAATAAGATCCTTTTTCGATTATCTCTATAGCAAATTCGGCCCATTTCGATTTATTTTCATAAATACATCCGGTCCGTAAAATTCATGTTTCTACTTTTCTATTGTTTTTCAATACATCTGGTTAATATGTGTCTTGGTTCCGTCCCAGGTCCTTACATGCCTATATGTGTACATAAGGAAGTTAGACCAGCACTGTTCTTTACTCAAAACAAATCTTCCATTTTGTTCACAAACCGTGTTTGTGCTTTGATTGAACCTTTCGAGCTTAACAGTGAATGTGCATGATTGGTCTCACTCATAAAGCTGGGTAATTAATAAAATAATTGTGTTTAATTTGAGCCGTCTAAGTCCTAGCCATCTGGTAGGGTTCGTAATACGCTATGTACAATCATGAATTTATGTTGCGGAAAATGATGGCAAACTTAAAATCACATAGGATAGCGAAATATATATTAACACACGAAAAGACTAAAGATGTTGGTATTTAAGCGCATATAAAGTCGGGTAATTATATCTGATTGCATCATGTTATTTGATTATAAAGTCATTCAATACATGGGATATTAACACTAAACATAGTCCCGTGAGTGAGTTAGAATCTAATTTTGTAGGCGTCATCAGCGTGTTTAAATTTTTATATATAATAAGTCGTTCATGACCTTTCGAGTACATGGATAAGGTTTTCTTGTTTAATTAGATCCTTTGTGAGTGGGAGTTTTGACTCGACGTACATGGATATGTTTTATCTCGTGACGATTCGATCAATTCTTAGATCACCCAAATGTGTACTTACATATTTTTGAATCATATGACTCATGTAAAGAGGTTATGTGACTTATCATTTACCAGTAAGTTGTACGATGGTGATTTAAGTAAAGCAAGAGGTATTGATTCAAATCAACCTTTAATTTTATTGCGAGTGTTTTTAGTAAATATTCTCTATTTCTTTCGATATGCAAGTGTTAGGATCAAATGAGAAATAAAATTAAAATAAGAAAGGTAAGAAGAAACTACAACGAGATGCAACTCCCCAAAAATTTCTCCTTCATATTTAAAATGTGTGCATCGAAATCATTATTCTCACCCTTCTCATTTTATTTTTTCTTCTCATCGGATACCTTCCCTAATATACAAACAAAATTAATTGATAGAGTTAATTAGAGTTACTTTGTAGTGAAACAGAAAAGTAATTGTATGCTTTTGTCAAAGCATACTGGAGGCATAAAACAGAATTACTTGTCTATAACTTTGAGCAAAGATTACTTAATATAGTTATATCTCAACTGTGTCAATTAGTATCCATTTGAATCCCTATATATACAAGTGCTATTGCTATGCTTCTTGACACATTGCCTTCTAGTTCATTAGTAACCCATCAAAGGAGGATATATGATGGCTTTCAAGCTTCTACTTCTTGCATGTCTTAGCTTTCTAATTTGCTCCGTCCACATTGCTGGTGGTAGAAAACACCCAGAAGAGGAAGAAAAGACATTTATTGGACATGGGCATGGAGCGGGCATAAGTGGCGGTGGTGGAGCATGGTTTGAAGTAGAAGTGGCAAATTTAGACCCAATGGTTAAATTTGAGTCTAGTTGGGTAAATTCTTTTAATGAGATGGGTATAAATGGGTTTAGTTTATTTTAATAGATGGGTCTAGATGGGTCTAGTTCATTTCAATTAATTAATATTGATGGGTCTAGTTGGGTCTAACAATATACTCACATGGGTCTAGTACAAATGGTTTAAGTTGATTGTTAACTAAAATTATAAAAATCACTCATAGTCTATTTTTTTACGTTTTCTTACGTTTTCATACATTTTTATCATTTTCGTCCGTTTTTATACGTTTTCGTCCGTTTTTAACGGTTTTTTACGTTTTTGTCCGTTTTACATTTGAAGTTAACTCCAATGCTTCTGGTTTGAAGTTACTGAGCCATATCCGATGTTCGGATGTGTTTAATGTGAAACACTTGTTGCCTTACTATGGTGATTCTTGATGATGATCATCTTTGTGAATTCGAGGACTAATTTAGTCTACCAGGGGAATGATGTGGGCCCAAGTGTTGATGAGCAGGCCATGATGTTTACAGGCCCAAGATCGTGTGACAAAAGGGCCTCACTAAAATGGGCATAACTTGGGCTCACGGGCTCCGTTTAGGCGAATTACCAACAAATCGAAGCTTGGAGCGAGGAGCACGTGGTAGGAAACTTACTTAGTCGGTTTCCAAACTTTCGAGCCGAAACACTCTATTTTATGAGTTATTTGCATTTTAGTGTTTTTCGGGTTTTGGACTTTGTTTATGTAATAACTTTCAGCCGTTTCTCTTCTAGGCCCATTTATGTTTTGTAGTCCTATTTAAGACTTCCTTTGTAATGTGGAATAATCGGTTTATGAAATACCAAAAGTCTATTTTGGCGACATTAAGAATTCCTATAATCGGCATTCGGGTGAATCAACGATTATTGGTAGGATCGTTCCTTGTATTCATGTGAATCAACAGTCCGATTTTGCTATCTCGTTATTTAGTCTACATCAATAACTCGACGAAAACGTGCAAAACGTAAAAGCCGACGAAACGTGAAAAATGGGTGAAACGTAAAAAAATGGGCGAAAACGTGTAAGCGGACAAAAGCGTAAACGACGAAAAGCGTGAAAAACGCGAAAACTTAAAACCGGATGAAAACGTGTAAAACGGACGAAACGTAAAAAGCGGACGGCGTGAAAAAGCGGGCGGCGTAAAACCGGACGGCGTAAAAAGCGGACAAAAGCGTAAAAAAGCGGACGAAAACGTAAAAATGGATGGAAGCGTGTAAAAGCAGGACAAAGCATAAAAAGCGACGAAATCGTGTAAGCGGATAAAACATAAAAACCGGACGAAAACGTTTAAAGCGGACTAAAACGTGGAATAACCCGACGAAACGTGCAAAAGCGGACAAAAGCGTAAAAAGCGTTAAAGAAGGACGATAGCGTAAAAAGCGATGAAAACACGTAAAATGGACAAAACGTTAAAAGCGGACGGCGTGAAAAAAGCGGGCGGCGTAAAAAGTGGCGAAAATGTGTAAAAGCGGATGAAACGTAAAAAGCGGACGAAAACATGAAAAAAGCGGTAACGTAAAAAGCGGACGAAAACGTAAAAAGGGACAAAGCGTAAAAGCGGATGAAAAAGTAAAAATGGGCGGCGTAAAAAGACGAAAATGTGAAAAAACTGACTCATCTAGACCCATGTTGAAATAAAAAAAACTAGCAAAACCCAAAAAAACCCGACCCGACCCGACTCATACCCATTTATACCCATACCCATCTAGACCCATCCTTTCAAGTGACTCATCTAGACCCATACCCATATAGACCCATACCCATCTAAGACCCAAGACCCAACCCAACCCAACCCATCCATTTTGCCACCTCTAGTTTGAAGATAAGGCTGGTTACGAAAAGGGAAAGTCTCATCGTGGCTCTAAAGGTGGTGAAGGCTATGGAGCTGGTGGAGGCGGTGGAGGCGGAGGCGGAGGCGGGGGTGGAAAAGGTTCTGGTTCTGGTTATGGCTCTGGTCAGGGTTATGGAAAAGGTTCTCATGGAAAAGGTCATGGTGGAAAAGGTTATGGTGGAAAAGATGGGTCTGGAAAAGATGGTGACAACTAAAGTGGAGGATGATGGGCGTAAATCATAAGTTGTGACTATGCATAAAAAATATTGGTTATAGCAAATCTATACACTTGTTATAACCCCATAATAAAAACATGCATGGTACGATTCTGTATTTAAAATGCATAGTTTGCATATTTGCTTATCTATGTAATTTCGTATCAGATAAAATAATAAAGGCATAACTCTTCAGCGACTGCAATATATTAATTGCTTCATTTTGTTCATATATAATCAACTATTCAAGTATGTAAATTCAAAACTCTCCATACAAAATACACACTAGTTTCACGAACCTCAAACCATGGATGATCAACCTTGCATGCAAGTGTATTTTTTAATCAAATATAGCATTTATGTGAGAGTTCTCAAACGGAATATTCTATTAACTCTCACAAATGAAAGTCCTACAAGGACCTCGTTCATGCGAAGACAAAAATTCACAATTAAAGAAACCACGAAAGTGGATACCCACCATTTTTATTAGGGTTTATGTCATACGTACAATAGCGTGTATTTTCTCATATATAACGTTATGATACGTCTACCCATAATTTTACTCTTGTGATTTGGCAACTTTCATTTTTGTACCAATATGATACGTGGGTCACTGGTAAACCGGATAAACCGGTTAAAAAGTGAATTTTTAAGCAAATGTGGTCCTTTGCTATTTGTTTCTTTTTCAAATGAGATCCTTTTTCGATTATCTCTATTGCAAATTAAATCCATTTCGATTTATTTTCATAAATGCATCCGGTCCGTAAAATTCATGTTTCTACTATTCTATTGTTTTTCATAAATACAACTCGTTAATATGTGTCTTGGTTCCGTCCGGTGTCGTTACGCCTATATGTGTACATAAGGAAGTTAGACCCATACCATTCTTCTCAAAACAAATCTTCCATTTTGTTCAAAAGCGTGTTGTGCTTTGATTGAACCTTCGAGCTTAACGGTGAATGTGCATGATTGGTCTCACTCGAAAGTCGAGTAATTAATTAAATAATTGTGTTTAATGTGAGCCGTCTAAGTCCCAGCCATCGGTAGGTACGTGTCGCTATGTCTGATCATTAATTTATGTTATGGCAAATGATGGCAAACTTAAAATCACATAGGATAGCGAAATATATATTAACACGAAAAGACTAAAGATGTTGGTATTTAAGCGTATATAAAGTTGAGTGATTATATCTGATTGCATCATGTTATTTGATTATAAAGTCATTCAATACATGCGATATTAAGACTAAACATAGTCCCGTGAGTGAGTTAGAATCTAATGTTGTGGCGTCATCGGCGGGTTTAAATTTTTATATATAATAAGTCGTTCATGATTTGCTCGAGTACATGGATAAGGTTTTTCTTGTTTAATTAGATCCTTTGTGAGTGGGAGTTTTTGACTCGGGCGTACATGGATAAGGTTTATCTCGTGACCGATTATGATCAATTCTTAGATCACCCAAATGTGTATCTGATTTTGAATCATATGACTCATGTAAAGAGGTTATGTGACTTATCATTTAACAATAAGTTGTACGATGGTGATTTAAGTAAAGCAAGAGGTATTGATTCGAATCAACCTTTAATTTTATTGCGGGTGTTTTTAGTAAATATTCTCTATTTCTTTCGATATGCAAGTGTTAGGATCAAATGAGAAATAAAAATAAAATAAGAAAGGTAAGAAGAAACTACAACCACATGTTTCAGATGCAACTCCCCAAAAATTTCTCCTTCATATTTAAAATGTGTGCATCGAAATCATTATTCTCACCCTTCTCATTTTATTTTTTCTTCTCATCGGATACCTTCCCTAATATACAAACAAAATTAATTGATAGAGTTAATTAGAGTTACTTTGTGGTGAAACAGAAAAGTAATTGTATGCTTTTGTCAAATCATACCGAGAACATAAAACATTAATTACTTGTCTATAACTTTGAGCAAAAGATTACTAAATATAGTTATATCTCAACTGTGTCAATTAGTATCCATTTGAATCCCTATATATACAAGTGCTATTGCTATGCTTCTTGACACATTGCCTTCTAGTTCATTAGTAACCCATCAAAGGAGGATATATGATGGCTTTCAAGCTTCTACGGCATGTCTTAGCTTTCTAATTTGCTCAAATCCATATTCTTTGGTGGTAGAAAACACCGGAAGAGGAAGAAAAGACATTTATTGGACATGGGCATGGAGCGGGCATAAGTGGCGGTGGTGGAGCATGGTTTGAAGATAAGGCCGGTTCTGAAAAGGGAAAGTCATATCGTGGCTCTAAAGGTGGTGAAGGCTATGGGTGGTGGAGGCGGTGGAGGCGGAGGCGGGGGTGGGGGTGGAAAAGGTTCTGGTGGAAAAGGCTCTGGTTATGGTTCTGGTTATGGCTCTGGTTATGGTTATGGCTCTGGTCAGGGTTATGGAAAAGGTTCTCATGGAAAAGGTCATGGTGGAAAAGGTTATGGTGGAAAAGATGGGTCTGGAAAAGATGGTGACAACTAAAGTGGAGGATGATGGGCGTAAATCATAAGTTGTGACTATGCATAAAAACTATTGGTTATAGCAAGTCTATACACTTGTTATAAACCCCATAATAATAACATGCATGGTACGATTCTGTATTTAAAATGCATAGTTTGCATATCTGCTTATCTATGTAATTTCGATAAAATAATAAAGGCATAACTCTTCAGCGACCGCAATATATTAATTGCTTCATTTTGTTCATATATAATCAACTATTCAAGTATGTAAATTCAAAAACTCTCCATACAAAATACCTGCACTAGTTTCACAGAACCTCAAACCATGGATGATCAACCTTGCATGCAAGTGTATTTTTTTAATCAAATATAGCATTTATGTGAGAGTTCTCAAATGGAAGATTCTATTAACTCTCACAAATGAAAGTCCTACAAGGACCTCGTTCATGCGAAGACAAAAATTCACAATTAAAGAAACCACGAAAGTGGATACCCACCATTTTTATTAGGGTTTATTTCATACGTACAATAGCGTGTATTTTCTCATATATAACGTTATGATACTTCTACCCATAATTTTACTCTTGTGATTTGGCAGCTTTCATTTTTGTACCAATATGATACGTGGTTCGATGTTAAACCATATAAACCGGTTAGAAAGTGACTTTTTAAGAAAATGTGGTCCTTTGCTATTAGTTTCTTTTTCTAATCAAATCCTTTTTCGATTATCTCTATAGCAAATTAGGTCCATTTTGATTTATTTTCATAACTGCATCCGGTCCGTAAAATTCATGTTTCTACTATTCTATTGTTTTTCATAAATACATCTCGTTAATATGTGTCTTGGTTCCGTCCCAGGTCGTTACATGCTTATATGTGTACATAAGGAAGTTAGACCCGCATTGTTCTTTACTCAAAACAAATCTTCCATTTTGTTCAAAAACCGTGTTTGTGCTTTGATTGAACCTTTCGAGCTTAATAGTGAATGTGCATGATTGGTCTCACTGTGTCAATTACTTAATATAGCATTTATGTGAGATCGTGGCTCTAAAGGTGGTGAAGGCTATGCTTCTTGACACATTTCCTTCTAGTTCATTAGTAACCCATCAAAGGAGGATATATGATGGCTTTCAAGCTTCTACTTCTTGCATGTCTTAGCTTTCTAATTTGCTCCGTCCATATTGCTGGTGGTAGAAAACACCCAGAAGAGGAAGAAAAGACATTTATTGGACATGGGCATGGAGCGGGCATAAGTGGCGGTGGTGGAGCATGGTTTGAGGATAAGGCTGGTTACGAAAAGGGAAAGTTAGATCGTGGCTCTAAAGGTGGTGAAGGCTATGGAGCTGGTGGAGGCGGTGGAGGCGGAGGCGGTGGAGGCGGAGGCGGAGGCGGGGGTGGAAAAGGTTCTGGTGGAAAAGGCTCTGGTTATGGTTCTGGTTATGGCTCTGGTTATGGTTATGGCTCTGGTCAGGGTTATGGAAAAGGTTCTCATGGAAAAGTGATGAGTGTGTAAATACTCATCATTTTATACAAAATAAGCGCAAAATCATCGAAAATACTCGAAACACATCAAAATGATCAAAATATCACAAATCGATGTTTTATGTGTTTTAAATTCAAAATTATCAAAATCGGATGAAAAACATATCAAATTTGCAAAATTGCGTTTCATCCCCAAGTTTCATAAATTGTCAAAAATAGTCCACGAGCCATAATTTCAAAGCAAAAGTCACCAAAGGTCCTTTTAAAAGTTGTCAAAATAAGCCCTTTGGTGAAAAATATCAAAAGTTTGAGAAATTACAAGTTTAGTCCTTGAAGTTTGAATTTTGGCAAAATGGCCCTGGAAAATAGCAAATTAGCAAATTTGGTCCTTGTACTTTTGAAAGTGTCATTTTCAGCCCTTGGATAAACTTTTACGAATTGGCGACTATGGTCCCTCTATTTTCGATTTTACACAAAGGTCCTTGGTTATTAAAGTCTTTAATCCCATTATGACCACTTGTCACAAGCCTTGGACCCTGTCAATATACAATTTGAACCCCCACTTATAATATCTCGCCTGATCAAACAAGTCAACTCCACCCTCTTTCCCACCTTTCCTCTACCTTATGCTGCTCCCACCATGCCCACCACCAACACCAACCAACCCGGCCTCCTTCACCTTTCGCATGTCCCCTCCTCGATACATCCAAGGATCAATAAATGCTCCTTACCCACCATATCAACCCCATTTTGGCGATTAACCATTTTGGCGCCAAAAACATCTTTGAACGGTTGAGATTGATTCAAGCCATCAATGGCGAGAAAGAGTTGGGAGCGCTTTCGGAGATGAAGAGAAGGCTTTGGGTTATAAAGAGAAGCAATTGGAGCAAGTAGAGAGTCTTCTAGTTTTATTATTTTTAGTTTAATGTCGTTTTATGTTAAAAGTTTTAGATAAGTGAAAACTTGTTGTAATCTGCTTATTTGAATCAAATTAAGTGTTTGTAATCATTCTAAACTATTTCGATGATTAATTCAAGTTATGTTATAATCATACATTTATGTCCCTTGTTGCAATTTTATAAGTCTAAGTCTTGTGTACAATCTTCAAAAGCTCATTTATCGGTTCTACTAAGCTTATAAAAGTTTATAATAGCTTTTACAAGCTTAAATTCTAGTTTTAAGCATATTTGGATTTTGGTCAAAGAAAGTCAAACAGGGTCAAAAATGGCAAAGGAAATGGAAATGGGTGAAGCAGCTATGGATGTGGGTTGATATTAAGCTAGGTTAGGGGTTTGGATAGGTTAGAGGATCACTGGTTGTTTGTGCAAACCATTGTGGTTGTGGACTTTTGTAAGTGATTTTCTCATATTCTTGCATATAAGGAATTTGTAGTTATAATCTGTTGAAATTTGTTCTCATAACAGTGTTTTAGTTATTTCAAGTGAGCTTGATCATAATTACCAGTTGGTTTAAAGTTTGGAGTAGTTTGAGCTCACAACAGTCACAGATAAGGGGTGTTTGGATTGCTGATAAATCTGCTCTTTTTAGGCCTATGTAGTGTTGGTTTTTGTTGCTTCATGCTTGTTTAGTTTTCTTGAACTCATTTGGATCATAGTTTGGGGTGCAGTAAAGCCAAAGTCAAAATTACTTTCAAATCCATCTAAGCGATCCTTTGTTGAGATTTTGGATGTCGAGATCATCATTTTGTGTTTAGAATTCATTAACAAAGCTTGCATTAGGTTTATAACATCATATTACACCTAGATCAGTCATAAAAATTGGATCAAATCTCAAGAAAGTCAAGGTTCATATACGTGTTAAAAGTAAAAATGTCAAAAATTTGGTTTTGTCTGAGAAGTGCGACATCTGCACGAGGTTTCACTAAAGGTTTTAAGGTCGATTTTTGGGATACAAGTAGTCCTCTTGGTTGTCTTTTAGACCTAATATCTGTTTTTGCTTTAAGCTTTACGGATAAGCTTGGGAATAAGCTCAAAGTAAGCCACAGGTGCCTGCACCAACTCGGCATATCTTGAGTGAATTCTCGGTTTTAAACAAGCTTGTGCGAGCTTGTAAAAGCTTTCATGGGTTGTTATTTTGGTCATAGGTAGTCACTTAGGTCTAGTTTAGGTATCAATAGTTGGATTTTGGTTTGTAGCTTATTTTGGTGCTTATTTACAGTGCGTAAGTAGACACCAAAAATCTGTTTAACAATATCATAAAACATCAAATCCTTGCATTTTGTCAATCAGTAGTATTAGCTTGTTAAAACTTGTTCTATTTTAGTTATTTTAGCTTATTATAACTTCTTTTAACAGTTGGTAGCTTGTTTGGCTCATTTAGCTTATTTTAGTGCTTATTCATAAGCACTTGAATCATCGATTTCATTTTCTTGCAAACAAGTGCCTGTTTTCCAATTTTCATAGCTTCTTAATATTATTTTGGAGTTTCCTGAAATTTTCATATTTTCTCAGTTGTTTTACTATTTTTCTTGATTTTTATTGGTTTTAGCACTTTTAAATAGCATTTAATACAAAAATTAGAAAAGGTTCAAAAAATAAGTTTTCATTTTTCTTAGGCTTAGATAAATATAAAAAGTAAAAAAGTAATTTTCCATATTTTTCATAGTTCATTTGGTAATTTTAGTGATTTAATTAGTTTTAATAGTTTAAAATTCCTAGAAAATAGAAAATAGTCATAAAAATACAAAATAGTTTTGAAAAGTCTATTTTGATATTTTAGACTTTTCAAGTCTTAATTTTATTTTTCTAGCTTAATTTCCTATTTTCTTGTATTTTAGGTAATTAATTAATAGTTTTAATTAGATAATTAGTTTTAAAAATAATTTTCTTTTTCTAAATATTTTCTTATATCATTAGGTTTGTAAAAACATCATTTTCATATTTTTAGGGTTAATATTGCTTTAGTTTCACTTTTTATTTTGTACGTTACGTAGTTTTTAATTTAAACGTAAGTTTTAGGTTTTAAACGTTCATCACTTTAAATATAGTGATAGCGTTTATTTAATAGGTTTTATCTTTTTAATTTTCTTTAATTTGCATTTAAGGCGTTTTTAATTTGTTGGTTTTTCCTTAGTTATAATATAATCACAATTCCCTTTATCATTCAAATTTCTCGATCACTAGACGTTGATTGATCCATTGCATAGCTCATTTGGGACATAACGACAGGGAGACCCTTTACTCCTCGGATCTTAATTGCATTAGTGTTTGAGCGGTTTTAGTCTTTTAGACTTGACTGTTTAGCACCGATCAAATTTTAGGCGCCATTGCGGAGTCTTGATTTATCTCCGTTTTAGCAGTTAGTTGTTTGAATCCTCACTCATTGTTTATATCATCCATCTCTGTATATATATATATCCATATTTTCTTCTAAAAATCCGAAAACCAAAAACATCCAAAAGCGTATAAAACACAAAAATATTTTTCCTTTGTTTCTATATATGTATCAAAATAAAAATACAAAAAGAATCGTCGTTTTCTCTAATAATTAACAACTTAAAAGATTACCACGAAAACCAAGGCGATGCACTACCTAGCTGGGGTGCGACCATAATAAGTTCGAACTAAAGATACAAAACTTGCCTTTGTGTCCATTGCGATTGGTGTACCTTTTTCAAAGAAGCCATTCATCTTGGATTATTGGTTAAGTTCAACATTGTTTTGCCTCGATTTTGTGTTAATTGATTTTGTTGTGATATCGGCGTTTGAACCGGAAAAACCATAAAGATTCTTCTCACACGATTTTTACAAAACGTCTTCATAATTCTCATTCTCATACGAAAGATTTTCATAATTCCATTTCTCTCCTTAGCTCGAGTTTCCTTGGGTTAACTCTAGTGTATCTTTTCGCTCTTCTAGATCTGTGAGCCCATTTCGTGAGCTTGTCAAGATTCCAGAAGGCGTGTTCGTGAACTTTCTGCTCCATCGATCGGATCGAGATCCGGATATTCACACTACTTCGCTATCATGGCGGATGAAATTCTATGTGTGAGCTTCTCCGGGCACCCATCGGCGGGTATGGAGATGCTATCGTTATGCCGACCATCGTGGTGAAAATTTTGAACTCAAGACCGGTTCTTGAATCTTGTAACTTCAAATCGGTTCTACGGTTTTGAGCGGGATGATCCTCATGCTCATATAAGATGGTTTAACAAGATTGCATCTACCATCAAGTATAAGAATGTCCCCGATCTTGTTAAGCTTACATTCCGTTTTCTCTTGAGGGCAAGCCGGTTGGCTTGAAAAACAACCCCTAAATCAATAGAGACATGGGAAGATCGGTGAAGAAATTTGTGAATGAATTCTATCCACCTTCCAAGACCACGAGTCTTAAAAATGAAATCATCAAGTTCACTCGAAGTTTGATGAATCCTTGATGAATCGTGGGATCGTTTCAAGAATTGCCATAAATGTCCTCACCACGGTTTCTCCGAGTTGATGCAACTCGACACTTTCTACAATGGGTGAGTCAATCGATCAAGATTCTCTCAATTCCTCCGGGAGGAAATTTCCTAAGAAAAGCATCAAAGAAGCTTTAGCGATAATCGAAAACAAGTCTAAAGTCCGCCTTTGCACGAAGCAAGCGGTTGTTTCCCAAGTCGGTGTTGGTCCTTCTTCTTCTTCATCGCGGTGAGTCGGTCTAGCACCGATGCTAAGATTGATAAACTCACGAAGCTATTCAAGCTTTGGTTCTTTCCAACGGAAGAAAGTCTCTTTTCCACAAACTTCACCTCTGCTGAAGTTAAGAAAGTGGAAGTCGTATTACTGTGGTGGCCCCATGCTTACTATAAGCGTATGGCCACCGATGGTAACCCTTTTGAAGCCAATCTTTGTGGGCGGGATGTCTAATCAAGGAGGCAATCAATATCGTGCTCCTGTGGGCCGAACCACCGTCCTAACCACTACTGGACCTCCCGGTTTCAATCAAAACCAAAACCGTGTCGAAATCAAAGCAGACCAAACCAAGGTTTTCAAAACCAAGGTCATTTCAATCAAAACAACGGTTTTCAAAATCGAATCAAAATTTCCAACATCAAGGAAATTACAATAGAAACCAGTCGGGAAATTCCAACCGGGTATTTTCATGGAAACAATCAAGGAATTTTCGAATCAAGGCCCTAATCCTAACAATAGGGGCGAATTTTCCGTGCAAAATCAAGCCATTGTTCCAACTGGACCATCATCGATGATTTGTTGAAACAATTCATGAAATCGAGAGGAAATGAATCGGTTGTTGGTCGACCAAATTTCGACATCAAGAAGTCTTTAAATGATCGACCCTCGGGCTCGGTGCTTTACCTAGCAACACGATCGCTAATCAGAGGCGATGCAAAGCGATCACAACCCGTGGTGCTTCTTATTACGGACTTCTTTGTTCCTACTACCTCTTCTTCTTCTCTCCCAAAGGTAGTGGAAAGTGAACCTCCGACTCACAATGGACCCATGACTCCAATGCCTCCTCCTCCTGTGGCATTTAGTCAAGTTACCAAGGATACAATGGACAAGGTGCATTATTCAAGCCCACAGTACACACGTCCCACCTTCTAGTCCAACCTCAGTGGTCCAGAAACCCAAGTCGAATCAAGGAGTTGTTTTGAACCTCCAGCAGCTCTGTTGAGAATCAATCCAAAACTTCTATTCCTTATCCTCACGGTTACATGAGCAAAAGCTCATGAAAGCTAGTCATCGGATGGAAAAATTCTTTGATTTTCCAAGAACTTCACTTTGACATAAGCTTCGCGGATGCCATCATGTTAATGCCAAAGTTTGCATCTACTACGAAACATATCTTTGAGCAACAAAGAAAAGCTATTTGAAATGGCTAAGACTCCTTTGAATGAGAATTGCTCGTGGTCTTGTTAAAGAAGCTTCCCGAGAATCTTGGAGATCCGGAAAATTTCTTCTTCCTTGTGTTTTCCGGGATGATTGAATGCTTTGCCCTGGCGATCTTGGTGCAAGCATCAATCGATGCCATATTCGATGTGGAAGAAGCGTCTCTTCCGGAACTTATTCCTACACGCATGACTCTTGAGCTTGCGGATCGTTCTATCTCGCGTCCTCTTGGCATAGCGGGGATGTTTTAGTGAAAGTAGGAAAGTTCCACTTCCGGTGACTTTGTGGTCGTTGATTTCGATCTTGATCCTCGAGTTCCCCTCATTGTTGGGCGGGATTCTTGAGGGCGGGCCGTGCTCTTATAGATGTGTTTGAGCAAGAGATCACTCTCCGTGTGGGTAATGAAGGCATTACCTTTAACCTCGATCAAACTTGAGGTACTCCTCAATTATGACAGCGAATCAATTAATCGAGTTGATTTAATTGATATTGCTTGAGGGAGTACTCTCGAGAGTTTCTTGGTTATCTTCATAATTACGTGAGTGGGAATTCCAATTCCACCACATCTTCTCATCTATCATTGCCGACTCTTCCCCTCTCTCACTCCGTTTGCGGAGGTGACTTCCTTCCGGAAGAGGTCGATGAATTCTTGACTCTTGACGAATCAATTCCGCTGGAATTGATGGTGTTTATGATTCGGAGGAGATATTCTTTATCTTGGCGGTTGCTCAATGAAGATCCATCATCTTCACTTCCTCAGAAAGAGATCTCAATTGAAATCAAATCGGTGCAATATTCCACTGAAGAATTTCCGAGGTTGAACTAAAGGACCTACCTCCTCGTCTCGGTATGCATTCTTAGAAGGTGATGATAAATTACCGTCATAATTGCTAAAGATTTAGCGAGGAGGAAAAGCGCTCTCATAAGGGTCTTGAAGTCACACAAGCAAGCAATTGCTTGGAAACTCTCCGATATTAAGGGTATCAACCACGAGTTTTGTACTACAAAAATCTTAATGGAGGATGACTTCAAACCGGCGATCAAAAGTCGAGAGAAGGGTGAATCCTAAGATTCACGAGGTTATCAAACAAGAGGTTCTCAAACTTCTTGATGCGGTCGATTTACCGATCTACGATAGTCCTTGGGTTAGCCAATTCATTGCGTTCAAAAAGGGTGGCATTCTTGTTGTCACGAATGAAGAAAGCGAGTTAATTCCAACTCGATTGGTTACGGGGTGGCGTGTGTGCATTGACTATCGTAAGTTAAGCGAAGCCACCCGTAAAGACCATTTTCCTCTACCCTTCATGGACGGATGCTTGAGAGATTAGCGAGGAGCAGTACTATTGTTTCCTTGATGGTTTCTCGGGATACTTCGAATCCCCATTGATCCGCTGGATCAAGAAAAACCACATTCACTTGCCCATACGGGACGTTTGCCTATAGGCGTATGCCTTTGGTTTATGCAATGCTCACAGCGCGTTCCAACGTTGTATGATGGCCATTTTCCACGACATGATCGGAAACTATGGAGGTGTTTATGGATGACTTCTCGGTCATTGGGGACTCATTCGGACTTGTCTCTCCCATCTAGACAAAATGCTTAAAGGTGTGAAGACGCCAATCTATGTCTAAAGCGGGAGAAGAGCCATTTTATGGTCAAAGAGGGCATTGTCCTCGGCCATAAGATTTCTAAGAATGGGATCGAGGTTGATAGAGCAAAAGTCGATGTCATTGCTAAACTACCTCATCCCACTCTTGTCAAAGGTGTTAGGAGTTTC
Organism: Chrysanthemum lavandulifolium; assembly: GCA_022545495.1. NCBI lineage: Eukaryota > Viridiplantae > Streptophyta > Magnoliopsida > Asterales > Asteraceae > Chrysanthemum > Chrysanthemum lavandulifolium. The sequence goes on along the minus strand of CM040246.1, from coordinate 5,319,284 downwards.
CTAGGTCATCTTAGGGTTTTATCGTAGATTTATTCAAGATTTCTCCAAAATCGCTCGACCTATGACCCATCTTCTCGAAAAGATGCTCCTTTCATCTTCTCTCTGAGTGCATCGAAGCTTTTGAAACACTTAAGAAAAAGCTTACGGAAGCACCCATTCTAGTTGCCCATTGGGATTTACCTTCGAGCTCATGTGCGATGCAAGTGATTTTGCAATCGGTGCGGTCTTGGGGCAGCATAAAACCAAGCATTTCCGGCCAATCCACTACGCGAGCAAAACTATGGTGAAGCTCGGACCCACTACACCACTACGGAAAAAGAATTATTAGCGGTGGTGTATGCGTTTGAAAGTTTCGACCATATCTCATCTTGACCAAATCGTGGTATATCACGGATCACTCGGCACTCAAATATCTCTTTGCAAAACAAGATGCAAAGCGAGATTGCTCCGTTGGGTTCTCCTCCTACAAGAATTTGATATCATCATTCGTGATAAAAAGGAGTGAGAACACAGGTGCGATCATCTCTCCGATTAGAGAACCCTCACCAAAATGTGTTTGAGAAAAGGAAATCAATGAAACATTTCCTCTCGAAACACTCAATATAGTTTCTTTTAGTGGAGACTCTTCTACCCCATGGTTTGCAGACTTTGCAAATTACCATGCGGGTAACTTTGTGGTGAAAGGATGTCGTCCCAGCGAAAAATAAATTCTTCAAAGATGTGAAACATTATTTACAGGACGATCCTACTTGTTTAAAATTTGTGCGGATCAAGTCATCCGGCGATGTGTGTATGGTCGGGAAGCCGTTGACATTCTCAAGGCTTGCCATTACGGACCTCTTGGGGACATCATAGCCCCAACTACACCGCCAAGAAGGTGTTTGATTCGGGATTCTATTGGCCCGATCTATAAGGATGCCCATGAATTCGTCAAAACACAGCGGCGCTTGTCAGCGTCACGGAATATCTCTAAAAGAATGAAATGCATAAAGCGCCATTCAAGTGTGTGAGATTTTTGACATCCGGGGCATTGACTTTATGGGGCCATTTCCTTCTTCTCACGGAAATAAGTACATACTCGTGGCCGTTGACTACTTGTCAAAATGGGTTGAAGCAAAGCTTTACCCACCAGCGATGCCGAGTTGTTGTGAAATTCTTGAAATCCTTATTTGCTAGGTTTGGAACTCCACGAGCCATCATCGGTGATCGTGAGTACGCACTCTGCAATGACCAATTTGCAAGAGTCATGCAAAAGTATGGTGTAACTCACCGTACCTCTCTGCGTACCACCCGAAACAAGTGGGCAAGTGGAAGTTTCCAACCGGGATTAAAGAATCTTGGAGAGGGCGGTTGGTGAAAACCGTGCCTCTTGGTCGGATAGGTTAAATGGCGCTCTCTGGGCCTTCCGTCGACCTACAAAACACCCATCGGTGCACTCCATACTAAGCTAGTGTGCGGGGCGTGTCATCTTCCGGTTGAGCTCGAGCACAAGGCATCTTGGGCCTTGAAGCATGCTAATTTCGACATTCGAGACGGCGGGTGATCATCGGAAAGTTCAAATGAATGAATTAAATGAACTCGTGATCAAGCTTACGAGAACTCTTTGATCTATAAACAAAAGACAAAGAAGATTCATGACTCAAAATCAAGAACCGCGTTTTCAGCGTTGGTGATAGAGTCCTTCTTTTCAATTCAAGATTGATGATTTTCTCGGGAAAGCTCAAGTCCGTTAGTGCGGTCCATTTACTATCGCTAAGGTTTATCCTTATGGTACCATTGAGTTATCTCAACCGATGGTCCTAATTTCAAAGTGAATGGTCATCGAGTGAAGCATTATTTTGGCGAGACATTCCATCCATGGTTGTCCGGATCTTGAAACTTTCCCGTGAACCAATGAATGCGGGGATCGAGTCAAGCTAGCGACTCGGTAATCAAAAACGATAGCATGCCATATGGGTTTTCACCCGTATTTACATCTTCTCACCGCTTTCTACCACCTAGTGTGGGGGTTGCCCACATGTTTCAAAAAAAAAAAAAAAAAAAAAATCTTCTTTCTAAATAATGGCCTTAGTATTTCCCTTTCACGTTCTTTGTTTCGGCATAACCGCGGTACTTTGAATATTGAGGCAATATTCATTTCTAAGTGTGGGGGATTCTCACGAATTTTATCACGTAAATATACCGACCAATTCCCGTTTTGGCCAAAAATTTTTTGGAGTAAGTGTTCTACACTTTCTCATCGAGTTATCGATCCGCCTTGTCGTAAGACAAAGGATTAGCTAATCCGAGGAGCAAGCGGCTCTTGGTAAAGATTTCTCAAATCCGTTTATATGGCTTGCAATTTGCCCAAATTGTATGGTATTCAACTCACCATATCCTAAAAAGTGAAGAGTTGGCTAGCCCGCAAGATTATGGCTTGTGGTAAAGGCGTTGGAAAAACCATAATTGGTGTCGACTCACCAAAGATAATGTTGATAATTTATCTAAGAGTTGGCTAGTCGGGAAGGTGCGACACGGTAAAGACAAATCAAATCCGTTGAAAGGCGGTGGTTTGCTCAAAATCACATGGTTATCGGTGTACCATGGTTCTTACTTGAACTAAAACATTTGGCTACTCGAGTAATGGATTTTGGTAAAGAGATTAAAATCCATTATGTTTTCTCAAATCATTGCTAGGGACTAGCAATATCTCGATGTGGGGGATTGATGAGTGTGTAAATACTCATCATTTTATACAAAATAAAGCGCAAAATCATCTGAAAATACTCGAAACACATCAAAATGATCAAAATATCACAAATCGGTGTTTTATGTGTTTTAAATTCAAAATTATCAAAATCGGATGAAAAACATATCCAATTTGCAAAATTGCGGTTTGATCCCCAGTTTCATAAATTGTCAAAAATAGTCCACGAGCCATAATTTCAAAAGCAAAAGTCACCAAAGGTCCTTTTAAAAGTTGTCAAAATAAGCCCTTTGGTGAAAAATATCAAAAGTTTGAGAAATTACAAGTTTAGTCCTTGAGTTTGAATTTTGGCAAAATGGCCCTGGAAAATAGCAAATTGGCAAATTTGGTCCTTGTACTTTGAAAGTGTCATTTTCAGCCCTTGGATAAACTTTTCTGAATTGGCAGCTATGGTCCCTCTATTTTCAGATTTTACACAAAGGTCCACTTGGTTATTAAAGTCTTTAATCCCATTATGACCACTTGTCATGACCTTGGACCCTGTCGATATACAATTTGAACCCCCTTTATAATATCTTGCGATCAAACCAATCAACTCCACCCTCTTTCCCACCTTTCCTACTGCCTTATGCGCTCCCGCCATGTCCGACCACCAACACCAACCAACCCGGCCTCCTTACCGCTTTCGCATGTCCCCCCTCCTCGGCGTACATCCAGGATCAATAAATGCTCCTTACCCACCATATCAACCCCATTTGGCGATTAACCATTTTGGCGCCAAAAACATGTTTGAAACGGTTGAGATTGATTCAAGCCATCAATGGCCGGGAAAGAGTTGGGAGCGCTTTCGGAGATGAAAGAAAGGCTTTGGGTTATAAAAGAGAAGCAATTGGAGCAAGTAGAGGAGTCTTCTAGTTTTATTATTTTTAGTTTAATGTCGTTTTATGTTAAAAGTTTTAGATAAGTGAAAAACTTGTTGTAATCTGTTTATTTGAATCAAATTAAGTGTTTTGTAATCATTCTAAACTATTTCCAGTGATTAATTCAAGTTATGTTATAATCATCTGTTTATGTCCACTGTTGCAATTTTATAAGTCTAAGTCTTGTGTACAATCTTCAAAAAGCTCATTTATCAGTTCTACTAAGCTTATAAAAGTTTATAATAGCTTTTTACAAGCTTAAATTCTAGTTTTAAGCATATTTGGATTTTGGTCAAAGAAAGTCAAACAGGGTCAAAAATGGCAAAGGAAATGGAAATGGGTGAAGCAGCTATGGATGTGGGTTGATATTAAGCTAGGTTAGGGGTTTGGATAGGTTAGAGGATCACTTTGGTTGTTTGTGCAAACCATTGTGGTTGTGGACTTTTGTAAGTGATTTTCTCATATTCTTGCATATAAGGAATTTGTAGTTATAATCTGTTGAAATTTGTTCTCATATGATGTTTTAGTTATTTCAGTGAGCTTGATCATAATTACAGTTGGTTTAAAGTTTGGAGTAGTTTGAGCTCACAATGATCCGAGATAAGGGTGTTTGGATTCTTGATAAATCTGCTCTTTTAGGCCTATGTAGTGTTGGTTTTGTTGCTTCATGCTTGTTTAGTTTTCTTGAACTCATTTGGATCATAGTTTGGGGTGCAGAAAAGCCAAAGTCAAAATTACTTTCAAATCCATCTAAGCGATCCTTTGTTGAGATTTTGGATGTGCGGATCATCATTTGTGTTTAGAATTCATTAACAAAGCTTGCATTAGGTTTATAACATCATATTACACCTAGATCAGTCATAAAATTGGATCAAATCTCAAGAAAGTCAAGGTTCATATACGTGTTAAAAAGTCAAAAATGTCAAAAATTTGGTTTTGTCTTGAGAAAGTCGACATCTGCACGAGTTTCACTAAAGGTTTTAAGGTCTGATTTTTGGGATACAAGTAGTCCTCTTGGTTGTCTTTTAGACCTAATATCTGTTTTTGCTTTAAGCTTTCGGATAAGCTTGGGAATAAGCTCAAAGTAAGCCTAGGTGCCTGCGCCAACTCGGCATATCTTGAGTGAATTCTCAGTTTTTAAACAAGCTTGTGCAGAGCTTGTAAAAGCTTTTCATGGGTTGGTATTTTGGTCATAGGTAGTCACTTAGGTCTAGTTTAGGTATCAATAGTTGGATTTTGGTTTGTAGCTTATTTTGGTGCTTATTTCTGGTCTGCAAGTAGACACCAAAAATCTGTTTAGCTTAATATCATAAAACATCAAATCCTTGCATTTTGTCAATCAGTAGTATTAGCTTGTTAAAACTTGTTCTATTTTAGTTATTTTAGCTTATTATAACTTCTTTTAACAGTTGGTAGCTTGTTTGGCTCATTTAGCTTATTTTAGTGCTTATTCATAAGCACTTGAATCATCAGTTTCATTTTCTTGCAAACAAGTGCCTGTTTTTCCAATTTTCATAGCTTCTTAATATTATTTTGGAGTTTCCCTGAAATTTTCATATTTTTCTCAGTTGTTTTACTATTTTTCTTGATTTTTATTGGTTTTTAGCACTTTTTAAATAGCATTTAATACAAAAAATTAGAAAAAGGTTCAAAAAAATAAGTTTTCATTTTTCTTAGGCTTAGATAAATATAAAAAGTAAAAAAAGTAATTTTCCATATTTTTCATAGTTCATTTGGTAATTTTAGTGATTTAATTAGTTTTAACAGGTTTAAAATTCCTAGAAAATAGAAAATAGTCATAAAAATACAAAAATAGTTTTGAAAAGTCTATTTTGATATTTTAGACTTTTCAAGTCTTAATTTTATTTTTCTAGCTTAATTTCCTATTTTCTTGTATTTTAGGTAATTAATTAATAGTTAAAAATAGAAAAGGTCATGGTGAAAAGGTTATGGTGGAAAAGATGGGTCTGGAAAAGATGGTGACAACTAAAGTGGAGGATGATGGGCGTAAATCATAAGTTGTGACTATGCATAGAACTATTGGTTATAGCAAGTCTATACACTTGTTATAACCCTATAATAAAAACATGCATGGTACGATTCTGTATTTAAAATGCATAGTTTGCATATCTGCTTATCTATGTAATTTCGTATCACATAAAATAATAAACGCATAGCTCTTCAGCGACCGCAATATATTAATTGCTTCATTTTGTTCATATATAATCAACTATTCAAGTATCTAAATTCAAAAACTCTCCATACAAAATACATGCACTAGTTTCACAGAACCTCAAACCATGGATGATCAACCTTGCATGCAAGTATATTTTTTAATCAAATACAGCATTTATGTGAGAGTTCTCAAACGAAAGAGTCTATTATCTCTCATAAATGAAAGTCCAACAAGGACCTCGTTCATGCGAAGACAAAAATTCACAATTAAAGAAACCACGAAAGTGGATACCCACCATTTATATTAGGGTTTATGTCATACGTACAATAGCGTGTATTTTCTCACATATAATGTTATGATACGTCTACCCAAAATTTTACTCGTGTGATTTGTCGACTTTCATTTTGTACCAATATGATATGGTGGGTCAACCGGTAAACCGGTTAAAAGTGACTTTCTAAGCAAATGTGGTCCTTTTCTATTTGTTTCTTTTGCAAATTAGATCCTTTTCCATTTCTCCTGTAGCAAATTAGGTCCATTTCGATTTATTTTCATAAATGCATCCTTTCTACCATTTTTTATTGTTTTTCATAAATACATCTGGTTAATATGTGTCTTGGTTCCGTCCTAGGTCGTTACATGCCTATATGTGTACATAAGGAAGTTAGACCTGCACTCTTCATTCTGTACTCAAAACCAATCTTCCATTTTGTTCAAAAACCGTGTTTGTGCTTTGATTGAACCTTACGAGCTTAATAGTGAATGTGCATGATTGGTCTCACACATAAAGCTGAGTAATTAATAAAATAATTGTGTTTAATTTGATCCATCTACCTCCTAGCCATCTGGTAGGTACGTATATGCTATGTACAATAATGCGTTTATGTTGCGGCAAATGATGGCAAACTTGAAATCACATAGGATAGCGAAATATATATTAACACACGAAAAGACTAAAGATGTTGGTATTTAAGCGCATATAAAGTTGGGTGATTATATACAGTTGCATCATGTTATTTGATTATAAAGTCATTCAATACATACGATATTAACACTAAACATAGTCCGTGAGTGAGTTAGAATCTAATTTTGTAGGCGTCATCGACGGGTTTAAATTTTGTATATATAATAAGTCGTTCATGAGTCCTCGAGTACATGGATAAGGTTTTCTTGTTTAATTAGATCCTTTGTGAGTGGGAGTTTTTGACTCGAGATGTACATGGATAAGGTTTATCTCGTGACCATTTACGATCAATTCTTTGATCACCCAAATGTGTACCTACATATTTTGAATCATATGACTCTTGTAAAGAGGTTATGTGACTTATCATTTACCATTAAGTTGTATGATGGTGATTTTAAGTAGTGCAAGAGGTATTGATTTGAATCAACCTTAAATTTTATTGCGAGTGTTTTAGTAAATATTCTCTATTTCTTCGATATGCAAGAGTTAGGATCAAATGAGAAATAAAATTAAAATAAGAAAGGTAATAAGAAACTACAACACATTTCAGATGCAACTCCCCAAAAATTTCTCCTTCATATTTAAAATGTGTGCCTCGAAATCATTATTCTCACCCTTCTCATTTTATTTTTTCTTCTCATCGGATACCTTCCCTTATATAAAAACAAAATTAATTGATAGAAGTTAATTAGATTTACTTTGTGGTGAAATAGAAAAGTAATTGTGTGCTTTGTCAAAGCATACGGAGAGCATAAATCATTAATTACTTGTCTATAATTTTGAGCAAAAGATTACTTAATATAGTTATATCTCAACTGTGTCAATTAGTATCCATTTGAATCCCTATATATACAAGTGATATTGCTATGCTTCTTCACACATTGCCTTCTAATTAATTAGTAACCCATCAAAGGAGGATATATGATGGCTTTCAAGCTTCTACTTCTAGCATGTATTAGCTTTCTAATTTGCTCCGTCCATATTGCTGGTGGTAAAAAACACCCAGAAGAGGAAGAAAAGACATTTATTCGACATGGGCATGGAGAGGGCATAAGTGGCGGTGGTGGAGCATGGTTTGAAGATGGGGTTGGTTACCAAAAGGGAAAGTCTGATCGTGGCTCTAAAGGTGGTGAAGGCTATGGAGTTGGTGAAGGTGGTGGAGGCGGAGGCGGAGGCGGGGGGGTGGAGAAGGTTCTGGTGGAAAAGGTTATGGTTATGGCTCTGGTTATGGTTATGGCTCTGGTCATGGTTATGGAAAAGGTTCTCATGGAAAAGGTCATGGTGGAAAAGGTTATGGTGGAAAAGATGGGTCTGGAAAAGATGGTGACAACTAAAGTGGAGGATGATGGGCGTAAATCATAAGTTGTGACTATGCATAGAACTATTGGTTATAGCAAGTCTATACACTTGTTATAACCCTATAATAAAAACATGCATGGTACGATTCTGTATTTAAAATGCATAGTTTGCATATCTGCTTATCTATGTAATTTCGTATCACATAAAATAATAAAGGCATAACTCTTGACGACCACAATATATTAATTGCTTCATTTTGTTCATATATAATCAACTATTCAAGTATCTAAATTCAAAACTCTCCATACAAAATACACGCACTAGTTTCACGAACCTCAAACCATGGATGATCAACCTTGCATGCAAGTATATTTTTAATCAAATACCGCATTTATGTGAGAGTTCTCAAGCGAAAGAGTCTATTATCTCTCATAAATGAAAGTCCAACAAGGACCTCGTTCATGCGAAGACAAAATTCACAATTAAAGAAACCACGAAAGTGGATACCCACCATTTATATTAGGGTTTATGTCATACGTACAATAGCGTGTATTTTCTCATATATAACGTTATGATACGTCTACCCAAAATTTTACTCGTGTGATTTGTCGACTTTCATTTTGTACCAATATGATATGTGGGTCACCGGTAAACCGGTTAAAAGTGACTTTTAAGCAAATGTGGTCCTTTTCTATTTTTTTCTTTTGCAAATTAGATCCTTTTCCATTTTCCTGTAGCCAATTAGGTCCATTTCAATTTATTTTCATAAGTGCATCCTTTCTACTTTTTTACTTATTGTTTTCATAAATACATCTAGTAAATATGTGTCTTGGTTCCGTCCTAGGTCGTTACATGCCTATATGTGTACATAAGGAAGTTAGACCTGCACTCTTCATTCTGTACTCAAAACCAATCTTCCATTTTGTTCAAAAACCGTGTTTGTGCTTTGATTGAACCTTACGAGCTTAATAGTGAATGTGCATGATTGGTCTCACACATAAAGCTGAGTAATTAATAAAATAATTGTGTTTAATTTGATCCATCTACCTCCTAGCCATTTACGTAATATGCTATGTACAATAATGCATTTATGTTGCGGCAAATGATGGCAAACTTAAAATCACATAGGATAGCGAAATATATATTAACACACGAAAAGACTAAAGATGTTGGTATTTGAACGCATATAAAGTTGGGTGATTATATACAGTTGCATCATGTTATTTGATTATAAAGTCATTCAATACATACGATATTAACACTAAACATAGTCCCGTGAGTGAGTTAGAATCTAATTTTGTAGGCGTCATCGACGGGTTTAAATTTTTATATATAATAAGTCGTTCATGAGTCCTCGAGTACATGGATAAGGTTTTCTTGTTTAATTAGATCCTTTGTGAGTGGGAGTTTTTGACTCGAGATGTACATGGATAAGGTTTATCTCGTGACCATTTACGATCAATTCTTTGATCACCCAAATGTGTACCTACATATTTTTGAATCATATGACTCTTGTAAAGAGGTTATGTGACTTATCATTTACCATTAAGTTGTATGATGGTGATTTAAGTAGTGCAAGAAGTATTGATTTGAATCAACCTTAAATTTTATTGCGAGTGTTTTAGTAAATATTCTCTATTTCTTCGATATACAAGAGATTGGATCAAATGAGAAATAAAATTAAAATAAGAAAGGCAACAAGAAACTACAACCACACATTTCAGATGCAACTCCCCAAAAATTTCTCCTTCATATTTAAAATGTGTTCCTCGAAATCATTATTCTCACCCTTCTCATTTTATTTTTTCTTCTCATCGGATACCTTCCCTTATATAAAAACAAAATTAATTGATAGAAGTTAATTAGATTTACTTTGTGGTGAAATAGAAAAGTAAATTGTGCTTTGTCAAAGCATACGGAGAGCATAAATCATTAATTACTTGTCTATAATTTTGAGCAAAAGATTACTTAATATAGTTATATCTCAACTGTGTCAATTAGTATCCATTTGAATCCCTATATATACAAGTGATATTGCTATGCTTCTTCACACATTGCCTTCTAATTAATTAGTAACCCATCAAAGGAGGATATATGATGGCTTTCAAGCTTCTACTTCTAGCATGTATTAGCTTTCTAATTTGCTCCGTCCATATTCTTTGGTGGTAGAAAACACCGAAGAGGAAGAAAAGACATTTATTGGACATGGGCATGGAGAGGGCATAAGTGGCGGTGGTGGAGCATGGTTTGAAGATGGGGTTGGTTACGAAAAGGAAAGTCTGATCGTGGCTCTAAAGGTGGTGAAGGCTATGGAGTTGGTGAAGGTGGCGGAGGCGGAGGCGGAGGCGGAGGCGGGGGTGGAGAAGGTTCTGGTGGAAAAGGTTCTCATGGAAAAGGTTATGGTTATGGTTATGGCTCTGGTTATGGTTATGGCTCTGGTCATGGTTATGGAAAAGGTTCTCATGGAAAAGGTCATGGTGGAAAAGGTTATGGTGGAAAAGATGGGTCTGGAAAAGATGGTGACAACTAAAGTGGAGGATGATGGGCGTAAATCATAAGTTGTGACTATGCATAAAACTATTGGTTATAGCAAGTCTATACACTTGTTATAACCCTATAATAAAAACATGCATGGTACGATTCTGTATTTAAAATGCATAGTTTGCATATCTGCTTATCTATGTAATTTCGTATCACATAAAATAATAAACGCATAGCTCTTCAGCGACCGCAATATATTAATTGCTTCATTTTGTTCATATATAATCAACTATTCAAGTATCTAAATTCAAAAACTCTCCATACAAAATACCTACACTAGCACAGAACCTCAAACCATGGATGATCAACCTTGCATGCAAATATATTTTTTAATCAAATACATCATTTATGTGAGAGTTCTCAAACGAAAGAATCTATTATCTCTCATAAACTAAAGTCCAACAAGGACCTCGTTCATGCGAAGACAAAAATTCACAATTAAAGAAACCACGAAAGTGGATACCCAACATTTATATTAGGGTTTATGTCATACGTACAATAGCGTGTATTTTCTCACATATAACGTTATGATACGTCTACCCAAAATTTTACTCGTGTGATTTGTCGACTTTCATTTTGTACCAATATGATATGTGGGTCATTGGTAAACCGGTTAAAAGTGACTTTTAAGCAAATGTGGTCCTTTGTTATTTTTTCTTTTGCAAATTAGATCCTTTTCCATTTTCCTGTAGCAAATTAGGTCCATTTCAATTTATTTTCATAAGTGCATCCTTTCTACTTTTTTCTACTATTATTGTTTTCATAAATACATCTGGTTAATATGTGTCTTGGTTCCGTCCTAGGTCGTTACATGCCTATATGTGTACATAAGGAAGTTAGACCTGCACTCTTCGTTCTGTACTCAAAACCAATCTTCCATTTTGTTCAAAAACCGTGTTTGTGCTTTGATTGAACCTTACGAGCTTAATAGTGAATGTGCATGATTGGTCTCACACATAAAGCTGAGTAATTAATAAAATAATTGTGTTTAATTTGATCCATCTACCTCCTAGCCATTTACGTAATATGCTATGTACAATAATGCATTTATGTTGCGGCAAATGATGGCAAACTTAAAATCACATAGGATAGCGAAATATATATTAACACACGAAAAGACTAAAGATGTTGGTATTTGAACGCATATAAAGTTGGGTGATTATATACAGTTGCATCATGTTATTTGATTATAAAGTCATTCAATACATACGATATTAACACTAAACATAGTCCCGTGAGTGAGTTAGAATCTAATTTTGTAGGCGTCATCTGACGGGTTTAAATTTCTTATATATAATAAGTCGTTCATGACTCCTCGAGTACATGGATAAAGTTTTTCTTGTTTAATTAGATCCTTTGTGAGTGGGAGTTTTTGACTCAGATGTACATGGATAAGGTTTATCTCGTGACCATTTACGATCAATTCTTTGATCACCCAAATGTGTACCTACATATTTTTGAATCATATGACTCTTGTAAAGAGGTTATGTGGCTTATCATTTACCAGTAAGTTGTACGATGGTGATTTAAGTAGTGCAAGAGGTATTGATTCGAATCAACCTTAAATTTTATTGCGAGTGTTTTTAGTAAATATTCTCTATTTCTTACGATATACAAGAGATAGGATCAAATGAGAAATAAAATTAAAATAAGAAAGGTAACAAGAAACTACAACCACATTTTCGGATGCAACTCCCAAAATTTCTCCTTCATATTTAAAATGTGTGCCTCAAAATCATTATTCTCACCCTTCTCATTTTATTTTTCTTCTCATAGGATACCTTCCTAATATAAAAACAAAATTAATTGATAGAAGTTAATTAGAGTTACTTTGTGGTGAAATAGAAAAGTAATTGTATGCTTTTGTCAAAGCATACGGAGAGCATAAATACATTAATTAATTGTCTATAATTTTGAGCAAAAGATTACTTAATATAGTTATATCTCAACTGTGTCAATTAGTATCCATTTGAATCCCTATATATACAAGTGATATTGCTATGCTTCTTCACACATTGCCTTCTAATTCATTAGTAACCCATTAAAATCACATAGGATAGCGAAATATATATTAACACACGAAAAAGGCGAAGATGTTGGTATTTAAGCGAATATAAAGTTGAGTGATTATATCTGATTGCATCATGTTATTTGATTATAAAGTCATTCAATACATGCGATATTAAGATAAACATAGTCCGTGAGTGAGTTAGAATCTAATGTTGTGGCGTCATCGGCGGGTTTAAATTTTTATATATAATAAGTCGTTCATGACCGCTCAGTACATGGATAAGGTTTTTCTTGTTTAATTAGATCCTTTGTGAGTGGGAGTTTTTGACTCAGACGTACATGGATAAGGTTTATCTCGTGACCAGTTACGATCAATTCTTAGATCACCCAAATGTGTACCTACATATTTTTGAATCATATGACTCATGTAAAGAGGTTATGTGACTTATCATTTAACAGTAAGTTGTACGATGGTGATTTAAGTAAAGCAAGAGGTATTGATTCGAATCAACCTTTAATTTTATTGCGAGTGTTTTTAGTAAATATTCTCTATTTCTTTCGATATGCAAGTGTTAGGATCAAATGATAAATAAAATTAAAATAAGAAAGGTAAGAAGAAACTACAACCACATGTTTCAGATGCAACTCCCCAAAAATTTCTCATTCATATTTAAAATGTGTGCATCAAAATCATTATTCTCACCCTTCTCATTTTATTTTTTCTTCTCATCAGATACCTACCCTAATATACAAACAAAATTAATTGATAGAGTTAATTAGAGTTACTTTGTGGTGAAACAGAAAAGTAATTGTATGCTTTTGTCAAAGCATACGGAGAGCATAAAACATTAATTACTTGTCTATAACTTTGAGCAAAAGATTACTTAATATAGTTATATCTCAATTGCGTCAATTAGTATGCATTTGAATCCGTATATATACAAGTGATATTGCTATGCTTCTTGACACCTTGCCTTCTAGTTCATTAGTAACCCATCAAAGGAGGATATATGATCGGCGTAAATCATAAGTTGTGACTATGCATAAAAACTATTGGTTATAGCAAGTCTATACACTTGTTATAACCCCATAATTAAAACATGCATGGTACGATTCTGTATTTAAAATGCATAGTTTGCATATCTGCTTATCTATGTAATTTCTTATTAAATAAAATAATAAAGGTATAACTCTTCAGAGACCGCAATATATTAATTGCTTCATTTTGTTTATATATAATCAACTATTCAAGTATGTAAATTCAAAAACTCTCCATACAAAATACCTGCACTAGTTTCACAAAACCTCAAACTATGGATGATAAACCTTGCATGCAAGTATATTTTTTTAATAAAATACAACATTTATGTGACAGTTCTCAAACGAAAGATTCTATTAACTCTCACAAATGAGAGTCCTACTAGGACCTCGTTCATGCGAAGACAAAAATTCACAATTAAAGAAACCACGAAAGTGGATACCCACCATTTATATTAGGGTTTATGTCATACGTACAATAGCGTGTATTTTATCATATATAACGTTATGATATGTCTACCCATAATTTTACTCTTGTGATTTGTCAGCTTTCATTTTTGTACAAATATGATACGTGGGTCACTGGAAAACCGGATAAACCGGTTAAAAAGTGACTTTTTAAGCAAATCTGGTCCTTTGCTATTTGTTTCTTTTGCAAATTAGATCCTTTTTCGATTATCTCTATAGCAAATTCGGTCCATTTCTATTTATTTTCATAAATGCATCCGGTCCGTAAAATTCATGTTTCTACTTTTCTATTTTTTTCATAAATACATCTGGTTAATATGTGTCTTGGTTCCGTCCCAGGTCGTTACATGCCTATATGTGTACATAAGGAAGTTAGACCAGCATTGTTCTTTACTCAAAACAAATCTTCCTAATAACGCTACACGCGTCGTTCGGGGTCAAAGGAACTTCCTTTTCTTCGAGCAAGTTTTATAACACCCAAGGCAATGAACCTAATCGTTGTAGTGTAGTATTAGGGTAAGCCACGGTATTGATATCGTTCTCTGGGGAATAGGAATGCTATTAAGGCGTTACTACGCTAAGGTTGGGGGTTGAGGAAGATTATTTTTATCTTTTTATGTTTTTAGGAAATGGAAAGGTACTGAATCTCGGGGTTTGGATTTGGGGTTGGTATTTCTACCGATTACTCTAATTATCTAATTATCTAAACTAATGGGTAGTCTATGTCTAATTATTGTGTGTTAGTATGATAGTTTAAAGATGTGTTTACTTAGGTTTTATTACTCCTAATTATCTCCTATTGGTGGTTGAATTGTCACGTCCTTATTCTTAATCGCGTTGTGTGTGTAAAGTCGTAGGGTATGCGTTTATCCCTAACTCTTTGAACTTACCAAATGGTCTCGTCTACAAAACCCACTAGGGATTATAAACTCTAACTCTAAGGCCTCTTTGGATTGTTTAGCCTACAACTGCTCTAAGTGCTATAGCCTAAGGGTCACAAAGATTAATCAAGCATTAATTACACAACGAATGACCTATCGCATTACTAGATCATTAACAATTAAGATAAGAGACAACCAATAAATATTCAATAATTAAGTTTCATATTCTCTAAGCAAACACACAAGTAAATTAGCCGGACATGGAGAACATGCAAGCATACACACAAATAATCAAAGACATAATTGAATAAATTAAGTAAAACACTTATCTTGTTGTAAGATAGGGTTTGGAACCCTAAAATCTTGTACAAGACGACCTTGGTTCGGTTTAGGTTTTACTCCAAAAGACTACTCCCAATCTTGAAAAATTCGGATTCTATATATAAGATTACATGTGCGACGGCGTCATCTTATGTTTTGTGGCGCCGTCGGTCGCCGTCATTAGGGTTTCGTGTTGGCCATGTTAGGCTTGCGACGGCGTCACCTTGTGCTTGTGACGTCCTCTTTAACCGGCGCGTCTGGATCAAATCTAGGTCGTGCGAGTTGCGACGACCAACTCTTTTAAAGCGACACCGTCACTTGAAAATATGAAATTTGGCTTCGTGTCATCACAAAATGCTCCGGCGGCGTCGCGGTTTAGCGGCGATGCCGTCACCTTGTCTTCGGCGACTTGAATGTCTCGATTCTTGACTTTGGCCATTTTCTTTGTATCGATTGCAAAGCCGTCAAGTTTTCTCATGTGTGACCACTTTGAATGGCCAACTATAAGAAACTTAAAACAGCTCGGACACCAATGCAATGAAGATCACGGGAGTATAGTGTTTCCCGGTCGTTATGTCCCAACGAAATGTGCGAGAATAGTCAAACGATATAGTGATCGAGAAGATTTGAGCGGGAAAAGAGATGTGATTGATTATAACTAAAGAAAGAGTACATAAAATACAGGGCTTAAATGCAAATTAAAGGAAATTAAAAGATAAAAATATTAAATAAACGCTATCACTATTTGCAAAATGATGTTTTGATTTTATGTTTTATAAAACTTAATTTAAAAACTACGTGGCGTCTGCAAGAAAATGTGAAACTAAAGCAATATAAATCCTAAAAATATGAAAATGACATTTTACAATCCTAATGATAAAAGAAAATTTATAGAAAAAGAAAATTATTTTTATAACTATTTATCTAATTATTATTAATTAAAAACTAATTTTAACTATTTAATAATAACCTAAAATACAAGAAAATATGAAATAAAGCTAGAAAAATAAAACTATGACTTAGAAAAATCTAAAATATCAAAATAGAATTTTCAAAACTATTTTTATATTTTTCTGATTATTTTTGTATTTTCTATGAATTTTAAACTATTTAAAACTAATTAAATTACTTAAAAATACAAATTTAACTAAGAAAAATCTGGAAAAATATTTTTTTGACTTTTTATATTTATCTAAACTTAAGAAAAATGAAAAATTATTTTTTTGAAACTTTTCTTAATTTTGTGTATTAAATGCTAATTAAAAATGCTTAAAAACTGAATTAAATCAAGAAAAATACTAAACTGACTTAGAAAAATGAGAAAAATTCAAGACAAGCTTAAAATAATATGAGGAATCTAGGAAAAATGGAAAAACAAGGGCTTGTATGGAGGAAAATGAGGCTGCAGTGGGAAATGCTTATAAATAAGCACTTAAGATGAGCCAAAAGCCACAATAAGCTACCAACTGTTTGCAGAAGATACAATATGCTAAAATTACCTAAATGAGACAAGTTACAACTATCCTACACCTCTAAATCACAAGCTCAACAGATTTGATTGATTTGAATGAAGTGCTAGAAAACAGTTTTGAGCCCTACTTTGAGCTTATGCACAAGCCACTCAATAAGCTCAGACTCAAAACAGAAAATTGGAACTTGAAGGATACCTGGCTGAGAACTAGTAAACCAAAGATGGGACCTAGATAAGCTCAAGCGAGCTTGTGGCGAACCTTGCAAGACCACATGCGAGACTCGGTGTTAGCGAGTCGGTTACCTGAGGCAAATAACTCAATTGACAAGCCCATATGAAGCTTATAGAAAATTTACAAAAATAAACAAAAATCACAACAATAAACTAGACCAGTTGAACTTTTTAAAGCCACAAGTTTCATTGAAATTGACTCAGAAATGAGTCCAAGAAAAATCACCCTATTTTGGCCAAAACTAAGTTATTGCAAATTTTGACTTTTGAGCAATTTGGAGATTTTGACTTTATTGAACTTTGGAACCAAATTTATGGACTGAAATAGATGTATATTGATGAAATTAAGCTACTGCAAGTTGTATTTATGAATTGTGAACAAAAAACAAGAGTTTGCTTTTACAAAAAGCCCAACAGTTAAGCTATTAAGACAGTAGACATGAATTTTGACTTGTGAGGTTTGCAGATACAAAATAATGACTGCAATGAGGCAAATAGAACTAACCAAGCATGAAGCAACAGGTCCTAACCATTGAATAAACCTACATCACAGCTTAAGTATCAAATCCAAACACCCTTTATTGGACTGATTTGAGCTTAAACCTACACCAACTACTGAACCAACATGTAATAAAGATCAAACTAAGTTACTAGACCTAAAAACAACTTAATAAAACAGGTTAGAACTACTAATGATCACAGATTCAACTATAAGCATAAAATGCAATACTGAAAAAAAATGGAAATGAGAATAGAACTCACAAGGCCCCAGCTGGCATGCGAGCTAAAACCAAAACCATAATTACCCTAATCTAGTTTAATCCAACCCCAATCCATTCTGCAACACGGTAACCATTTCCAAATCCATTTGAGTGACAGTTGACTTTTGTTGACCATGTAACAAAATTGATTGAAACTTAATTGTAAGCTTATAAAAGCTATATAGAGCTTATTTAAGCTTATTGAACCGAACAAAGAGCTATTTGAAGCTTGAATGCTAGAGTTTAAAATCAAAATTTTCAACGGTGGACTTCAAAATATCAAATATAAATGAAGCATTAAATTGAGACTTGAACCGAATTATAGTGACAAAGTAGATTAGTTTGAGTACAATGAAACTTAAGATTACATTCTAATACACTAATTAAGATAACTTAATAAAAACGACATACATTTTAATTTAAAACTAACTACTCTACGGTTCTTGCTTCTTCTTCCTTCTTTATACTCAAAAGTTCCACGTGTCCTTGAGCACATCCCACCACTTTTGTGAGCCAATGGAGGAGTTTTGTGGATTTTGGCCATTCATTTGGTTTTGGCGGAAAAGCATATTTTGACCTCTGGGGCTTTTAGGCGCAACTAGGGGGTGGCTAGGTGTGATGATGAGGGGTGAGGGATAAGGGATAAGGTGAGGTGATGCCTTAGAGTTGCGAGAGCAACTTGGGAAGAAGATAAGGCGTTAGGCGGGTAAGTCGCTTGTTTGACTTTGGGTTGACCAAGGGTTCAAAAGGGAGGGTCAAGGTTTAAAGGCGGGGGTCTAAATGTGCAAAGGGTTCAAAGGTTCATGGATAGGTTTAATATTAAAAGGACTAACTTTGCAATTCTCCAATTCTTGAAGGACCATTTCGCCATTTTCCAAAGTTCACACAAGGGATCAAAATTGACAAGCTTCCATAGTACAAGGACTGTTTTGACATTTTCAAATTTTCGGGGACCAAACTTGACATTTTGAAACTTGATGGACCTTTTACGCCATTTGACAAAAGATTTATTCAAGGACCATTTTGACAACTTAGAATATTTCAGGGACCTTGAATAACATTTTTCTTTATTTTGTTTTACCAGGACTGTTTTGACAACTTTAGCAAACTTAGGGACTAAAGCGCCAATTATGCAAACTTGATACGTTTTTCACCGATTTTGACATTTTGCATTTAAAACATATAAAACACTTATTTGTGATATTTTTATCATTTTGATGCATTTACGAGTGTTTTCGGATGTTTTTGCAGTTTAAATGGTACAAAAATGATGAGTATTTAGACACTCATCAATCCCCACACTAAGATATTGCTAGTCCCTAGCAATGTTTTGAGAAAAATTTAATGGATTTCATCTCTTTACCAAAAGCCATTACTTGGAGTAGCCAAATGTTTCGGTTCAAGTAAGAACCTTGGTACACTGATAACCAAATGATTTTGAGCAAATCACCGACTTTCAGCGGATTTGATTTGCCTTTACCGAAGCCGTTTATACGGACTAGCCAACTCTTAGATAAATTATCAATATTATCTTTGGTGGTGATTACCAATTATGGTTTTTCCATTGCCTTTACCACAAGCCATAAACTTGCGGGCTAGCTAACTCTTCACTTTTAAGGATATGGTGAGTGAATACCATACAATTTTGGGCAAATTGCAAGCCGTCAACGGTTTGAGATATCTTTACCAAGAGCCATTTGCTCTGGATTAGCCAATCCTTATGTGGGTTAGACATGGTGGATGATTACCATTTGTTGTGTTTAGTACATAGTACTTCTACTAAAAAATTTAAAATTTGGCCATTTTGGGGAAAAGGGACTAAAAGGGTACATTTATGATCAAATTCGCGAATTTCCTCCCACACTTAGAAATGAATATTGTCACGAATATTCAAAGTACCGGCTGTAATGCGAAACTTAGAACGTAAAAGATAACATTACTATCTAAGTGTAGAAACACAACAATTATTCTCTTTTTAATATTTACAATTTTCATTCATTTTTAGATCTATATACAACATGTGGGCATCTCCCCACACTAGGGTGGTACACGGGTGAAAACCCATGTTTAACTCATTTTTTTGATTACTGAGTCGCTAGCTTGACTCGACCCAATAATTTGTTCATGGGAAGTAAGTGGAAGAGACAATCTCCATCGGACTTTCATTCAAGATGTTTGGATAAACATTGAAGTGCGTGAAAGTTCCACACCGATGAGATATACATAAACGCAGACCCGGCTCACAAATGGTACATGGAAATGCCGGGGTCAAAATAGTGTCCTCATTCTGAAGGAGAAAAGGGCGAGAAACCACACCATTTGTGAAAAATGGAATAACGATGTGCATCACAATGCAATCCCATTCTTCATTAGAGGACCAAATCACCATTTGTTAGATTTTTAAGCTTAGACTTGAAGCTTGTATGGTGATTGGCAACAAAATTTCCGGGAGGAGAGCTGGAAACGGTTCTTTAATCATGATTTTCAAGAAGAGGATGTCTCCTCCGAATCAAAGTAAGTATTGTCAATCCTGTTGGAATTGACTCATCACTAAGAAAAGCATCGACCTCCTTCCAAAGTTATCATCTTCCTCATCCGGAGTGAGAGAAGGAATGGAAGAGTCGGAAATGGGACAAGAAATGAGTGGATGATCATTATATAGGAGATTTTCGGTTTCTCCAAGATCGGCTTCAAATCAAAGAGATCATCGTCACTTTCGATGAAAGTGGGTGATGTGAGTGAGTTCATCGGTGAACTCCTCAAGAAGATGATCGACATCGAGGCGTGGGAGTGATGCCTCAACATACTCGATGTTTCCATGATAAGTACAATCGTCGCTAACATCGGAGAAAGTTTCAAATGATCTTTTGAACACTCAAGAGGGAAAGAGAATCACATATGATTAGAAGTTCCACGTGACTCTCTCGGGATTGGGACAAGGTTCTCAACACTAGACTTTATGAATTCGTCCGATTCCTTTTGGGAACAATGTCAAGATGCTCGTCCCCATGTTCGGAGAGTGAGTGGGAGCTTGGGTGTGATGGCGGTTGTTTGAGATGGAATCTCAACTGCTGGATATCATCGATGAACTTGATGAATCAAGTGTATCCTCATCATCACCGTCATCGGGAATAAAATGAAATTGAGAGCTAGATCTGGCTGCTATTTCTTTTGCAATTGATTCCTAATAGATTTTTCAAAAGCAATTTGGGAATTTATTTTAGCACCGCTCTTGACTAGCAATTCTTCCATAGATTTCTCATGTGAATTTTGAATGACAGGACATTGTGGGAGTGGAGATTTGTCAAAACCGGAAGGTTGACATTGATAATCATCATGAGGACCCCACAATATACACAAGAAAAAGCGGGAACATTATGAAATCTTGTTTACACAACTCCTCGATTCTTTTCACCGACTCGAAGCTCTAGATAAGTGTCTTGTTGGGTTTGTTGAGGAGTTTGATTCATTTGGCACCGTGGAGGTTGGTCGTGATATGGATAGTCGTAATTGTTACAAGGAATGGATTCCTGTTTGACAATCGAGTGAAATGGAACCTCCACAGTTCTCACAACAAGAAAAGCTGTTGAGTGCTGGCCGTGAATTATATGGATATTGGTCATAACCAAAGTTACGGTATCACCGGAAAACTGTTCATAGACAAACGTGTTTCGGATTGACACTCAAATCCTTGGTGAGGACCTCCACAAAATTCACAAGAAGTTATGTTGATTATATGAAGATGAGTCGGGTGTGGTGGGTAATTGGAAAAGTTTGAGGGTCGTTAAATGAGTTCGATTAGGATCATAATCAAATGAATTCCTCGAACCACAAAACAAACAACTCTCGTTACGAATATCATTACCACATTGTACACATGTACACCAACGATGGTGAACCAAAAGAGGCTCACCACAACCGACACAAGGAATAAACGATTTTATTTGAGAGTTATGAGAAGGAATACATTTATTCAAAGAATCGACAAAACCAACATGGTGATCTGAATGACTATCAAATCTCGAAGAACATTTTGAAAAATCCGGAGGTGGGACAAGTGGTGTGCTCGATAGCTAGCAATTTCCACCACTTCCGTTATGGTCTCCGGTTACGGTTCTTGAGAAGCGTGAAGATTAGGCAAGTCATTCTTGCTAGTCATCGGTCTAAATTCGCATGTTTGCTTTTAACCATAAATCGTGAAAGTTTAGGATCAATTCTAGGCGGCTTAGGAGCAATTGAGGGTTAGATCTTTGGATAACCGTAGGTTGGACGTGTTAGCACTTCCATTATTAGAGGAAGTACCGGTCCTTTGTCACCCGGTTTCTCGTTCTATTTCCCTACGGAATTAATGGATCATCACGAACAACACGAATCCTTGACATTTGTGATAAAGCATCACGTTTTCAACTTCGTCCCGAATTGTCGTAGTCGAGAGATTCCATGAGAAAAAGAATCAAATGGATAGAGGGTAAAGGGATAAAGAATCAAAAAGGGTAAGAGGGTAAAGATGAATATTTTGGGTTTTGGATAAACATTTTGTAAAAATAAGAAAGAAAATCTTTTGGGTTTTGTGTTTGTTGGCCGATTTTAAAATGTTTTGGGTTTTGGAATTTTATAAGAAAATATATATAGATGGTATGAACAAGGAGTGAATATCCAAATCACTAATCTGCTAAACGTAAGACTATTAACATTGCTCCCGGCGTGGCGCCAAAATTTGATCGGTGCAAAACCGTCAAGTTTTCTCATGCAGTGACCACTTGTGAATGGTGATCAGAAGAAACTTAAAACATTTCGGACACCAATGCAATGAAGATCCGGGAGTATAGTGTTTCCCGGTCGTTATGTCCCAACGAGTCGTCGAGAATAGTCAAACGATATAGTGATCGAGAAGATTTGAGCAGGGAAAGAGATGTGATTGATTATAACTAAAGAAAGAGTACATAAAATACAGGGCTTAAATGCAAATTAAAGGAAATTAAAAGATAAAAATATTAAATAAACGCTATCACTATTTGCAAAATGATGTTTTTGATTTTATGTTTTATAAAACTTAATTTAAAAACTACGTGGCGTCACAAGAAAATGTGAAACTAAAGCAATATAAATCCTAAAAATATGAAAATGACATTTTACAATCCTAATGATAAAAGAAAATTTATAGAAAAAGAAAATTATTTTTATAACTATTTATCTAATTATTATTAATTAAAACTATTTTAACTATTTAATAATAACCTAAAATACAAGAAAATATGAAATAAAGCTAGAAAAATAAAACTATGACTTAGAAAATCTAAAATATCAAAATAGAATTTTCAAAACTATTTTTATATTTTTACGATTATTTTGTATTTTCTATGAATTTTAAACTATTTAAAACTAATTAAATTACTTAAAAATACAAATTTAACTAAGAAAAATCTGGAAAAATATTTTTTGACTTTTATATTTATCTAAACTTAAGAAAAATGAAAAATTATTTTTTGAAACTTTTCTTAATTTTTGTATTAAATGCTAATTAAAATGCTTAAAAGCCGAATTAAATCAAGAAAATACTAAACCGACAAAAGATGAATATTTTGGGTTTTGGATAAACATTTTGTAAAAATAAGAAAGAAAATCTTTTTGGGTTTTTGTGTTTGTTGAAAACGATTTTAAAATGTTTTGGGTTTTGGAATTTTATAAGAAAATATATATAGATGGTATGAACAAGGTGAATATCCAAATCACTAATCTGCTAAGCGTAAGACTATTAGCCTTTGCTCCCCGTGGCGCCAAAATTTGATCGGTGCAAAACCGTCAAGTTTTCTCATGGTGACCACTTGTGAATGGTATCGTAAGAAACTTAAAGCAATTTCGGACACCAATGCAATGAAGATCCGGGAGTATAGTGTTTCCCAGTCGTTATGTCCCAACGAGTGTGCGAGAATAGTCAAACGATATAGTGATCGAGAAGATTTGAGCGGAAAAGAGATGTGATTGATTATAACTAAAGAAAGAGTACATAAAATACGAGGGCTTAAATGCA
This sequence comes from Chrysanthemum lavandulifolium, assembly GCA_022545495.1. Taxonomy (NCBI): domain Eukaryota; kingdom Viridiplantae; phylum Streptophyta; class Magnoliopsida; order Asterales; family Asteraceae; genus Chrysanthemum; species Chrysanthemum lavandulifolium. The sequence goes on along the minus strand of CM040246.1, from coordinate 5,295,486 downwards.
AATTAAAGGAAATTAAAAGATAAAAATATTAAATAAACGCTATCACTATTTGCAAAATGATGTTTTGATTTTATGTTTTATAAAACTTAATTTAAAAACTACGTGGCGTCAAGAAAATGTGAAACTAAAGCAATATAAATCCTAAAAATATGAAAATGACATTTTACAATCCTAATGATAAAAGAAAATTTATAGAAAAAGAAAATTATTTTATAACTATTTATCTAATTATTATTAATTAAAAACTATTTTTAACTATTTAATAATAACCTAAAATACAAGAAAATATGAAATAAAGCTAGAAAAATAAAACTATGACTTAGAAAAATCTAAAATATCAAAATAGAATTTTCAAAACTATTTTTATATTTTTCTGATTATTTTTGTATTTTCTATGAATTTTAAACTATTTAAAACTAATTAAATTACTTAAAAATACAAATTTAACTAAGAAAAATCTGGAAAAATATTTTTTTGACTTTTTATATTTATGTAAACTTAAGAAAAATGAAAAATTATTTTTTTGAAACTTTTCTTAATTTTTTGTATTAAATGCTAATTAAAAATGCTTAAAAACTGAATTAAATCAAGAAAAATACTAAACTGACTTAGAAAAATGTGAAAAATTCAAAATAAGCTTAAAATAATATGAGGAATCTAGGAAAAATGGAAAAACAAGGGCTTGTATGGAGGAAAATGAGGTTGCAGTGGGAAATGCTTATAAATAAGCACTTAAGATGAGCCAAAAGCCACAATAAGCTACCAACTGTTTGCAGAAGCTACAATATGCTAAAATTACCTAAATGAGACAAGTTACAACTATCCTACACCTCTAAATCACAAGCTCAACAGATTTGATTGATTTGAATGAAGTCTTAGAATACGGTTTGAGCCTACTTTGAGCTTATGCAAGCCACTCAATAAGCTCGGACTCAAAGCAGAAAATTGGAACTTGAAGGATACCGGCGAGAACTAGTAAACCAAAGATGGGACCTAGATAAGCTCAAGCGATCTTGTGTCGGACCTTGCAAGACCACATGCGACTCGGTGTTAATCGAGTCGGTTGTCTGAGGCAAATAAGCTCAATTGACAAGCCCATATGAAGCTTATAGAAAATTTACAAAATAAAAAAAATCACAACAATAAACTAGACCGAGTTGAACTTTTAAAGCCACAAGTTTCATTGAAATTGACTCGAAATGAGTCCAAGAAAAATCACCCTATTTTGTGGCCGAGTTATTGCAAATTTTGACTTTTGAGCAATTTGGAGATTTTGACTTTATTGAACTTTGGAACCAAATTTATGGGCTGAAATAGATGTATATTGATGAAATTAAGCTACGCAAGTTGTATTTATGAATTGTGAACAAAAACAAGAGTTTGCTTTACAAAAAGCCCAGATTAAGCTATTAAGGCAGTGACATGAATTTTGACTTGTGAGGTTTGCAGATACAAAATAATGACGCAATGAGGCAAATAGAACTAACCAAGCATGAAGCAACAGTCCTAACCATTGAATAAACCTACATCACGACTTAAGTATCAAATCCAAACACCCTTTATTGGGTGATTTGAGCTTAAACCTACACCAACTCTTGAACCAACATGTAATAAAGATCAAACTAAGTTACTAGACCTAAAACAACTTAATAAAGCAGTTAGAACTACTAATGATCACAGATTCAACTATAAGCATAAAATGCAATCTTGAAAAAAATGGAAATGAGAATAGAACTCACAAGGCCCGGTGGCATGCGAGCTAAAACCAAAACCATAATTACCCTAATCTTGTTTAATCCACCCCAAATCGACTCTGCAACACCAAGAACCATTTCCAAATCCATTTGAGTGACAGTTGACTTTTGTTGACCATGTAACAAAATTGATTGAAACTTAATTGTAAGCTTATAAAAGCTATATAGAGCTTATTTAAGCTTATTGGAACTGAACAAAGAGCTATTTGAAGCTTGAATGCTAGAGTTTAAAATCAAAATTTTCAACAGTGGACTTCAAAATATCAAATATAAATGAAGCATTAAATTGAGACTTGAACTGAATTATAGTGACAAAGTAGATTAGTTTGAGTACAATGAAACTTAAGATTACATTCTAATACACTAATTAAGATAACTTAATAAAAAACGACATACATTTTAATTTAAAAACTAACTACTCTCTGGTTCTTGCTTCTTCTTCCTTCTTTTATACTCAAAAAGTTTCCACGTGTCCTTCTGAGCACATCCCACCACTTTTGTGAGCCAATGGAGGAGTTTTGTGGATTTTGGCCATTCATTTGGTTTTGGCGGGAAAAGCATATTTTGACCTCTGGGGCTTTTAGACTGCAACTAGGGGGGTGGCTAGGTGTGATGATGAGGGGTGAGGGATAAGGGATAAGGTGAGGTGATGCACGAGTTGCGAGCAACTTGGGAAGAAGATAAAGCGTTAGGCGGGTAAGCTGCTTGTTTGACTTTGGGTTGACCAAGGGTTCAAAAGGGAGGGTCAAAGGTTTAATGGCGAGGGTCTAAATGTGCAAAGGGTTCAAAGGTTCATGGATAAGTTTAATATTAAAAGGACTAACTTTGCAATTCTCCAATTCTTGAAGGACCATTTCGCCATTTTCCAAAGTTCACACAAGGGATCAAAATTGACAAGCTTCCATAGTACAAGGAATTGTTTTGACATTTTCAAATTTTCGGGGACCAAACTTGACATTTTGAAAGTTGAGGACCTTTTCGCCATTGACAAAAGATTTATTCAAGGACCATTTTGACAACTTAGAATATTTTAGGGACCTTGAATAACATTTTTCTTTATTTTGTTTTACGAGGACTTGCTTTTGACAACTTTAGCAAACTTGGGGACTAAAGCGCCAATTATGCAAACTTGATACGTTTTCACAGATTTTGACATTTTGCATTTAAAACACATAAAACACTTATTTTGATATTTTTATCATTTTGATGCATTTCGAGTGTTTTCGGATGTTTTTGCGGTTTAAATGGTACAAAATGATGAGTATTTAGACAACTCATCAATATCCGCCTTTTCGTCCAAATAAGTGCCATTACAGACAATTTGCCTTCAAGAAACCTAAAAGTGAAAAGGAACGATATTAAGTAATAACAGATACAAAAGTGATCAAATAAGGGCTTAAACGACCCTCAAAAGGTACATTTTAAAACCTTATCAAATATCCCTACACTTGGTATTTGCTTGTCCTCAAGCAAATGTGCTTTAGCCAATTAATTTATAAGTTAGGGGACATGAAGCATTGGTTTAAAACAGTCCACAACACATATAAGCCCATAAAAGTCATAACAAACACGGAAATTACATACTAGCATCTCACATGGGGTGTTTGGATACTCACATCTCTCTCGGGTGTATATGAAATATAACAAGTTGGAAATGGAAGATTAAACACTCATTAACCGGTCCTAGTACATAGATTACCATAGGCTTGAGAATAGATCAAACCTCCATCGCTTTGGCGTAAGCACCTAGGAAAGACTATCAAAGAGGTCTTTAAAGGGTTGTAATGTTAGGCTTACGGTAGGGAAACAAAGGGTTTGGTGGGATAGGCTATTTAGTGGTGGTAAGTCAAAAATCTTTTTGTTACAAGCATACGAAGAATGGCGTTGCTAAGCCAAGACTCGAAACTCTAGACTCTAGCTAATGAAACAAACAAACATAAATTTAAAGGATAGATGTAGAATGGTAGCCGTTTTTTTTTTTTTTTTTTTTTTTTTGAACACTCTATTTTTTCTTTTCTCTTTTCTATTTTTTTCGATTTTTTTTTTTTCATACACTTTTACTCTACCATCCTCTCGGTAACATCAAAATGATAGAGATTTATAGGCACATCCCTACACTTGAGTTTTATTTCTCTAACACTAATTTGACCCGAATTGAAAATCAAAACACTTGGGGTATGTTATTACGCAAATAAAGGAATTTAACGTTCCTTCCAATCATTTTATAAACTTTAACTTTTCCCATTAGTCCCAATCGTCCCAAAGCGTGTACAAAGGATATGACTCGACTTAGCAACTCATGCAAGCAACTAGATAATTGAACTAAGGGTTTGGGGTGATAACAATGATGCACTAAAGTGAGTGCATACGAGGGTAGCTAAAGGCGATTTGGGTGTATATTTGGGGTGGGGTGTAAACAATGCTCTTCATTGATATTCGGAAAACCGAAACATCACGAGAACCGCGAAAAGATAGGCTCGAGGGGTTAACTAGGGTATCGTGTACTAAAGATGAGTACAACGCAAGGGTGTGGGGAATTACTCAACCGAGGTGGAAGAAGTAATTATATTACGGTATCAAACAAGGGTTATCCTAATGCCTCTTATCATTTAGTTATTCCTAACTACACAAGTGTAGTCTTACTAGCGATCTCGGGATGCACCACAAAACAAGTTCTAGAATCTAATATACTACCGGTTCACACTCTAAGCATTAAAGATGAATGCTTTAATTCCTACTAATCTAAGGGTGATCCTCGCATTTGGGTGGAATTTAGGTGGTAAAGGGTTTTGTGCTAGTCATGCAACTTCCTATCCGTGAGACGCTTTTGTTAAGACTAATGGCCCACTCCTATATGTCATAGAAAATTTCAAATTTGGTGCCAAAATTACCCTAACCGACATTTTCTCATGGTTTATTACACAAATACAATTGGACAAAGCAAATAATCAAGGATAGGTATAGTTTCAAAGTTCCGTTTATTTTCCTCCCTACACTTAAACCGAACATTGTCCCCAATGTTCCCGAAAGTATCAAAGTTATGATAATGGAAGGAAATTAAAGGCGAAAGAAACTAGTACTCCTAATTAGCTCGGTAGGATCCGTGTAAAGTAGTGGTTAAATCCTTTCCAAGAAGAATGTGTGCGTGAAAAGCTCCTTCCAATCTTTTATTTCTTCTTCTTGATAAATAAAACCTGCACATTCGAAGAAAACAAACGAAACCTTCACGTAAAATTAGCGGTAATAATATATATAAGACTCTACTAAACTAAGATATAATGCTTGTGGAATGGATGTTTACAATTTACGGAAAATTAAGACTTGGAAAATTCCAAAATTCATAAGTAGCTCGAAAACGAGAAAAAGTAATCTGTTGTTTTACTCCTTCCGGCGCGCCAGTTGTAATCTGACATTGTCGGTTTATCCCGACAAAAAGCGGTCTGCGATTTTACGAAAAAATTATGGAAAATTTACATCTTTAGAATCTGGAAAAATTTACGTAAAACATCCGTTATGACTCGATACAAGCATTTGACTCGAACAAACACACATATATATCTTTTAATGAATTGTTATTCTCATGTTTACGTTTCTTTTGAAAACGTGTGTAATCCTCCCTGCACTTATCATTTATGTAAAATACCTTTATATGCAATTAAGAAGAGGTTAAAAACAAAATAAAGCATTTTCAAAAATTTAAACATGAGAATAAACAATCAATAAAAGATATACGACACTAACAAGCAAACAATTAAGCATGGGTTGCCTCCCACGAGCGCTTTTCTTTATTTAAGAGTCTTGTAGCTAGACTCGTAGTCGGTATACTACGTTTTCTCATTTTGCATTCTCAATGAGAATTCAATCATATTGAAAAAATTTCATCGACTCTATATCTAGGCCCGAGGTCAAACAATCCTTATAATAAAGCCTCCTTCTTTCCCACATAAATTTATAACCTTTTCAACATCGTCCTTGCTTTTGTCCTCAAAAGCTTTGATGTCTCGTTCAAAAATGGGTAGATGGCCATATTCATTTGTTTTCCAAGGCATCCTATAAGTGATTTCATCGGTTCCTTCCTTAAAACTAACCGTTCCATCATACTTGTTATGGCTCATTTTAGATGTTTCAACAAACGGTTTCCTAGCACTACTTGGGATAAGCTATAGTCAATGACGATCCTACATCTTCTAGGACTACAAAATCAACTAGATAGGTGAAATTTCCTATAAAGTCATGTACATCCTTGACTCTTCCCACAAAGTTGCAAACTCCACCTGGATACTTAGGGTCTCTCCTAATATTAAGTCGTTCATTCATAATGTCATTGTAAACAGCAGATGACATTACATTAATGGGGGATTCCGTATCTATGTAAGCATGGTGGACACTCCTATATCCGATCATACAAAGGGATTTTTAGGTTCCAAGGATTTCTCTCTAATCTTTGGGCATATCCTAATGATGGGTGATCGGGATTATTGATTATGTATTGATGGTAGGCAACCTCTTCCTTAGTGGGGTAAAGATTAAAATAAGCACTATCCTCCTCATTCACATTGATTGTACCAAAGACGAGCTCAAGTAGGTTGACAAAGGTGGATCAAGCGGTATGTATTTCTTTAGTGGTAAGCGTTGTTTGGTGGTTTTCACCTTCCATGATGAAAAGTGATGGGGTTATGAACAAAGGTTACGAAGAAGGGGATAGACTACGAGGAAGCTAAAATGAGAAAAATTTACTTGATAGGAATCAAGCAAAGAAACCTAAGCGAGGTGGACTACTAACTAGCTATTCTATTCCGCGGCGGCGCCAAAAACATGATAATGCTACACGCGTCGTTCGGGGTCAAAGGAACTTCCTTTTCTTCGATCAAGTTTTATAACACCCTAGGCGGTGAACCTAATCGTTGTAGTGCGGTATTAGGGTAAGCCACGGGTATTGATATCGTTCTCTGGGGAATAGGAATGCTAGTGAGAAGTTACTACGCTAAGGTTGGGGTTGAGGAAGATTATTTTTATCTTTTTATGTTTTTAGGAAATGGAAAGGTACGAATCTCGGGGTTTGGATTTGGGGGTTGGTATTTCTACCGATTACTCTAATTATCTAATTATCTAAACTAATGGGTAGTCTATGTCTAATTATTGTGTGTTCGTATGATAGTTTAAAGATGTGTTTACTTAGGTTTTATTACTCCTTAATTATCTCCTATTGGTGGTTGAATTGTCACGTCCTTATTCTTAATCGCGTTGTGTGTCTAAATTCGTAGGTATGCGTTTATCCCTAACTCTTTGAACTTACCAAAGGGTCTCGTCTACAAAACCCACTAGGGATTATAAACTCTAACTCTAAGGCCTCTTTGGATGGTTTAGCCTACAACCGCTCTAAGTGCTATAGCCTAAGGGTCACAAAGATTAATCAAGCATTAATTACACAACGAATGACCTATCACATTACTAGATCATTAACAATTAAGATAAGAGACAACCAATCAATATTCAATAACTAAGTTTCATATTCCCTAAGCAAACACACAAGTAAATTAGCCGGACATGGAGAACATGCAAGCATACACACAAATAATCAAAGACATAATTGAATTAATGAAGTAAAACATTTATCTTGTTGTAAGATAGGGTTTGGAACCCTAAAATCTTGTACAAGACAGCCTTGGTTCGGTTTAGGTTTTACTCCAAAAGACTACTCCCAAATCTTGAAAATTCGGATTCTATATATAAGATTACATGTGCGACGGCGTCACCTTATGTTTTGTGAAGCCGTCGGGTCGCCGTCATTAGGGTTTCGTCTTGGCCACGTTAGTCTTGGCGACGGCGTCACCTTGTGCTTGTGACGCCGTCCTCTTTAGCTTCGGCGCGTCCGGATCAAATCTAGGCCGCCCGAGTTGCGACGACCAACTCTTTTAAAGCTCGACAACGTCACTTGAAAATATGAAATTTGGCTTCGTGTCGTCACAAAATGCTCCGACGGCGTCAGTAGATTTTAAGCGATGGCGCCACCTTGTCTTTCAGCACTTGAATGTCTCGATTCTTGACTTTGGCCATTTTCTTCGTATATCCGCGCATTTTCGTCCAAATAAGTGCCATTACAGCAATTTGCCTTCAAGAAACCTAAAAAGTGAAAATGAACGATATTAAGTAATAACAGATACAAAAATGATCAAATAAGGGCTTAAACGACCTCTCAAAAAGGTACATTTTAAAACCTTATCACTTCCATTTTGTTCAGAAACCGTGTTTGTGCTTTGATTGAACCTTTCGAGCTTAACAGTGAATGTGCATGATTGGTCTCACTCATAAAGCTGAGTAATTAATAAAATAATTGTGTTTAACTTGAGCCGTCTAAGTCCTAGCCATCTGGTAGGGTACGTAATACGCTATATACAATCATGAATTTATGTTGCGGCAAATGATGGCAAACATAAAATCACATAGGATAGCGAAATATATATTAACACACGAAAAGACTAAAGATGTTGGTATTTAAACGCATATAAAGTTGGGTAATTATAAACAGTTGCATCATGTTATTTGATTATAAAGTCACTCAATACATGGGATATTAACACTAAACATAGTCCCGTGAGTGAGTTAGAATCTAATTTTGTAGGCGTCATCCGCGTGTTTAAATTTTTATATATAATAAGTCGCTCATGACCGCCGAGTACATGGATAAGGTTTTCTTGTTTAATTAGATCCTTTGTGAGTGGGAGTTTTTGACTCGAGATGTACATGGATAAGGTTTATCTCGTGACCGATTCGATCAATTCTTAGATCACCCAAATGTGTACCTCTGATTTTAGAATCATGTGACTCATGTAAAGAGGTTATGTGACTTATCATTTACCGATGGGTTATACGATGGTGATTTTAAGTAAAGCAAGAGGTATTTATTCGAATCAACCTTAAATTTTTTTGCGAGTGTTTTTAGTAAATATTCTCTATTTCTTTCGATATGCAAGTGTTAGGATCAAATGAGAAATAAAATTAAAATAAGAAAGGTAAGAAGAAACTACAACCACATGTTTCAGATGCAACTCTCCAAAAATTTCTCCTTCATATTTAAAATGTGTGCATCGAAATCATTATTCTCACCCTTCTCATTTTATTTTTTCTTCTCATCGGATACCTTCCCTAATATACAAACAAAATTAATTAATAGAAGTTAATTAGAGTTACTTTGTGGTGAAACAGAAAAGTAATTGTATGCTTTTGTCAAAGCATACGGAGAGCATAAAACATTAATTACTTGTCTATAACTTTGAGCAAAAGATTACTTAATATAGTTATATCTCAACTGCGTCAATTAGTATGCATTCGAATCCCTATATATACAAGTGATATTGCTATGCTTCTTGACACATTACCTTCTAGTTCATTAGTAACCCATCAAAGGAGGATATATGATCGGTGTAAATCATAGTTGTGACTATGCATAAAAACTATTGGTTATAGCAAGTCTATACACTTGTTATAACCCCATAATAAAAACATGCATGGTACGATTCTGTATTTAAAATGCATAGTTTTCATATCTGCTTCTCTATGTAACTTCGATAAAAAATAAAGGCATAACTCTACAGCGACCGCAATATATTAATTGCTTCATTTTGTTCATATATAATCAACTATTCAACTATGTAAATTAAAAAACTCTCCATACAAAATACCTGCACTAGTTTCACAGAACCTCAAACCATGGATGATCAACCTTGCATGCAAGTGTATTTTTTTAATCAAATATAGCATTTATGTGAGAGTTCTCAAATGGAAGATTCTATTAACTCTTACAAATGAAAGTCCTGCAAGGACCTCGTTCATGCGAAGACAAAAATTCACAATTATAGAAACCACGAAAGTGGATACCCACCATTTTTATTAGGGTTTATGTCATACGTACAATTGCATGTATTTTCTCATATATAACGTTATGATACGTCTACCCATAGTTTTACTCTTGTAATTTGGCAGCTTTCATTTTTGTACCAATATGATACGTGGGTCACTGGTAAACCGGATAAACCGGTTAAAAAGTGACTTTTTAAGCAAATGTGGTCCTTTACTATTTGTTTCTTTTGCAAATTAGATCCTTTTTCAATTATATCTATAGCAAATTCGGTCCATTTTGATTTATTTTCATAAATGCATCCGGTCCGTAAAATTCATGTTTCTACTTTTCTATTGTTTTTCATAAATACATCTGGTTAATATGTGTCTTGGTTTCGTCCCAGGTCGTTACATGCCTATATGTGTACATAAGGAAGTTAGACCAGCATTGTTCTTTACTCAAAACAAATCTTCCATTTTTTTCAAAAACCGTGTTTGTGCTTTGATTGAACCTTTCGAGCTTAACAGTGAATGTGCATGATTGGTCTCACTCATAAAGCTGAGTAATTAATAAAATAATTGTGTTTAATTTGAGCCGTCTAAGTCCAAGCCATCTGGTAGGGTACGTAATACACTATGTACAATCATGAATTTATGCTGCGGCAAATGATGGCAAACTTAAAATCACATAGGATAGTGAAATATATATTAACACACGAAAAGACTAAAGATGTTGGTATTTAAACACATATAAAGTTGGGTAATTATATACAGTTGCATCATGTTATTTGATTATAAAGTCATTCAATACATGGGATATTAACACTAAACATAGTCCCGTGAGTGACTTAGAATCTAATTTTGTAGGCGTCATCTGACGTGTTTAAATTTTTTATATATAATAAGTCGTTCAAGACTGCTCGAGTACATGGATAAGCTTTTTCTTGTTTAATTAGATCCTTTGTGAGTGGAAGTTTTGACTCGGACATACATGGATAAGGTTTATCTCGTGACCGATTCTGATCAATTCTTAGATCACCCAAATGTGTACCTCTGATTTTTGAATCATATGACTCATGTAAAGAGGTTATGTGACTTATCATTTAACAATGAAGTTGTACGATGGTGATTTAAGTAAAGCAAGAGGTATTGATTCGAATCAACCTTTAATTTTTTTGCAGTGTTTTAGTAAATATTCTCTATTTCTTTTGATATGCAAGTGTTAGGATCAAATGAGAAATAAAATTAAAATAAGAAAGGTAAGAAGAAACTACAACCACATGTTTCAGATGCAACTCCCCAAAAAATTCTCCTTCATATTTAAAATGTGTGCATCGAAATCATTATTCTCACCCTTCTCATTTTATTTTTTCTTCTCAACGGATACCTTCCCTAATATACAAACAAAATTAATTGTATGCTTTTGTCAAAGCATACGGAGAGCATAAAACATTAATTACTTGTCTACAACTTTGAGCAAAAGATTACTTAATATAGTTATATCTCAACTGTGTCAATTAGTATCCATTTGAATCCCTATATATACAAGTGATATTGCTATGCTTCTTGACACATTGCCTTCTAGTTCATTAGTAACCCATCAAAGGAGGATATATGATGGCTTTCAAGCTTCTACTTCTTGCATGTCTTAGCTTTCTAATTTGCTCTGTCCACATTGCTGGTGGTTTATTGGACATGGACATGGAGCGGGCATAAGTGGCGGTGGTGGAGCATGGTTTGAAGATAAGGTTTGTTACGGTGAGGAAAGTGTGATCGTGGCTCTAAAGGTGGTGAAGGCTATGGAGCCGGTGGAGGCGGTGGAGGCGGGGCGGGGTGGAAAAGGTTCGTGGAAAGGCTCGGTTATGGTTCTCGTTATGGCTCGTTATGGTTATGGCTCAGTCGGGGTTATGGAAAAGGTTCTCATGGAAAAGGTCATGGTGGAAAAGGTTATGGTGGAAAAGATGGGTCTGGAAAAGATGGTGACAACTAAAGTGGAGGATGATGGGCGTAAATCATAAGTTGTGACTATGCATAAAAACTATTGGTTATAGAAAGTCTATACACTTGTTATAACCCCATAATAAAAACATGCATGGTACGATTCTGTATTTAAAATGCATAGTTTGCATATCTGCTTATCTATGTAATTTCGTATCAGATAAAATAATAAAGGCATAACTCTTCAGCGACCGCAATATATTAATTGCTTCATTTTGTTCATATATAATCAACTATTCAAGTATGTAAATTCAAAAACTCTCCATACAAAATACCTGCACTAGTTTCACATAACCTCAAACCATGGATGATCAACCTTGCATGCAAGTATATTTTTTTAATCAAATACAGCATTTATGTGAGTGTTCTCAAACGAAATTGTAACGCCCCGACAAGACAAGGGTAAAGGAATCACAAGTAATGGTGTCATATCAAAGCAAACATAAATATCCAAAAGAAATCTTAGCATAAATCTTGAAATAATCAAGTCAAAATGACTTCAATACATAGGTCCCAAATGAAAATAAACTCCAAATAAAATATCCGAAATATTAAGTCTTAGATGGCATCATAAGATCAAAGCTAAAATCTCTAAGGTAAGTCCACTCAAGACTCATCCCAAAGCAAAACCCAGCTCAACGCTTAGATACCGCCGGAAGAAAATAAATGCTACTGAGCTTCAAAAGCCCGGTGAATGATATACAAGCAAAACGAATACGAAGCAAAACGAATACGAAATAAAGTGAAAGAAAGATAGTAAAATCATAATCATTTCAAAGTATAAATCGTAATAATAGAATAAGTTTTATAGTTAACTACCTCGAGCCCGACACACATATCGATCATAATTATATTCATATTCACACAAGGCAACATTTGTAGGGGAGACCTACCGAGTTATGAAGGGCGTGCATGCACGCAATCAATCATCGATAATATATAGCATATAACATATAACACATAACAGATAATGAGATAATGATCTAGGATGCACCCATACGCCCCACAAACATATATTGGTAATATAATATAACTTGAGCTCATAACAGATAACGAGATAAGGGACGTGGCGTAACTTCACTCTCGCCTAGAGTCATGTCGGTGCATCAACGACACGGACATGGAACCCCATGACTAGTTATTATTTGGCTCGGGTGTCAAACTATCTTAGGTCAATTTAGAATGTCAAAACTGACACAGATCATACTTTATCAAAGATTTAGTCATATTTCAATATCAAAGTTTTCATATCATATAGTTCAAAATCAAATGTTTTATAATTCAAAAATCAAAGTTCAGATAAGCAACAGCTCAAACAACAAAATGGGGTTCATAGCAAAGGCTTAGGAAATCCTAATATAAAACTAACGAAAAAAAACGTTATAAGGAACCTTTCTTGAAAAGGTAAGAATATCATACCTTATTCCAAAGCAAATGATCGAAAAGCGAAAACACGGAAAGTAAAGGATTGCTCCTTCTTCACGTAACCTATACACATTAACGGTCGTACATGTTACTTATTATTCCATAATCGTCAAGTGATCTTTTAATATTTGGTGTTTATACTCAATGTATTCATGATCTTAATACTTTAGGGTTAAATAATTAAATAAGACTTAAGTGTTTTATAAACAATATCGTAGATTAAGGTTCATTATGTCATTTATTAAAGTTTAGGGTTAAATGTGAAAATAGTTTAAACGTCTATAACTCACACATGAAATAACGAATTAATATACTTAGCTTCAAACCCTAATCGACTCTCATTATGTTCTAGGGTTTTCTCATTCTTTTAATATCATATCCACGTGCATTTACTTTATATGTTACTCATATATATGTTATCGTCACTTTATATCCATGCACTATAGCTTCAGATAGATATGACCACGCACTACGTTTACATATCAACAAGCTCACTTGACTTATAATAACGCATGCATGGTTCACAAAGCATTTAGGGTTTAGGTTTCACATGATCTTTACTCGCTTAATACACTTTAAAACTCTTATATGGTTCGGCTAACACTTAGGGTTTCGCTAATAGGTTTTACGCAAACTCTAGCTCATCTACGTCAATACATATTCACGTTATCATGTTTTTATACCTTGGCGAAACATATACATGGTTCGGTTCTATATAGCTCGACTTAACCATGATCCGATTCACAAAACATATTCAATACATGTTCACTTTAATAATTATTAGGTTTAAATCATAATGGTTTGCCTTTGTTGGTTTCACACGGCTCGACACAAAAGAAAAGAAACACAAGTCGACTAAAACAAACAAGCTACAACACATGATACGTTAGGTGTTATCGAAAAAGACGAAACATGTTATACCTTAGCTTTGATGAAGCAAAAGACTCGACACCAAGGTTGTTAGGTTCGCGAATAGAGAAAAGAAAGAGAGAGGCAACAAAACTAGGGTTTCAATTTCTTGTAAATGTAGTGTATATATAGGTAGTACAAAAATGTTTTTAGACTTTGATGGGTTTGGGTTTCGGCTTGGGTCCAACCGAACACACACAAAACCAACGCCCTTGGGCTCTCGGCTCTTGATCCAAACGAATAGAACATACGCCCCTATGGGCTCTCTTAATCCACACGAACAATGCAAACGCGGCCCAACATATTAGCGAAACGTTTAAATCTTTCGTCGTACCAAAATCGATCACGTACACACATTCGTTAAGTTTTAATTACTCGCAAGTTTAGTTTTAATTTCGTTAAATGATATAAATGTATTTTACGTATTTTATAAATTTCGATTTCAAGGGTATTTTAGTCTTTAATCATGTTTTAGATTTTCGTGTTTTACAATTTTTCCCTTCTAAAGAAAAATTTTCGTCCTCGAAAATTGAAATGAAACGAACGAAACGAAATGAGAACATACCAACTATTCAAAGAAATGAGGATAACTAGCTCGCATCGACTCCTCGGTTTCCCAGTAGCCTCACGTTCCGGGTGATTTTCCAAAGAATCTTAACGAACGGAATGACTTTATTTCTCATGACTCTTTCTTGCCTTTCTAAAATAGCTTCGGTTCTTCGATAAAGACATATCGGATTGAATTTGATCAAACGGATAAGAAGCAACGTAACGGATGATAGTTATATCCCCAGAGAGATACATGGAACACATCATGAACATGCGATAACCGAGGCGGAAGTGCTAATCGACACGAAACTTCTCCTATACGTTCCGAATTTCAAACGGACCGATGAATCGAGGACCGAGCTTGCCTTGATTCCAAAACGTTTCACACCTCTAAACGGCGAAACTTTCAAAAATACACGATCTCCAACCGAAATTCTAAATCACGACGATGCTTGTCGGCATAACTTTTCGGACGAGACCTAGCTTCCTTGACTTTTCTCTAGCAATGTTACTTTCTCATTAGTGATCTCGATCATTTCCGGACCTTCATTAAGCATTCACCTACTTCAATTCAACAAGTAGGTGCTCTACATTCCTCCCATAAAGAAGTTCAAACGGTCTTTGCCTTAATGCTAGCATGCCAACCGTTGTTGTATGCAAACTCTACTAAACACAAATATTCATCCCAACCGCCACCCATTCCAAAGCACAAGCCCTTAGCATATCCTCTAAGGTCCGAATAGTCCTCTCGATGACCATCCGCTTGAGGATGAAATGCCGTACTAAAATTAAGTCGAGTACCCCAAGCTTTTGCAAACCTTTCCAAACGAAAGTAAAACGCGGATCTCTGTCGGACACAATAGA
The DNA here is from genome assembly GCA_022545495.1 of Chrysanthemum lavandulifolium. Lineage (NCBI taxonomy): Eukaryota > Viridiplantae > Streptophyta > Magnoliopsida > Asterales > Asteraceae > Chrysanthemum > Chrysanthemum lavandulifolium. The sequence goes on along the minus strand of CM040246.1, from coordinate 5,280,148 downwards.
TGCCGGAGTACAATGAAGTCTAACGATCTCTTTTTGAAAAATCTCCGCCAATCTACCAATACCATAATCCTTTCGATTGGTAAGAATGAGCGATTTGGTTAGTCGATCAACAACTACCCAAATCGCATCATGCTTCTTCCGAGTAAGAGGTAGTCCACCACAAAATCCATAGATATCTTATCCCACTTCCATGTTGGAATATCCAATGGTTGTAACAATCCACTAGCCCTTTGATGTTCAATCTTAACTGCCGACAAACCATACACTTCGACACAAACGTCGCCACATCTTGCTTCATGCCATTCCACCAAAAGTCTTGCTTCAAATCCCTATACATCTTGGTAGAACCGGATGGATAGTGAAAGGAGAACTATGAGCTTCACCATAACTTTCTCAATGGCACCGAATCATTGGGAACACAAAGCCTATCTCCATACCATACAATTCCGTCATTATCAACCTTAAACTCCGTCTCCGCTTACCTTCTTCAACATTTTGCGCCACGCCCACAACTCACCATCATCTTTCGAGCTTCTTTAATTTGTAGTATAAGGTTCGACTCCACCTTCATACTAGCCCAAGATCCATCAAAACCTCGTCGCATAGCTCAACATCCAAACTCTCTAAGTCTCGAAAATCCTAGGTTCAATCTTGATACTTGCAAGAATGCGATTTCCGCTAAGTCGTCAAGAACTACATTAGCCTTACCGGATGGTACTTGAATGTTGGTGTCATAATCCTTGAGAAGTTCTAACCATCTTCTTTGTCTCATGTTAAGTTCCTTCGAGTGAAAATATACTTGAGACTCTTATGATCGATGAATATATCACACGCCTCACCATACAAGTAATGTCTCCGGATCTTCAACGCGAACACCACTGCAGCTAACTCAAGGTCATGAGTTGGGTAATTCTCCTCATAAGGTTTTAGTTTCCTCGAAGCATAAGCTATTACCTTTCCATGTTGCATCAAACACGGCTAATCCTTTCTTAGATGCATCATCAGAATTTGAAATCCTCGAACCGGATGGAAGAGTCAAAATAGGAGCGTACACCAATCTCCGTTTCAACTCTTCAAAACTCTTCTCTCGCTCATCCGTCCATAAAACTTTTCACCTTTTCTCATCGGTTGGGTTAGGGGTAGAGCTAAGCGAGAAACCTTCAACAAAACGTCGGTAGTAACCAAGAAGTCCTAGAAAACTCCGACCTCGATCATCGACGAGGTCTTGGCCATTCAATGATAGCCTCAACTTTAGACGGATCCATGGTGATACCATCACCGATACAATATGACCAAGGAAAGCGACTTGTCTTAACCAAAACTCGCACTTGAAAATTTGGCGACAACTTCTTCTTCCTCGAATCTCCAAAACTATCCGGAGATGTCCTTCATGCTCTTCTTCGACTTGAGTAAACTAAAATGTCGTCGATGAAAACGATAACGAACTTGTCGAGGAATTCATGGAAAACACGATTCATTAGATCCATAAACACAAGAGCGCATTTGTCAAACCAAAAGGCATAACGAGGAATTCGTAGTGACCATATCCGTACGAAACGCGGTCTTAGGAACATCTTGCTCCTTCACACGTAGTCGATGATAACCGGATCTCGATCAATCTTAGAAAAGAACTTAGCTCCTTGCGCTTGATCAAACAAATCATCAATACGCAGAGGATAACGGTTACTGAATGGTAATACGATTGAGTTCACGGTAGTCGATACATAGACGCATGCTTCCATCCTTCTTCTTCACAAATAAAACAGTGCACCCCATGGAGAAACACTTGGGTCGAATAAATCCATTTTCTATCATCTCTTGCGCTTGTTCCTTCAACTCCTTCAGCCTATAGGTGCCATACGATACGGAGCCTTCAAATCGGTTCAAGACGAGAATTAACTCAATGCTAAACTCAACTTCTAGTGGGGGAAGACCGGGAGTTCATCAGAAAACGTCGGTGAATTCACAAACAATGTAAAGATTTTCAATGTTAGGACTCTCCAAGATGTGTCATAACGATGCCGAAAACCTTGGCACCCATGAGCAATCATGGTCCGTGCCTTCATAGCGGAAATGAGCTTAACAGATTTGAGAGGTTGAGAACCATGATAAACGATTCGGGATGTTTTACGCTCCAAAGATCACCGTTCTAGCATAGCGGTCAATTGAAGCTCTATGATAAGCCAACCAATCCATGCCTAGAATGATATCAAAGTCGACCATATCGAGAGGATACAGATTTGCAGCGAATCGATCATCAAAACGAAGAGGAAACTTAACGTATTTATGATCAATGATCATGTGGTTTTCATAGGCGAGAAATCGATAAGTGATTTGTTAATGGTTTGGGCTTCATATTAAGTTTCTTAGCAAATGTGATGATATAATGGAGTGTGTGGCACCGTATCAAATAAAACGAAGATGAATAATCATCAATGAAAAGAGTGCACGTAATGGTACACGAAGTGCGCTCCTACCGATTCCGAGTAGTAGCATAAACACGCCCAAGAGTAGTTGGCGGCTTGATGTAGTTTCCGTGAATCACCGGATTCTTCTTAGGGCAATCCTTGATCTTGTGAGCGATAGAACCACAAGAGAAACATCCACCATGGCCTCAAACACTTGTCTCGGATGAGCCTTTCCACAAGTAGTACAGATAGGGGGGAGGCAAAACCTCACCGTATCCTTTGTCGACGAGAAGATCCTCAAGCACGACTGATTTGATCCTTGAGTCGATCGATCTTTGTTGTAACGCGGTTATTGATACCTTGATTCGACGATCATTTCCATTCCTACCAAAGATTTCTATTATCTTGACTCCTCGCCTCGGGCGCCCAGAGTCAACATTCCTTCCTGACCGACCCACGATCATAACTCCTATCCACTTGACCTCTCGAATCATAACTCCCGCCGAATTTCCTTATAATCATTGCTTTGAGTCTTACCTTGAATCCGATCACCATCGCGATTACGCTTGTTGGAACCCGAACGTCATGAAAGATCTCAATGTTACGAGCTGCGTCATTGCGAGCCGACACATTCTCATACTCAATATTAGCGGCCGGTCCAACACCCACTTCTTCGGTCCCACTTGAAGTGCTTAGCTTGACGCCTACCATCTCCAAAGAATCGTTCCCACAAAACTTACCACCTTTCATAAACCTACTCATGTACTCATTGGAATTCTCATGATCAAGTCGGTAGATTGCCCGATAATCCTCTCATACCTTTGTTGCTCAAGATCGTGGAAGTAACGGTTATAGAAGATAGTCCAAACTCGGTCCAGTACAAGTAATAGCAAAAGCATCTCCTCCTCTTGCTTGTTTGTGTGCCTTCCACCAATTTAAAGCATCACCTTCCAATTTGAATGCAACCAAACGAGTCTTAAACTCGTCTCCACAACCCAATACTTCAAACAACTTCTCAATATGAGTGATCCATCCTCGGCCTCGGGGGAGTAGCGGCGGTGCTAAGCGAAAGAGGCTTGAGCTACCGAATGCTCAAGCCAAGTGTGAATGCATGCGGGTTGATTTCCTCCACCACTACACAAGCACCGATCGATTACGAATGTTGTTGATCACTGCTCCATCATCTCGTGTAGTAAGACCGTGGAAAAGAGTGTTGAGGGCATTAGCAATCGCAGATCAATGTTAGTAGCATCATCGTCTCCATCCACGCTACCTAGAGTACGAGTTCAAACCATCGAACGATATTCAAACGATTAGCAAAATGAACAAAGGTGAGATACGAAATGGAAGTACGAGAAGGAATCCTAAAGTCTACCCAAATCCTCACAGTGTCATAGCCTAAGCTCTAAGGGTCTCAAACCTAGGCTCCATATGTCACAGTCCCGACTACAAGTCGAAACCTAGGCTCGATGCCATAAATTGTAACGCCCGACCCGACAAGGGTAAAGGAATCACAAGTAATGGTGTCATATCAAAGCAAACATAAATATCCAAAAGAAATCTTAGCATAAATCTCGAAATAATCAAGTCAAAATGACTTCAATACATAGGTCCCAAATGAAAAATAAACTCCAAATAAAATATCCGAATATTAAGTCTTAGATGGCATCATAAGATCAAAGCTAAAATCTCTAAGGTAAGTCCACTCAAGACTCATCCCAAAGCAAAACCCATCTCCAATGCTTAGATACCGCCATGAAGAAAAGAAATGCTACCGAGCTTCAAAAGCCCAAAGAATGAGATATACAAGCAAAACGAATACTGAAACGAAAACGAATACGAAATAAAGTGAAAGAAAGATAGTAAAATCATAATCATTTCAAAGTATAAATCGAATAATAGAATAAGTTTTATAGTTAACTACCTCGAGCCCGCATACACATATCGATCATAATTATATTCATATTCACACAAGGCAACATTTGTAGGAGACCTACGAGTTATGAAGGACGTGCATGCACGCAGATCAATCATCGATAATATATAGCATATAACATATAACACATAACAGATAATGAGATAACGAGATAATGATCTAGGATGCACCCATACGCCCACAAACATATATTGGTAATATAATATAACTTGAGCTCATAACGAGATAATGATAAGGGACGGGCGTAACTTCACTCTCGCCCTAGAGTCATGTCGAAGTGCATCACTGACACGGACATGGAACCCCCATGACTAGTTATTATTTGGCTCGGGTGTCAAACTATCTTAGGTCAATTTAGAATGTCAAAACTGACACAGATCATACTTTATCAAAGATTTAGTCATATTTCAATATCAAAGTTTTCATATCATATAGTTCAAAATCAAATGTTTTATAATTTAAAAATCAAAGTTCAGATAAGCAACAACTCAAACAACAAAATGGGGTTCATAGCAAAGGCTTAGGAAATCCTAATATAAAAACTAACGAAAAGAAAACGTTATAAGGAACCTTTACTGAAAAGGTCAGAATATTTGTACCTTATTCCAAAGCAAATGATCGAAAAGCAGAAACACGGAAAGCAAAGGATTGCTCCTTCTTCACAGAACCTATACACATTAACGGTCGTACATGTTACTTATTATTCCATAATCGTCGAAGTGATCTTTTAATATTTGGTGTTTATACTCAATGTATTCAGTGATCTTAATACTTTAGGGTTAAATAATTAAATAAGACTTAAGTGTTTTATAAACAATATCGTAGATTAAGGTTCATTATGTCATTTATTAAAGTTTAGGGTTAAATGTGAAAATAGTTTAAACGTCATAACTCACACATGAAATAACGAATTAATATACTTAGCTTCAAACCCTAATCGACTCTCATTATGTTCTAGGGTTTTCTCATTCTTTTAATATCATATCCACGTGCATTTACTTTATATGTTACTCATATATATGTTATACGTCAGCTTTTATATCCATGCACTATAGCTTCGTATAGATATGACCACGTACTACGTTTACATATCAACAAGCTCACTTGACTTATAATAACGCACGCATGGTTCACAAAGCATTTAGGGTTTAGGTTTCACATGATCTTTACTCGTTTAATACACTTTTAAAACTCTTATATGGTTCGGCTAACACTTAGGGTTTCGGCTAATAGGTTTTACGCAAACTCTAGCTCATCTACGTACAATACATATTCACGTTATCATGTTTTTATACCTTGGCCGAAACATATACATGGTTCGGTTCTATATAGCTCGACTTAACCATGATCCGATTCACAAAACATATTCAATACATGTTCACTTTAATAATTATTAGGTTTAAATCATTATGGTTTGCCTTTGTTGGTTTCACACGGCTCGACACAAAAGAAAAAGAAACACAAGTCGACTAAAACAAACAAGCTACAACACATGATACGTTAGGTGTTATCAAAATAAGACGAGAAACATGTTATACCTTAGCTTTGATGAAGCAAAAGACTCGACACCAAGGTTGTTAGGTTCGGCCGAATAGGAGAAAAGAAAAGAGAGAGGCAACAAAACTAGGGTTTCAATTTCTTGTAAATGTAGTGTATATATAGGTAGTACAAAAATGTTTTTAGACTTTGATGGGTTTGGGTTTCGGCTTGGGTCCAACCGAACACACACAAAACCCATGCCCTTGGGCTCTCGGCTCTTGATCCAAACGAATAGAACATATGCCCCTATGGGCTCTCTTAATCTATACGAACAATGCAAACGCGGCCCAACATATTAGCGAAACGTTTAAATCTTTCGTCGTACCAAAATTGATCACGTACACACATTCGTTAAGTTTTAATTACTCGCAAGTTTAGTTTTAATTTCGTTAAATGATATAAATGTATTTTACGTATTTTATAAATTTCGATTTCAAGGGTATTTTAGTCTTTAATCATGTTTTAGATTTTTAGGTTTTACAGAATGATTCTATTAACTCTCACAAATGAAAGTCCTACAAGGATCTCGTTCATGCGAAGACAAAAATTCACAATTAAAGAAACCACGAAAGTGGGTACCCACCATTTTTATTTGGGTTTATGTCATACGTACAATAGCGTGTATTTTCTCATATATAACGTTATGATACGTCTACCTATAATTTTAATCTTCTGATTTGTCAGCTTTCATTTTTGTACCAATATGATACGTGGGTCACTGGTAAACCGGATAAACCGGATAAACCGGTAAAAAAGTGACTTTTTAAGTAAATGTGGTCCTTTGCTATTTGTTTCTTTTGCAAATTAGATCCTTTTATATTATCTCTATAGCAAATTAGGTCCGTTTTGATTTATTTTCATTAATGCGTCTAGTCCGTAAAATTCATGTTTCTACTTTTGTATTGTTTTTCATAAATACATCTGTGTCTTGGTTCCGTCCCAGGTCGTTACATGCCTATATGTGTACATAAGGAAGTTAGACCAGCACTGTTCTTTACTCAAAACAAATCTTCCTTTTTGTTCAAAAACCATGTTTGTGCTTTGATTGATCCTTTCGAGCTTAATAGTGAATGTGCATGATTGGTCTCACTCATAAAGCTGAGTAATTAATAAAATAATTGTGTTTAATTTGAGCCGTCTAAGTCCTATCCATCTGGTAGGGTACGTAATACGCTATGTACAATCACGAATTTATGTTGCGGCAAATGATGGCAAACTTAAAATCACATAGGATAGCGAAATATATATTAAAACACGAAAAGACTAAAGATGTTGGTATTTAAACGCATATAAAGTTGGGTAATTATATACAGTTGCATCATGTTATATGATTATAAAGTCATTCAATACATGGGATATTAACACTAAACATAGTCCCGTGAGTGAGTTAGAATCTAATTTTGTAGGCGTCATCTGACGTGTTTAAGTTTTTTTATATATAATAAGTCGTGCATGACTGCTCGAGTACATGGATAAGGTTTTTCTTGTTTAATTAGATCCTTTGTGAGTGGGAGTTTTTGACTCAGACGTACATGGATAAGGTTTATCTCGTGACCAGTTACGATCAATTCTTAGATCACCCAAATGTGTACCTATATATTTTTGAATCATATGACTCATGTAAAGAGGTTATGTGACTTATCATTTACCACTAAGTTGTACCATGGTGATTTAAGTAAAGCAAGAGGTATTGATTCGAATCAACCTTTAATTTTATTGCAAGTGTTTTTAGTAAATATTCTCTATTTCTTTTGATATGCAAGTGTTAGGATCAAATGAGAAATAAAATTAAAATAAGAAAGACAACAAGAAACTACAACCACATGTTTCAGATGCAACTCCCCAAAAATTTCTCCTTCATATTTAAAATGTGTGCATCAAAATAATTATTCTCACCCTTCTCATTTTATTTTTTCTTCTCACCGGATACCTTCCCTAATATACAATCAAAATTAGTTGATAGAGTTAATTAGAGTTACTTTGTGGTGAAACAGAAAAGTAATTGTATGCTTTTGTCAAAGCATACGGAGAGTATAAAACATTAATTACTTGTCTATAACTTTTAGCAAAAGATTACTTAATATAGTTATATCTCAACTGTTTCAATTTGTATCCATTTGAATCCCTATATATACAAGTGATATTGCTATGCTTCTTGACACATTTCCTTTTAGTTCATTAGTAACCCATCAAAGGAGGATATAAGATGGCTTTCAAGCTTCTACTTCTTGCATGTCTTAGCTTTCTAATTTGCTCCGTCCACATTGCTGGTGGTAGAAAACACCAGAAGAGGAAGAAAATACATTTATTGGACATGGGCATGGAGCGGGCATAAGTGGCGGATTTGGGGCATGGTTTGAAGATAAGGCTGGTTACGAAAAGGGAAAGTCTGATCGTGGCTCTAAAGGTGGTGAAGGCTATGGAGCTGGTGGAGGCGGAGGCGGGGGTGGAAAAGGTTCTGGTGGAAAAGGCTCTGGTTATGGTTCTGGTTATGGCTCTGGTTATGGTTATGGCTCTGGTCAGGGTTATGGAAAAGGTTCTTATGGAAAAGGTCATGGTGGAAAAGGTTATGGTTGAAAAGATGGGTCTGGAAAAGATGGTGACAACTAAAGTGGAGGATGATGGGCGTAAATCTTAAGTTGTGACTATGCATAAAAACTATTGGTTATAGCAAGTCTATACACTTGTTATAACCCCATAATAAAAACATGCATGATACAATTATGTATTTAAAATGCATAGTTTGCATATCTGATTATCTATGGAATTTCGTATCAGATAAAATAATAAAGGCATAACTCTTCAGCGACCGCAATATATTAATTGCTTCATTTGGTTCATATGTAATCAACTATTCAAGTATGTAAATTCTAAAACTCTCCATAAAAAATACCTGCACTAGTTTCACAGAACCTCAAACCCTGGATGATCAACCTTGCATACAAGTATATTTTTTTAATCAAATACAGCATTTATGTGAGAGTTGTCAAACGAAAGATTCTATTAACTCTCACAAATGAAAGTCCTACAAGGACCTCGTTCATGCGAAGACAAAAATTCACAATTAAAGAAACTACGAAAGTGGATACCCACCATTTATATTAGCGTTTATGTCATACGTACAATTGCGTGTATTTTCTCGTATATAACGTTATGATACGTCTACCCATAGTTTTACTCTTGTGATTTGTCAGCTTTCATTTTTGTACCAATATGATATGTGGGTCACTGGTAAACCGGATAAACCGGTTAAAAAGTGACTTTTTAAGCAAATGTGGTCCTTTGCTATTTGTTTCTTTTGCAAATTATATCCTTTTTCGATTATCTCTATAGCCAATTAGATCCATTTCGATTTATTTTCATAAATGCATCCGGTCCGTAAAATTCATGTTTCTACTTTTCTATTGTTTTTCATAAATACATCTGGTTAATATGTGTTTTGGTTCCGTCCCAGGTCGTTACATGCCTATATGTGTACATAAGGAAGTTAGACCAGCACTGTTCTTTACTCAAAACAAATCTTCCATTTTGTTCAAAAATCGTGTTTGTGCTTTGATTGAACCTTTCGAGCTTAACAGTGAATGTGCATGACTGGTCTCACTCATTAAGCTGAGTAATTAATTAAATAATTGTGTTTAATTTGAGCCGTCTAACTCCTAGCCATCTGGTAGGATACGTAATACGCTATGTACAATCATGAATTTATGTTGCGGAAAATGATGGCAAGCTTAAAATCACATAGGATAGCGAAATATATATTAACACACGAAAAGACTAAAGATGTTGGTATTTAAACGCATATAAAGTTGGGTAATTATATACAGTTGCATCATGTTATTTGATTATAAAGTCATTCAATACATGGAATATTAACACTAAACATACTCCCGTAAGTGAGTTAGAATCTAATTTTTGACGTGTTTAATTTTTTTTATATATAATAAGTCGTTCATGACTGCTCGAGTACATGGATAAGTTTTTTCTTGTTTAATTGGATCCTTTGTGAGTGGGAGTTTTTGACTCAGACGTACATGGTTAAGGTTGATCTCGTGACCAGTTACGATCAATTCTTAGATCACCCAAATGTGTACCTACAGATTTTTGAATCATATGACTCATGTAAAGAGGTTATGTGACTTATCATTTACCAGCAAGTTGTACGATGGTGATTTAAGTAAAGCAAGAGGTATTGATTCGAATCAACCTTTAATTTTATTGCGAGTGTTTTTAGTAAATATTCTCTATTTCTTTTGATATGCAAGTGTTAGGATCAAATGAGAAATAAAATTAAAATAAGAAAGATAAGAAGAAACTATAAACACATGTTTCAGATGCAACTCCCCAAAAATTTCTCCTTCATATTTAAAATGTGTGCATCGAAATCATTATTCTCACCCTTCTCATTTTATTTTTTTCTCATCGGATACCTTCCCTAATATACAAACAAAATTAACTGATAGAGTTTATTAGAGTTACTTTGTGGTGAAACAGAATAGTAATTGTATGCTTTTGTCAAAGCGTACGGAGAGCATAAAACATTAATTACTTGTCTATAACTTTGAGCAAAAGATTACTTAATATAGTTATATTTCAACTGTGTCAATTACTATCCATTTGAATCCCTATATATACAAGTGATATTGCTATGCTTCTTGACACATTGCCTTCTAGTTCATTAGTAACCCATCAAAGGAGGATATACGATGGCTTTCAAGCTTCTACTTCTTGCATGTCTTAGCTTTCTAATTTGCTCCGTCCACATTGCTGGTGGTAGAAAACACCCAGAGGAAAAATGACATTTATTGGACATGGGCATGGAGCGGTCATAAGTGGCGGTGGTGGAGCATGGTTTGAAGATGGGGTTGGTTACGAAAAGGAAAGTCCGATCGTGGCTCTAAAGGTGGTGAAGGCTATGGAACTGGTGGAGGTGGTGGAGGCGGAGGCGGAGGCGGGGTGGAAAAGGTTCGATGGAAAAGGCTCGGTTATGGTTCGGTTATGGCTCGTTATGGTTATGGCTCGGTCGTGGCTATGGAAAAGGTTCTCATGGAAAAGGTCATGGTGGAAAAGGTTATGGTGGAAAAGATGGGTCTGGAAAAGATGGTGACAACTAAAGTGGAGGATGATGGGCGTAAATCATAAGTTGTGACTATGCATAAAAACGGTTGGTTATAGCAAGTCTATACACTTGTTATAACCCCATAATAAAAACATGCATGGTACAATTCTGTATTTAAAATGCATAGTTTGCATATCTGCTTATCTATGTAATTTCGTATCTGATAAAATAATAAAGGCATAACTCTTCAGCGACCGCAATATATTAATCGCTTCATTTTGTTCATATATAATCAACTATTCAAGTATGTAAATTCAAAAACTCTCCATACAAAATACCTGCACTAGTTTCACAGAATCTCAAACCATGGATGATCAACCTTGCATGCAAGTATATATTTTTAATCAAATACAGCATTTATGTGAGAGTTCTCAAATGAAAGATTCTATTAACTCTCACAAATGAAAGTCCTACAAGGACCTCGTTCATGCGAAGACAAAAATTCACAATTAAAGAAACCACGAAAGTGGATACCCACCATTTATATTAGGGTTTATGTCATACGTACAATAGCGTGTATTTTCTCATTTATAACGTTATGATACGTCTACCCAAATATTTACTCTTGTGATTTGTCAGCTTTCATTTTTGTACCAATATGATACGTGGGTCACTGGTAAACCGGTTAAAAGTGAATTTTAAGCAAATGTGGTCCTTTGCTATTTGTTTCTTTTGCAAATTAGATCCTTTTTCGATTATCTCTATAGCAAATTATGTCCATTTCGATTTATTTTCATAAATGCAACCGGTCCGTAAAATCCATGTTTCTACTTTTGTATTGTTTTTCATAAATTCATTTGGTTAATATGTGTCTTTGTTCCGTCCCAGGTCGTTACATGCCTATATGTGTACATAAGGAAGTTAGACCAGCACTGTTCTTTACTCAAAACAAATCTTCCATTTTGTTCAAAAAACGTGTTTGTGCTTTGATTGAACCTTTCGAGCTTAATAGTGAATGTGCATGATTGGTCTCACTCATAAAGCTGAGTAATTAATAAAATAATTGTGTTTAATTTGAGCCGTCTAAGTCCTAGCCATCTGGTAGGGTACGTAATACGCTATGTACAATCATGAATTTATGTTGCGGCAAATGATGGCAAACTTAAAATCACATAGGATAGCGAAATATATATTAACACACGAAAAGACTAAAGATGTTGGTATTTAAACGCATATAAAGTTGGGTAATTATATACAGTTGCATCAAGTTATTTGATTATAAAGTCATTCAATACATGGGATATTAACACTAAACATAGTCCCGTGAGTGAGTTAGAATCTAATTTTGTAGGCGTCATCTGACGTGTTTAAATTTTTTTATATATAATAAGTCGTGCATGACCGCCGAGTACATGGATAAGGTTTTTCTTGTTTAATTAGATCCTTTGTGAGTGGGAGTTTTGACTCGGATGTACATGGATAAGGTTTATCTCGTGACCAGTTACGATCAATTCTTAGATCACCCAAATGTGTACCTACAGATTTTTGAATCATATGACTCATGTAAAGAGGTTATGTGACTTATCATTTACCAGTAAGTTGTACGATGGTGATTTAAGTAAAGCAAGAGGTATTGATTCGAATCAACCTTTAATTTTATTGCAAGTGTTTTTAGTAAATATTCTCTATTTCTTTTGATATGCAAGTGTTAGGATCAAATGAGAAATAAAATTAAAATAAGAAAGGTAAGAAGAAACTACAACCACATGTTTCAGATGCAACTCCCCAAAAATTTCTCCTTCATATTTAAAATGTGGGGAAAAAATCACTAAATAGTAATCAAGTTTTACTAGTGTTCCACTAAAGTCACTCAAACTTTTTTTGCACTTGAAAAACCACCCAAGTTTCATAAGTGTTCTATTATTGTGTAATCGCTAGTTTTTGCAAGTTAGAAAATATGACATGTATTTTTTGGATTATGTAAATTACATTGATGACATGGGCAAGAAACTATCATAAACAATCTGGTAGCATCTAACACAATATATTATTGACTTAAAAGTTGTTTAAAACCATTCAATTTTCTAAATGACACTACACGAGCATACTAATCAGCTTATATGTGTATGGGTAGTCTAGTTAAGGATATATGATATGATACTTGTATGCAAGAATCATGTTACATGTAAGACGTCAACATGTTACTTAACCATAGCAAAGATAAATGCATTGATATTAGAGGTCGGGTCATTAATTAGTTTCAAGAACTTTAATAACTTTACATGTCGATAATTATATTTGATGCCAAGTTAAGATCCATGTCATCTGTAAAATCTACACATCATATGAAGAATGACATCATACTTGGTAACTTGCAAAAGACTACCAATTAAACAATAATGAAACACTAATGAAACTTGAGTGGTTTTTCAAGTGTAAAAAAATTTAAGTGACTTTAATGGAACACTAATGAAACTTATTTACAATTTAATGATTTTTTCCCTAAAATGTGTGCATCGAAATAATTATTCTCACCCTTCTCATTTTATTTTTTCTTCTCATCGGATACCTTCCCTAATATACAAACAAAATTAATTGATAGAGTTAATTAGAGTTACTTTGTGGTGAAACAGAAAAGTAATTGTATGCTTTTGTCAAAGCATACGGAGAGCATAAAACATTAATTACTTGTCTATAACTTTGAGCAAAAGATTACTTAATATAGTTATATCTCAACTGTGTCAATTAGTATCCATTTGAATCCCTATATATACAAGTGCTATTGCTATGCTTCTTGACACATTGCCTTCTAGTTCATTAGTAACCCATCAAAGGAGGATATATGATGGCTTTCAAGCTTCTACTTCTTGCATGTCTTAGCTTTCTAATTTGCTCCGTCCACATTGCTGGTGGTAGAAAACACCCAGAAGAGGAAGAAAAGACATTTATTGGACATGGGCATGGAGCGGGCATAAGTGGCGGTGGTGGAGCATGGTTTGAAGATAAGGCTGGTTACGAAAAGGGAAAGTCTGATCGTGGCTCTAAAGGTGGTGAAGGCTATGGAGCTGGTGGAGGCGGTGGAGGCGGAGGTGGAGGCGGGGGTGGAAAAGGTTCTGGTGGAAAAGGCTCTGGTTATGGTTCTGGTTATGGCTCTGGTTATGGTTATGGCTCTGGTCAGGGTTATGGAAAAGTTTCTCATGGAAAAGGTCATGGTGGAAAAGGTTATGGTGGAAAAGATGGGTCTGGAAAAGATGGTGACAACTAAAGTGGAGGATGATGGGCGTAAATCATAAGTTGTGACTATGCATAAAAACGGTTGGTTATAGCAAGTCTATACACTTGTTATAACCCCATAATAAAAACATGCATGGTACAATTCTGTATTTAAAATGCATAGTTTGCATATCTGCTTATCTATGTAATTTCGTATCACATAAAATAATAAAGGCATAACAATTCAATGACCGCAATATATTAATTGCCTCATTTTGTTCATATATAATCAACTATTCAAGTATCTAAATTCAAAACTCTCCATACAAAATACACGCACTAGTTTCACGTAATCTCAAACCATGGATGATCAACCTTGCATGCAAGTATATTTTTAATCAAATACGCATTTATGTGAGAGTTCTCAAACGAAGATTCTATTATCTCTCATAAATGAAAGTCCCACAAGGACCTCGCTCATGCGAAGACAAAATTCACAATTAAAGAAACCACGAAAGTGGATACCCACCATTTATATTAGGGTTTATGTCATACGCACAATAGCTTGTATTTTCTCAAATATAACGTTATGATACGCCTACCCATAATTTTACTCGTGTGATTTGTCGACTTTCATTTTGTACCAATATGATATGTGGGTCATCTGGGATAAACCGTTAAAAGTGACTTTTAAGCAAATGTGGTCCTTTTCTATTTGTTTCTTTTGCAAATTAGATCCTTTTCGATTATCTCTATAGCAAATTAGGTCCATTTCGATTTATTTTCATAAATGCAACCGGTCCGAAATCCATGTTTTACTTTTGTATTGTTTTTCATAAATACATCTGGTTAATATGTGTCTTGGTTCCGTCCCAGGTCGTTACATGCCTATATGTGTACATAAGGAAGTTAGACCAGCACTCTCCTTTACTCAAAACAAATCTTCCATTTTGTTCAAAAACCGTGTTTGTGCTTTGATTGAACCTTTCGAGCTTAATAGTGAATGTGCATGATTGGTCTCACTCATAAAGTTGAGTAGTTAATAAAATAATTGTGTTTAATTTGAGCCGTCTAAGTCCTAGCCATCTGGTAGGGTACGTAATATGCTATGTACAATCATGAATTTATGTTGCGGCAAATGATGGCAAACTTAAAATCACATAGGATAGCGAAATATATATTAACACACGAAAAGACTAAAGATGTTGGTATTTAAACGCATATAAAGTTGGGTAATTATATACAGTTGCATCATGTTATTTGATTATAAAGTCATTCAATACATGGGATATTAACACTAAACATAGTCCCGTGAGTGAGTTAGAATCTAATTTTGTAGGCGTCATCTGACGTGTTTAAATTTTTTATATATAATAAGTCGTTCATGACTGCTCGAGTACATGGATAAGGTTTTTCTTGTTTAATTAGATCCTTTGTGAGTGGGAGTTTTGACTCGGACGTACATGGATAAGGTTTATCTCGTGACCATTTACGATCAATTCTTAGATCACCCAAATGTGTACCTACTGATTTTTGAATCATATGACTCATGTAAAGAGGTTATGTGACTTATCATTTACCACTAAGTTGTATGATGGTAATTTAAGTAAAGCAAGAGGTATTGATTCAATCAACCTTAAATTTTATTGCAAGTGTTTTTAGTAAATATTCTCTATTTCTTTTGATATTCAAGTGTTAGGATCAAATGAGAAATAAAATTAAAATAAGAAAGGTGAAGAAACTACAACCACATGTTTGAGATGCAACTCCCCAAAAATTTCTCCTTCATATTTAAAATGTGGGGAAAAAATCACTAAATAGTAATCAAGTTTTACTAGTGTTCCACTAAAGTCACTCATACTTTTTTTGCACTTGAAAAACCACTCAAGTTTCATAAGTGTTCTATTATTGTGTAACTGCTAGTTTTTTGCAAGTTAGAAAATATGACATGTATTTTTTTGGATTATGTGTAAATTACATTGATGACATGGGCAAGAAACTATCATAAACAACTGTAGCATCAAACACAATATATTATTGACTTAAAAGTTGTTTAAACCATTCAATTTTTCTAAATGACAGAAACTACACGAGCATACTAATCACAGCTTATATGTGTATGGGTAGTCTAGTTAAGGATATATGATACGATACGAATGCAAGAATCATGTTACATGTAAGACGTCAACATGTTACTTAACCATAGCAAAGATAAATGCATTGATATTAGAGGCCTGGTCACTAATTAGTTTCAAGAACTTTATTAACTTTACATGTCGATAATTATATTTGATGCCAAGTTAAGATCCATGTCATCTGTAAAATCTACACATCATATGAAGAATGACATGTCATACTTGGTAACTTGCAAAAAACTACCAATTAAACAATAATGAAACACTAATGAAACTTGAGTGGTTTTTCAAGTGTAAAAAGTTTAAGCCGACTTTTAATGGAACACTAATGAAACTTATTTACAATTTAATGATTTTTTCCTAAATGTGTGTGCATCGAAATAATTATTCTCACCCTTCTCATTTTATTTTTTCTTCTCATCGGATACCTTCCCTAATATACAAACAAAATTAATTGATAGAGTTAATTAGAGTTACTTTGTGGTGAAACAGAAAAGTAATTGTATGCTTTTGTCAAAGCATACGGAGAGCATAAAACATTAATTACTTGTCTATAACTTTGAGCAAAAGATTACTTAATATAGTTATATCTCAACTGTGTCAATTAGTATCCATTTGAATCACTATATATACAAATGATATTGCTATGCTTCTTGACACATTGCCTTCTAGTTCATTAGTAACCCATCAAAGGAGGATATATGATGGCTTTCAAGCTTCTACTTCTTGCATGTCTTAGCTTTCTAATTTGCTCCGTCCACATTGCTGGTGGTAGAAAACACCCAGAAGAGGAAGAAAAGACATTTATTGGACATGGGCATGGAGCGGGCATAAGAGGCGGTGGTGGAGCATGGTTTGAAGATAAGGATGGTTACGAAAAGGGAAAGTCTGATCGTGGCTCTAAAGGTGGTGAAGGCTATGGAGCTGGTGGAGGCGGTGGAGGCGGAGGTGGAGGCGGGGGTGGAAAAGGTTCTGGTGGAAAAGGCTCTGGTTATGGTTCTGGTTATGGCTCTGGTTATGGTTATGGCTCGTCGTGGTTATGGAAAAGTTTCTCATGGAAAAGGTTATGGTGGAAAAGGTTATGGTGGAAAAGATGGTCCGAAAAGATGGTGACAACTAAAGTGGAGGATGATGGGCGTAAATCATAAGTTGTGACTATGCATAAAAACGGTTGGTTATAGCAAGTCTATACACTTGTTATAACCCCATAATAAAAACATGCGTGGTACAATTCTGTATTTAAAATGCATAGTTTGCATATCTGCTTATCTATGTAATTTCGTATCTGATAAAATAATAAAGGCATAACAATTCAACGACCGCAATATATTAATCGCTTCATTTTGTTCATATATAATCAACTATTCAAGTATGTAAATTCAAAAACTCTCCATACAAAATACCTGCACTAGTTTCACAGAATCTCAAACCAAGGATGATCAACCTTGCATGCAAGTATATTTTTTTAATCAAACACAGCATTTATGTGAGAGTTCTCAAACGAAAGATTCTATTAACTCTCACAAATGAAAGTCCTACAAGGACCTCGTTCATGCGAAGACAAAAATTCACAATTAAAGAAACCACGAAAGTGGATACCCACCATTTATATTAGGGTTTATGTCATACGTACAATAGCTTGTATTTTCTCAAATATAACGTTATGATACGTCTACCCATAATTTTACTCTTGTGATTTGTCAGCTTTCATTTTTGTACCAATATGATAAGTGGGTCACTGGTAAACCGGATAAACCGGTTAAAAAGTGAATTTTTAAGCAAATGTGGTCCTTTGCTATTTGTTTCTTTTGCAAATTAGATCCTTTTTCGATTATCTCTATAGCAAATTAGGTCCATTTCTATTTATTTTCATAAATGCAACCGGTCCGTAAAATCCATGTTTCTACTTTTGTATTGTTTTTCATAAATTCATTTGGTTAATATGTGTCTTTGTTCCGTCCTGTGTCGTTACATGCCTATATGTGTACATAAGGAAGTTAGACCAGACTGCTTTTTACTCAAACAAATCTTCCATTTTGTTCAAAAACGTGTTTGTGCTTTGATTGAACCTTTCGAGCTTAATAGTGAATGTGCATGATTGGTCTCACTCATAAAGCTCATAAAGCCGAGTAATTAATAAAATAATTGTGTTTAATTTGAGCCGCCTAAGTCCTAGCCATCTGGTAGGTACGTATACGCTATGTACAATCATGAATTTATGTTATGCAAATGATGGCAAACTTAAAATCACATAGGATAGCGAAATATATATTAACACACGAAAAGACTAAAGATGTTGGTATTTAAACGCATATAAAGTTGGGTAATTATATACAGTTGCATCATGTTATTTGATTATAAAGTCATTCAATACATGGGATATTAACACTAAACATAGTCCCGTGAGTGAGTTAGAATCTAATTTTGTAGGCGTCATCTGACGTGTTTAAATTTTTTATATATAATAAGTCGTTCATGACTGCTCGAGTACATGGATAAGGTTTTTCTTGTTTAATTAGATCCTTTGTGAGTGGGAGTTTTTGACTCAGACGTACATGGATAAGGTTTATCTCGTGACCAGTTACGATCAATTCTTAGATCACCCAAATGTGTACCTACAGATTTTTGAATCATATGACTCATGTAAAGAGGTTATGTGACTTATCATTTACCACTAAGTTGTACGATGGTAATTTAAGTAAAGCAAGAGGTATTGATTCGAATCAACCTTTAATTTTATTGCAAGTGTTTTTAGTAAATATTCTCTATTTCTTTTGATATTCAAGTGTTAGGATCAAATGAGAAATAAATATAAAATAAGAAAGGCACATGTTTCAGATGCAACTCCCCAAAAATTTCTCCTTCATATTTAAAATGTGGGGAAAAAATCACTAAATAGTAATCAAGTTTTACTAGTGTTCCACTAAAGTCACTCAAACTTTTTTTGCACTTGAAAAACCACCCAAGTTTCATAAGTGTTCTATTATTGTGTAACTGCTAGTTTTTTGCAAGTTAGAAAATATGACATGTATTTTTTTGGATTATGTGTAAATTACATTGATGACATGGGCAAGAAACTATCATAAACAATCTGTGTAGCATCAAACACAATATATTATTGACTTAAAAGTTGTTTAAACCATTCAATTTTTCTAAATGACAGGAAACTACACGAGCATACTAATCTGCGCTTATATGTGTATGGGTAGTCTAGTTAAGGATATATGATATGATACGAATGCAAGAATCATGTTACATGTAAGACGTCAACATGTTACTTAACCATAGCAAAGATAAATGCATTGATATTAGAGGCCTGGTCACTAATTAGTTTCAAGAACTTTATTAACTTTACATGTCGATAATTATATTTGATGCCAAGTTAAGATCCATGTCATCTGTAAAATCTACACATCATATGAAGAATGACATGTCATACTTGGTAACTTGCAAAAAACTACCAATTAAACAATAATGAAACACTAATGAAACTTGAGTGGTTTTTCAAGTGTAAAAAAAGTTTAAGTGACTTTAATGGAACACTAATGAAACTTATTTACAATTTAATGATTTTTTACCTAAAATGTGTGCATCGAAATAATTATTCTCACCCTTCTCATTTTATTTTTTCTTCTCATCGGATACCTTCCCTAATATACAAACAAAATTAATTGATAGAGTTAATTAGAGTTACTTTGTGGTGAAACAGAAAAGTAATTGTATGCTTTTGTCAAAGCATACGGAGAGCATAAAACATTAATTACTAGTCTATAACTTTGAGCAAAAGATTACTTAATATAGTTATATCTCAACTGTGTCAATTAGTATCCATTTGAATCACTATATATACAAATGATATTGCTATGCTTCTTGACACATTGCCTTCTAGTTCATTAGTAACCCATCAAAGGAGGATATATGATGGCTTTCAAGCTTCTACTTGCATGTCTTAGCTTTCTAATTTGCTCCGTCCACATTGCTGGTGGTAGAAAACACCCAGAAGAGGAAGAAAAGACATTTATTGGACATGGGCATGGAGCGGGCATAAGAGGCGGTGGTGGAGCATGGTTTGAAGATAAGGCTGGTTACGAAAAGGGAAAGTCTGATCGTGGCTCTAAAGGTGGTGAAGGCTATGGAGCTGGTGGAGGCGGTGGAGGCGGAGGCGGGGGTGGAAAAGGTTCTGGTGGAAAAGGCTCTGGTTATGGTTCTGGTTATGGCTCTGGTTATGGTTATGGCTCTGGTCAGGGTTATCGAAAAAGTTCTCATGGAAAAGGTCATGGTAGAAAAGGTTATGGTGGAAAAGATGGGTCTAGAAAAGATGGTGACAACTAAAGTGGAGGATGATGGGCGTAAATCATAAGTTGTGACTATGCATAAAAACGGTTGGTTATAACAAGTCTATACACTTGTTATAACCCCATAATAAAAACATGCATGGTACAATTCTGTATTTAAAATGCATAGTTTGCATATCGCTTATCTATGTAATTTCGTATCTCGATAAAATAATAAAGGCATAACTCAGTCCTCAAGGACATAACTCCAAACAAAACCCACTCCAATGCTTAGCCATAAGAAAAGAAAGTCAAGGCTAAGAAAAAGATACAAAGCAAACAACAAAGTGAAGAATAAGTAAAAAAGAAGTAAAACAAAATCAAAAAGAATCAAATAAATAGTATAGGAAAAAAGATAAATCATAACATCAATTAAATAATAAATAATAAGAATGAACCCATATAACTACCCAAAAATATATATTAAAACAAAAATAGGACAATTAAGATCATGCACCAACAAACATATAGGAATAAATATAACACTATAAAAAAGATAAGGATGAAATTCTTGCACTATCAGCCCAAACATAAGGAATGAATAACGAGATTTAATGGATCCATGAATTATTATTCCCGGTATATAAAATTTTCATATTAGAATAACAGATTTTCTATATCATTAGTCAAATATCAGGAATAAATTTTCAATCATAGCAAATAATTAAAAATTCAAATAAATTCAAAAAAATCAAAAAATTAAAATGTTCATACAAATTCAAAATTTTATACAAAGCTAAAATAAAAAACTAAAAGAAATTAAGAAACGAATATTTGTACCTTATTCCAAGCAAATATAAAAAACGGAAGCAAAGGATTCTTTCCAAATTAAATTAACGACATGTTATTAATCCTATCGTGATTTTAAATATTTTTTTTAAAATATGTTAAATTATGTATTTAAAAATTAGGGTTAATTTTAAAATAGTTAAAGTGATTTACTTAACACTAAAAGTTAATTATATTCAACTAATCATTTATTTTGGTTTATTTTTATCATACTCAATTATTATATTTAATATTATTGTTAACTCGCTTATATCATCCTATATTCATAGATCCAACGTTTATCAAATTTACTTATTATTAAATGTTAAAACTTAGTTAGTTCACAATTTACGTTTAATTTACATTATTCTTACACTTAATTTATATTTGTAACAATCTTCCATTTTACAATCATATTTATACATGTTCGTTTATTTAACTTATAATGGTTCGGTCCTTTATACATGACTTTAACCAAATTTACCATCTAGTTACTATAATTTATTTACATTTGACCTTGTAAAATACCAGTCGGTTACAAAGCAAGTTAACAATCCGATATCAAAAAAACTGTTAATACATTTTAAAACACTTTATTAGTTGGTAAAAAAAGGTTCCAACAGGTTTAAAATGCCAATGTAAAAAAAATCACATATAGGTTTCAAAATGAAAACTGTTGGTCAATTGATTGGCTTCAAACCACAAAAACCATCCTGGTCTGGTTTGACAAAAATAGAAAAGCCTATGGGCTTTTTCACTTCAACATGAAAAAGAAATATGGACAAAATTTAACTTAATGTTTTTTACCCACATTCTTAGTTTTTATCAAAATAAAATTTATCTATTTTATATTTGAACATTCAAGGTTTGCAACATTTAATTTTAGGTTTTGGTTTTAACCCAAAAGAAAACCAAGATAAGGTTTATCTCGTGAAGCGATTCGATCAATTCTTAGATCACCCAAATGTGTACCCTCTGATTTTTGAATCATATGACTCATGTAAAGAGGTTATGTAATTTATCATTTACCGATAGTTGTCGATGGTGATTTAAGTAAAGCAAGAGGTATTGATTGTTAAGTCAACCTTTAATTTTATTCTTGAGTGTTTTAGTAAATATTATCTATTTCTTTTGATATGCAAGTGTTAGGATCAAATGAGAAATAAAATTAAAATAAGAAAGGTGAGAAGAAACTACAACCACATGTTTAGGATGCAACTCCCAAAATTTCTCCTTCATATTTAAAATGTGTGCATCAAATCATTATTCTCACCCTTCTCATTTTATTTTTTCTTCTCATCGGATGCACGATAAGGTTTTAAAAGGTACCATTTTGAGGGGTCGTTTAAGTCCTTATTTGATCACTTTTGTATCCGTTATTGCTTAATATCGTTCCTTTTCACTTTTAGGTCTCGTGAAGGCAAAATCTTGGAATGGCACTTATTTGGACCGGAAGGCGCGAATATATGAAGAAAATGGCCAAAGTCGAAATCAAGGCACTCACGGTTCTTTGAATGTAGAAAGCGACGGCGTCTAGTGGTGAAAGAGTAGGCCGTCGCTACTCGGGCGGCCTAGATGCAATCCGAGACGGCGTCGAGGTTGAAGAGGACGGCGTCCTGCGGACATAAGGTGGCGCGTGTCGCAAGGTTAACGTGGCCAAGGCGAAACCACAATGGCGGCGACACGGCGGCGTCACTAAACATAAGGTGGCGCCATCGCAATTGTAAATCTTATATAGAATCCGAATTTTTCGATCTTTGTGTGGAGAGTCTTTGGGTAAAAACCTAAAACCGAACCTAAGGTGTCTTGTACAGTATTTTAGGGTTTTAACCCTATCTTACACCAAGATAAGTCTTTACTTCATTAATTCAATTATGTCTTTGATTATTTGTGTGTATGCTTGCATGTTCTCCATGTCCTAAGCTAATTTATTTGTGTGTTTGCTTAGGAAGTATGAAACTTAATTATTAAATATTGATTGGTTGTTTCTTATCTTGGTACGGTTTATGATCTAGTAATGCGATAGGTCATCCAGTTGTGCACTTAATGCTTGATTCATCTTTGTGAACCTTAGAGTATAATTACAGAGTGATTGTAGGCTAAACCATCCAAGCGCGCCTTAGAGTAGGAGTCTATAATCTCTAGTGGGTTTGTAGACAAGACCCTTTGGTAAGTTCAAAGAGTTGGGAGAATACCACCGCAACTTTAGACACACAAGCCTTGACTAGAATAAGGCGTGACACTCAACCATCGATAGGAGATAATTAAGGTAATACAAACTAAGTAAACACATCTTTAAAGTATCATACGAGCACACATTAATTAGACATAGACTCCCACAACCTTAGTTTAGATAATTAGATAATAGTAGAGTAATCGGTAGAAATACCAACCCCCAAATCCAATACACGAGATTCGTGCCTTTCCATTTTCATAAAATATAAAAGATAAAAATAATCTTCCTCAACCTTAACCTTAGCGTAGTAACTCCTACTAGCATTCCTATTCCCTAGAGAGCGATATCAATACCGTGGCTTACCCTAATTACTACACTACAAGCGATTAGGTTCAACGCCTAGGGTGTTATAAAACTTGCTCGAAGAAAGGAAGTTCCTTTGACCCCGAGCAGCGTGTAGCGTTATCAAGTTTTTGTGCATTGCCGGAATAGAATAGCTAGTTAGTAGTCCACCTCGTTTAGGTTTCTTTGTGATTCCTATCAAGTAAATTTTTCTTATTTTTTAGATTTCTCTTGGTCTATCCCTCTGCGTAATCTTTGTTCAGAACCCCATCACTTTTCATCATGGAAGGTGATAACCCGCTACCATTCATCAACATACCACCAAATGACCGCCAAGAGCCCGTACTCTTGGTGAATACTCAAGACCAAGCCACTTAGGCTATAGGAACACCATTGAGCTTCCGACCAAGCCCAAACTACGGCCTGCGATCCAGACACCATCCGGTTGGTGCAAAAGCGGATGTCTGTTCCATGGACTTCGTTAGAAGATCCAAATCGACATCGAGGATTTCCTCAAAATCGTCGATTCCATCGACCTTGATGCTACTACTCGGGAGACCACGCGCTGCGTCTCTTCCAATTCTCTCACGGGACCAAGCTAGTAATTGGCTTGAGCGACTTCCCGTGGGCTCCATCTCAAGTCGGGATGATCTTACTTCTCGCTTCCTTGCTCAATTTTTCCACCGGGAGAACCACTAAGCTTAGGAATGACATCTTGATGTTCCAACAACGTCAAGGTGAATCTCTCTGAAGCATGGACCCGATTCAAGGACTTACTACATAAAGTCCTTGATGAGTGTCTAAATACTCATCATTTTGTACAATCTAAAGCGCAAAATCATCGAAAACACTCAAAATGCATCAAAATGATGAAAATACATAAAACAAGTGTTTTATGTGTTTTAAATGCAAAAATATCAAAATCAGATGAAAAATGTATCAAGTTTGCAAAATTGGCAGTTTTAGTCCCCCAAGTTTTAAAAGTTGTCAAATCTAGTCCCTGGAATATCAAAATGTGGAATTTTATCATTCAAGGTCCCTAAAATATTCTAAAATGTCAAAAATGGTCCTTGAATGATTCTTTGGTCAATTGGCAAGAAAGGTCCCTAAACTTTGGAAAATTGCAAAAGTAGTCCTTGGATGTTTTAAAATGAAATTTTATGCAAAAATTATCCTTGTACTATTCATTTATGGCAAGTTTAGTCCTTATGATGAGTTTGGAATAATGGCATTTTCAGTCCTTGAAGATTGGCAAAATTACATGTTTGGTCCTTGTTGATATAAGCTAAACCAACCGGGACCCTCACTTATATCAATCCAAATCAAACCAATCTAGGCCCAAAACCACTGGCCCAATCATTGACCCGACCCTTTGTTATTAACCCCTCGGTCAAAGAAGGTCAAACCCATACCACGCCCAAATACACTACTACTGTAGCATCACCTCTCCCAAGCGGATATTCAAAACCGAGGTGGTTTTCCATTTTCTTCAACCCCCATACTATGTCCCTCCTCCTCCACTAACACCAAAAACTTTAATTGATTGAACCAACCCAATTAATGTCTAAACTTTCAAGACCTTTTGCGCCAAAATGACATATGGCACTTTGACCAATCCAATGGCTCATAAGTGGTGGGATCAACTCGAAAACAAGTGGGAAGAATTTTCACTATAAAAGAGAAGAAAAAGAAGATAGGGTAGTAGTTAGTTTTTTTATTTTCCTTAATGTCGTTTTCCTTAATGAATGTTGTAGTTTAATCCAAATGTTATAATTTCGGTTTCCTTGTATCACATTCAAGTTAAAAACCATTGTATTAAGCTTTTGAGTATTAATCTAAGTTTTCTTATAAAATATCAAGTTTATGGTTCATTCATCTAATTTGGGTTTCAAAACTTTATGTTCAATCTTCTAATAAGCTCATGTTTGTAGTCAAATAAGCTCATGTAAGCTTATTAGAGCCTTTAGTATGCCTTTGGAATCAGTTTAAGCAAATTTGAATGATGGTCAACAAAAGTCAACTGTTGATGCATATTTGGAAATGATGGATATTAGGGTGATGCGACCATGGAAATGGGTTGATTCAAGTTTATTGGGTTGGATTAGGTTAGTGTTCACTTAATTCTTGTTTTCAAGCCATAGTGGCTATGGACCACTTGTAAGTTATTTTATAGTTTCATATGCATATTCATCTTTGTAGTTAGAATAAGCTCAAACTTGCTTATATAGTTGTAATTAGGTCATGTAAGCTCGGTTTAATCATTAATACAAGTTTGTTTAGTGTTTAGCTTATTTTGATTGCAAATCAGTTGGAATTAAGGGTGTTTGGATTAGTATGATAATCTGAGTTTGAGTCTTTGTTTGTATTAGACATTTGCATTACCTGTCTTAAAATAACCAATAAGACTCATGTGAGTCAGTTAATTGAGCCTTAGAATCTTAAAAGTCAATCTCATGAGTTAACTGTCCTAACAGTTTATCTGTTAAGTTTTTGTAAAAACAAAATCTCTTTTTGTGTTTAAAATACCATAACCTAGCTTTCAGTAACTTTATTTCATCACATTACATCATTATCAATCCACAAATCTAGACCAAACTTCAAATAAGTCAACTTTTCGGTTTTGCTTTAAAAAGTCGAATATTTGCAAAACCGGTTTTAGCTCAACTAGAGGTTTTTCATGCACTCATTTCTTGGTCAAATCAAGTGAATCTTGTGGTTTTGAAAAGCTCTCTTGGTCTATTTTATTATTACCAATTTTCTAGATTTTTGCAAATTTTCTTTAAGCTCTTAACTAGCTTGTGGTATGGTGTCAAACCCCATGCGAAACCTTGTTGCTTCTGCAGGTTTGTCTTGGCTTTGTAGCTTTTACACGAGCTCATCGAGCACCTCACAGGTCTGATTTTGGTTTACATGTTCTTAGTCGAGGTTATCTTGAGGTTCCAATAATTTCTTTCTAGTTTCCGACTTATTTTGTGGCTTATAATCTTGCTTAAAGTAGACCACCAAAAGCTGTTTTAGCTCATTTATCCAAAATTTCAAATCATTGAGCTTGTTGTCTAGAGTGTTAAGCTTGTTGTTTATTGTTTCATTTGGTTATTTTTAGCATAATTTAGTTCTGTTCTCGGTTGGTAGCTTGTTGTGCTCATCTAGCTTATCCTAAGTGCTTATTTTTTAAGCACGATCCACTTCAGTTTCAAATCCCTCCAAACAAGCCCATGTTTTCCATTTTCCTAGTTTCCTAATATTATTTTAGAGTTATCTTGAATTTTCAGATTTTTCCAAGTCAGTTTAGTATTTTTTTTAATTTAAATTAGTTTTAAGCCTTTTAAATTAGCTTTTAATACAAATAATTTAGAAAAGCTTTAAAAATATGTTTTCAATTTTATAGATTAAGATAAATATAAAAGTCATAAAAGTATTTTCCATATTTTTCTTAGTTTAAAAGTATTTTCTAGCATTTTAATTAGTTTTAAATAGTTTTAAATTAGTAATAAATATATAAAGTCAAAAAATATATTTTCTGTTTTAAAATTAGTTTTATCATATTTTAGATTTTCTAAGTCTTAATTTTATTTTTCTAGTCTTATTTCATTTTTCTTTTATTTTAGAGTATTATTAAATAGTTTAAAATAGTTTTAATTAATAAAAATTAAATAAATAGTTGTAAAATAATTTTCCTTTTCTAATAATTTTCTAATATAATTAGGATTGTAAAATGTATTTTTCATATCCGTAGGTATTTTCATTCTTTATTTTCACATTTTATTTTGTACGTTACGTAGTTTTAATTTAAACGTACGTTTTAGGTTTTAAACGTTCATCACTTTAAATATAGTGATAGCGTTTATTTAATATATTTTATCTTTTTAATTTTCTTAATTTGTATTTAAGTCGCTTTATTTTATAAACTTTTTCAGTAGTGTAATATTCAATCTAATCCTTTCTGATCGCTATCATTAGTGGTCATTCTATCGTCTGATCAAGTGTTTAACACACCATTGAGTCTCAAATGGGACATAACGACCCGGAATTCATTGTATTCTCGATCTTCATTGTATTTGTGTTTAGCGGTTTAAAGTCTGTTCACGGTTAGCCATTCACAGTGGCTAGCTTGTATGATTAGACTGGTGGTTTAGCATGATCATCCTCATCACGGCATTGATCTTTGGCTCCAAGTCCAAATCTTTTATGATCATGTCAACTTTCCCACTAAGCGATCCATTGACCAAGCGGCGGTGGAAAACTTAGTGATCTCACGCAGAAGAATCATGGGAAATAATGAGGACCTTGCCCTCTATGACAACGAAAGTTGGATGACCCCGTGAATTGCCTTCAAAACCGTCAAGGCAATCTCCTTGCCTCCTCCCGACCGTGGGATGATCGAACTTGAAGATCGGGTTAAATTCTCATGAGTTCCTCACGAAAATCCTAAGTCTTCACACCATGTGAACAAAGCTTCCTCTTACGTGTGAGCCGTTTGTGATCCTCATAACACGCAGCCTTGATAGCACCCGATCCCCGAACACGCTCATTGACTACGCATCCTCGCGTATTAATGGGCGGGAGGAAGATTCCTACAACACCGGACCTAGGAATTTCAATGAAACCCGTGAAGCATGGAAAAACAAGCCCGACTTTTATTGGGGACAAACCAAAGATTCACTTCTAATGATTTCTCATGGCCCCCACCTAACGGTCCTAACCAACAAAACATCGAAGGAATGTTGCAAAACTTAGTTGCATCCCAAGAAACCCAAATGGCTAAGCTCTTGGACCGCTTTAATAATCAACAAGCCGAGATGGATAGGAAAATAGATAACCTTTTGAAAGCCATAGCTAGTGATAAGAAGGTTAGTGCTATCTCAACTCCAGAGCCTTGAGTGCATAGAGATTAAGGATCCAAGCAAGCTAAAGTATGTCCAATTCGTCAATACCATCGCCTTAGTTGAACTGATGAAACAAATGACGAAGAGGACTATACTAGTGGATGAGGAAATACCCGAGGAAGTAGATGAAGTAGACATTGACTATTTCGACAAATTTCCTACGGAAGAAGAACTATCTCGCCACCTCACTTAGTGCGTGACCTCCGTCATGTATGTTAGGAAAAGTCCTCGAATTAAGTTTGGGAACCCTTGGAATCTCAACATACCATGTGTCATAGGACACCTTTTGTGGCAAAAGCTTACATTGATCGCAAAGTCCCAATCAACATAATGACTAGCACCTACTACAATTGGATATTGAAGAAGCCTATTCCAACTAGGCAAGACCCCAATGATCCTAATGTTAGTTGCAATTTTCTTGGTAGAGTTAAGGGATTGCCCGTTTATGTAGGTAGTTTCACGTTTCCTACGAATTTCATAATTGTGGATGATATTAGCACGACCATAGACCCTAGCTTGTCCCATGTTATTCTAGGAAAACCTTTCATAGAAAGCATCGGAATGACCTATGACCCCTCATTAGGAGTAGTGCGATTCAAGAATAAGACAGATGACATAGCTTACCAAATGCCGTTTAAGATTGAGAAGTTTTCATCACTCTCTAATGATGAAAAGGAACTTAAACTATCGGTCTATTATAGGAATGATGAGGATAGGGAGAAGGTGTTGATTATGTTATGGCTAAGATTTTCGGATTCTACAAGGATTGCTTGAGCCTAGGACCGAATACAGGACCGAATGGGGAGAGGATGAACTCTTAGAAGCGCATTTTAGGGCGCTTCTACAACATGGAATCCCCATTAGAGGCCGTCAAGAGGGCGGTGGTGAGAAACGTAGGAGCACGACTATGAGTCTAGCTACAAGACTCTTAAATAAAGAAAAGCGCTTGTGGGAGGCAACCCATGCTTAATTGTTTGCTTGTTAGTGTCATATATCTTTTATTAATTGTTTATCCTCATGTTTAAATTTGTAAAAATGCTTTATTTTGTTTTAACCTCGTCTTAATTGCATATAAAGGTATTTTACATAAGGGATAAGTGTGGGGAGGATTACACGCGTTTCAAAAGAAACGTAAACATGAGAATAATAATTAACTAAAAGATATATATGTTTGTTTGTTCGAGTCAAATGCTTGTATCGAGTCATAATGGATGTTTTGCGAGATTTCTCCATTCTAAAGATGTAAATTTTCGAAATTTTTCCGAAAATCGCAGACCGGTTTTTGTCGGGATAACTTGTGGCGTCGATTGCAACTGACGGCGCCGAAGGAGTAAAACATCAGATTACTTTTTCGTTTTCGAGCTACTTATAAATTTTTGGAATTTTCCAAGTCTTAATTTTCTTAGAAATTGTGTAAACATCCATTCCACAACATTATATCCTAGTTTAAATCGAGTCTTATATATATTATTACCGCCGATTTCGCGAAGGTTTCGTTTGTTTTCTTCAAGTGTGCGAGGTTTAGTTTGTCGAAGAAGTTACATAAGATTGGAAGGAGCTTTTCACATAATAATTCTTCTTGAAAAGAATTTAACCACCACTTTACATGGATCTACCGAGCTAATCGGGGAGTATTAGTTTCTTCGTTTTAATTACCTTCTTTATCATATCTTTGATACTTTCGGGGAACATTGGGGACAATGTTCGGTTTAAGTGTAGGGAGGAAAATAAAGCAGGAACTTTGAAACTATGCTTATCCTTGACTATTTGCTTTGTCTAATTGCATTTGTGTAATAAACCATGAGAAAATGTCGGTTAGGGTAATTTTGGCACCAAATTTAAAATTTTTCATGACATATAGGAGTGGGCCATTAGTCTTAACAAAAGCGTCTCACGGATAGGAAGTTGCATGACTAGCACAAAACCCTTACCACCCAAATTCCACCCAAATGTGAGGATCGCCCTTAGATTAGTAGGAATAAAGCATTCATCTTTAATGCTTAGAGTGTGAACCGGTAGTATAATAGATTCTAGAACTTGTTTTGTGATGCATTCCGAGATCATAAGTGAGGCTACACTTGTGTAGTTAGGAATAACTAAATGATAAGAGGCATTAGGATAACCCTTGTTTGATACGTAATATAATTACTTCTTCCATATCGGTTGAGTAATTCCCCACCTGCTGCGTTGTACTCATTTTTAGTACACGATACCCTAGTTAACCCCTCGGAGCCTATCCTTTTCAGCGGTTCTCGTGATATTTGGTTTTCGAATATCAATGAAAACATTGTTTACACCCCACCCCCAATATACACCCAAATCACCTTAGCCTACCCCTTATGCACTCACTTTAGTGCAAATGTTTGTTATGACCCCAAACCCTAGTTCAATTATCTAGTTGCTTGCATAAGTTGCTAAGTCGAGTCATATCCTTTGTATCTGAGTTTTGGGATGATTGGGATTCATGGGAAAAGTTAAAGTTTATGAAATGACGGAAGGGAGCGTTAATTCAAATTCCTTTGTTGCATAATAATGTACCCCAGTGTTTAATCTTTTCAATCGGGTCAAATTAGTGTTAGAGTAATAAAAACTCAAGTGTAGGGATATGCATATAAATCCCTAGTATTTTGATGTTATCTTAGAGGATGGTAGAGTAATAGTGTATGAAAAAAAAAAAAAAAAAAAAAAAAAAAAATCGAAAAAAAATAGAAAAAGAAAAAGAAAAATAAATAAAATAGAGTGAAAAAAAAAAAAAAAAAAAACGGGCTACCATCCACATCTATCCTTTAAATTTATGTTTATTTATTTCGAGGTTATCTAGAGTTTAGAGTGTCAGTCTTGGCTTAGCAACGCCATTCTTCATATGCGATTAACATAAAGATTTTGACTTACCACCACTAAATAGCCTATCCCACCAAACCCTTATTTCCTACCGTAAGCCTAACGTTACAACCCTTTAAAGACCTCTTTGATAGTCTTTCCTAGGTGCTTCACTTAAGCGATGGAGGTTTGATCTATTCTCAAGCCTATGGTAATCTATGTACTAGGACGGTTAATGAGTGTTTATCTTCCATTTCTTTTTGTTATGTTTCATATATACACCGAGAGATGTGAGTATCCAAACACCCCATGTGAGGTGCTAGTATGTAATTCCGTGCTTGTTATGACTTTCAGGGGCTTATATGTGTTGTGGACCGTTTTGAATTAATCTTTGAATGACCCCTAACTTATAAATTAATTGGCTAAAAGTACATTTGCTTGAGGACAAGCAAATAACAAGTGTAGGGATATTTGATAAGGTTTTAAAGGTACCATTTTGAGGGGTCGTTTAAGTCCTTATTTGATCACTTTTGTATCCGTTATTGCTTAATATCGTTCCTTTTCACTTTTAGGTCTCGTGAAGGCAAAATCTTTGGAATGGCACTTATTTGGACGGAAGCGAATATATGAAGAAAATGGCCAAAGTCGAAATCAAGGCACTCACGGTTCTTTGAATGTAGAAATGACGGCGTCGGTGCTATTTGCGACGCCGTCCGAGTGTGTGACGGGACGAACCCAAACTCGTATTTTCAAGAGCGGCGTCTAGTGGTGAAAGAGTAGGCCGTCGCTACTCGGGCGGCCTAGATGCAATCCAGACGGCGTCGAGAAATGAAGAGACGGCGTCACGGACATAAGGTGGCCGTCGCGCAAGGTTAACGTGGCCAAGCGAAACCCCAATGGCGGCGACACGGCGTCACTAAACATAAGGTGGCCCGTCGCAATTGTAATCTTATATATAGAATCAAAATTTTCGGTCTTTGTATGGAGAGTCTTTGGGTAAAACCTAAAACCGAACCTAAGGTGTCTTGTCTACGATATTTTAGGGTTTTAACCTATCTTACACCAAGATAAGTCTTTACTTCATTAATTCAATTATGTCTTTGATTATTTGTGTGTATGCTTGCATGTTCTCCATGTCAAGCTAATTTATTTGTGTGTTTGCTTAGTAAGTATGAAACTTAATTATTAAATATTGATTGGTTTTTCTTATCTTAGTTGATTTATGATCTAGTAATGCGATAGGTCATCCTTTGTGCATAATGCTTGATTCATCTTTGTGAACCTTAGAGTATAATTACACGAGTGATTGTAGGCTAAACCATCCGAAGAGCGCCTTAGAGTAGAGTCTATAATCTCTAGTGGGTTTGTAGACAAGACCCTTTGGTAAGTTCAAAGAGTTAGGGAGAAAGCATACCACAACTTTAGACACACATGACTAGGAATAAGGCGTGACACTCAACCATCAATAGGAGATAATTAAGGAGTAATACAAACTAAGTAAACACATCTTTAAACTATCATACGAGCACACATTAATTAGACATAGACTCCCACAACCTTAGTTTAGATAATTAGATAATAGTAGAGTAATCGGTGAAATACCAACCCCCAATCCAATACCGAGATTAGTACCTTTCCATTTTCATAAAATATAAAAGATAAAAATAATCTTCTCAACCTTAACCTTAGCGTAGTAACTCCTACTAGCATTCCTATTCCCTAGAGAGCGATATCAATACCGTGGCTTACCTAATTACTACACTACAACGATTAGGTTCCTTTGCCTGGGGTGTTATAAAACTTACTCGAGAAAAGGAAGTTCCTTTGACCCCGAGCACGCGTGTGGCGTTATCAATACCTTCCTAATATACAAACAAAATTAATTGATAGAGTTAATTAGAGTTACTTTGTGGTGAAGCAGAAAAGTAATTTTAATTATTAATCATTCAACGTTTTTAATTCTTAATCATTCACGTGATTATTATTCAAAGACATCATAATTATTATGGGTTAGTTCAACATACTTCATAGCTTATAAACCTAGTGTTATCCTAGGGTTTAATCATCTTCTGATTTGGCGTGCTACTTGGTGTGGTTTTCTACTAACTGCTTGTCGAAGGTTTTAGGGTTTAGTGTGATGTCGAATATAGGAGAGAAGAATATTACAATCTTGAGTTCTTGGTTTGGTTGACAACAATTTGGATGTGCGAGAGGTTCTTGATCTCACGGTATTATTGGTGGTATGGATTACGATAGTTGTGTTGCGTCCGACAAAGGTACACCTTCGTCTATTCTTGTTGGTCTTGATGGACAAGTGGAGCCGGTTTCACTTGGTTCGACCCCTAGTCATGATGCACCTAGCCATGGCGAGCACGAGGTCATGATACTTTATTGAAAATTCGTGATATTGAGAAAAAAATATTGGAGGAAAACTTGTTTTTGTGGGTGATGATGGGCAACCATTAAAACCGGTATGTGATGGTTGCTACTACTTCTATTGGGACTAATCCATTTAAGCATCTTAAGGTGCTTGCGATCACGAAGGAGCTCGAAGAGATGCTTCTGCTATTGGTTATTATTGAAATCTCCGCATGATACGAGTGGTCCTATGGCTTCTAATGTTAATGCTACTAGTAGTCCTACTAATGCTAACGTTAAGGTTGATCTGAATGCACATGGGGCGGTTGGTATTGAGAAGGTTGGTGCTTTGAAACAACCTTCTTCATCGATATCTTTAGTGTTACTTCTCTTGAACCAAAGAAACACACATCTAACTTTCGTAGGTTGGAATGTAGTAAGAAAGCAAATGGTGTGGATCTTTATGTCCCGATGAAAGTGGTGAAGAGGTGAACACTAGGTTTGAGAATACTTTGTATGGGTATTTCCTTGGTCAACGCCTTGCTTTTCTGTTGTTGATTACTTTGTACGCGATGCGTGGGCTAAGTTGGTATACAAAGGTAATGATGAATGCAAAGGGTTCTTCTTTTTAAGTTTAATTGAAGAAGGTGTTGATGATGTTATTGAAAGCGGTCCTTGGTTGATTAGAAATGTACCTATTATTCTTAAACCATGGACATTGAACACCAACTTACTTAAGAGGATTTGACCAATATCCGGTGTGGGTTAAATTCCATGATGTTCCTCTTGCTATGTTTTCGATGATGGCCTTAGTCTCCTTGCCGCATTGATAAAGCGCCAAAAGGTTAGATGCTTTCACTAGCCAAATGTGCAAGGACTCTTGGGGACGTAGTAGTTTTGCTAGATGCATGATTAGTGAAGTCGGATGAGGTACTTAGGACGACCTTCTTGTTGAGATTCCGTTACTTGATGGGTCGGGTTCGACTATCGAGACGATCACGGGTTGAATATAAGTGGAAACCACGCATTGTGATAAATGTAAGATTTTTGGTCATACTCCTATTTATTGTCCTAAAGTTGTTGAACCTCACCTTTCAGCTACCAAGCGGGCTAATGATGGTTTCAAGGCGGTTAATAACAAGAAGAAGGAAAGCAAGGTGGGTCTTCTATTCCGGTCAAGGAGGGTTTTCAAACTGTTGTGGGTAACAGTTTCAATACCAACCTAAAAGACTCCTCTGAACCTAAGAAAGTGGAAGTCGATAAGAAGAATGCTTTTGATGTGGCTAGTTCGTGTGGAACAAAGATTGCTACATCTAACCAGTTTGATGCTCTTAATATGGATGCGTCTGGTACTCCTTCAAATGACACTAACAAGGATGTGGATTCTGGTCGTACAATGGAACTTAATGAATATGAGTCTACTAAGACAGGTACTGCATCACAAGAACCCCTTGTGAGTGATTTGATAGAGATGGAGTCGGGAGTGGCTCCTCAAACTAGTGATTCTTGTGTACCGCTTGTCTCTTCTACTAAGAGAGTTTTTTCTAAAGTGGGAGAGATCGAGGTGTCGATTACGAAGATGAGGTGGTTACTAACCCATTTAATGAGTCTGCTAATATATTTGGTGGTGGCGAAGTTTGAAGATGAGTATGATAACTATGACCCGATGACTATAAAGCAGTTCGTGATCTTCCATGGAATTTGGATGCCTTTAATGCCATGCATGGCACAAAGTTTCAAGGTCCTAGGAAGTAATTTTATTTTGCTATGTCCTATATTATCATTTGAGTAGTGGTTTGTTTTCTTGTTTAGAAAATAGGAAGTATCTTGTTATGTAAGCTTTATGCCTATGTAACGGGCTGTGATATGGGATTTCACACATATCCATTGTACTTAAACGTTTATTTGGTTAATATATTTACTAGGGTGCAGGATTACTCCCCTTTACCCAAAAGAAAAGTAATTGTATGCTTTTGCCAAAGCATACGGAGAGCATAAAACATTAATTACTTGTCTATAACTTTGAGCAAAAGATTACTTAATATAGTTATATCTCAACTGTGTCAATTAGTATCCATTTGAATCCCTATATATACAAGTGATATTGCTATGCTTCTTGACACATTGCCTTCTAGTTCATTAGTAACCCATCAAAGGAGGATATATGATGGCTTTCAAGCTTCTGCTTCTTGTATGTCTTGGCTTTCAAATTTGCTCCGTCCACATTGCTGGTGGTAGAAAACACCCAGAAGAGGTAGAAAAGACATTTATTGAACATAAGCATGGAGCGGGAATTAATGGCGGTGGTGGAGCATGGTTTGAAGATAAGGCTGGTTACGAAAAGGGAAAGTCTGATCGTGGCTCTAAAGGTGGTGAAGGCTATGGAGCTGGTGGAGGCGGTGGAGGCGGAGGCGGGGGTGGAAAAGGTTCTGGTGGAAAAGGCTCTGGTTATGGTTCTGGTTATGGCTCTGGTTATGGTTATGGCTCTGGTCAGGGTTATGGAAAAGGTTCTCATGGAAAAGGTCATGGTGGAAAAGGTTATGGTGGAAAAGATGTGTCTGGAAAAGATGGTGACAACTAAAGTGGAGGATGATGGGCGTAAATCATAAGTTGTGACTATGCATAAAAACGGTTGGTTATAGCAAGTCTATACACTTGTTATAACCCCATAATAAAAACATGCATGGTACAATTCTGTATTTAAAATGCATAGTTTGCATATCTGCTTATCTATGTAATTTCGTATCTGATAAAATAATAAAGGCATAACTCTTCAGCGACCGCAATATATTAATCGCTTCATTTTGTTCATATATAATCAACTATTTAAGTATGTAAATTCAAAAACTCTCCATACAAAATACATGCACTAGTTTCACAGAACCTCAAACTATGGATGATCAACCTTGCATGCAAGTATATTTTTTAATCAAATACAACATTTATGTGAGAGTTCTCAATCGAAAGATTCTATTAACTCTCACAAATGAAAGTCCTACAAGGACCTCGTTCATGCAAGACAAAAATTCACAATTAAAGAAACCAGTGGATACCCACCATTTATATTAGGGTTTATGTCATCGTTACAATAGCGTGTATTTTCTCATATATAACGTTATGATCGTCTACCCATAATTTACTCTTGTGATTTGTCGACTTTCATTTTGTACCAATATGATCGTGGGTCATTGGTAAACCGGATAAGCGGTTAAAAGTGACTTTTTAAGCAAATGTGGTCCTTTGCTATTTGTTTCTTTTGCAAATTAGATCCT
Source organism: Chrysanthemum lavandulifolium (assembly GCA_022545495.1). Classification (NCBI taxonomy): domain Eukaryota; kingdom Viridiplantae; phylum Streptophyta; class Magnoliopsida; order Asterales; family Asteraceae; genus Chrysanthemum; species Chrysanthemum lavandulifolium. Next base: position 5,242,905 of record CM040246.1, on the reverse strand, counting down.
TTTTCTAGATGCATGATTGAAGTGAAGTCGGATGAGGTGCTTAGGGATAGCCTTACTGTTTAGATACCATTACTTGATCGGTCGGGTTCGACTATTGAGAAGATACGGGTTGAATATGAGTGCAAACCACCTCATTGTGATAAATGTAAGATTATTGGTCATCTTGTTATTGAATGTCCTAAATTTGTTGAAACTCACCTCGACCTACTAAGCGTGTTAATGATGGTTTCAAGATGGTTAATAACAAGAAGAAGGGAATGCAAGGTGGGTCTTCTATTCCGGGTCAATGAGGGTTTACTAAACTTTGTTGTGGGTAGCAGTTTCAATATCAACCCAAAAGACTCCTCTGAACCTAAGAAAGTGGAAGTCACTAAGAAGAATGCTTGATGTGGCTAGTTCGAGTGGAACAAAGATCTCTACATCTAACCAGTTTGATGCTCTTAATATGGAACATACGGATGCATTTGGTACTCCTTCTAATGACACCAACAAGGATGTGGATTCTGGTCGTACAATGGAAGTTAATGAAGAAAAGTCTACTAAGACAGGCACTGCATCACAAGAACCCCTTGTGAGTGATTCGAAAGAGATGGAGTCGGGTGTGGCCCCTATAACTAGTGACTCTTGTAATCCGCCCGCCTCTTCTACTAAGAGAGTTAATCCTTTTTCTAAAGTGGGAGAGATCGTGGTTTCTGATTCTGAAGATGAGGTGGTTGCTAACCCATTTGATGAGTCTGCTAATCTATTCGGTGGTGGCCAAGAGTTTGAAGATGAGTATGATGACTACGACTACGATGACTATGCGAATCAGGTTTATGATCTTCCAGGGAATTTGGATGCCTTTAATGCCATGTATGGCACCAAGCTTCAAGGTCTAGGGAGTAATTTTCTTCGTTATGTCCTATGTTATCATTTGAGTAGTGGTTTGTTTTCTTGTTTAGAAAATAGGAAGTATCTTGTTATGTAAGCTTTATGCCTATGTAACGGTGAGATATGGGACTTCACTCATATCCATTGTACTTAACCATTTTTGGTTAATACATTTACCAGGTCGAGGATTACTCCCTTTACCCAAAAAAATTAGATCCTTTTTGATTATCTCTATAGAAAATTAGGTCCATTTCGATTTATTTTCATAAATGCATCCGGTCCGTAAAATTCATGTTTCTACTTTTCTATTGTTTTCATAAATACATATGGTTAATATGTGTCTTGGTTCCGTCGGTCGTTACATGCCTATATGTGTACATAAGGAAGTTAGACCGACCGTTCTTTACTCAAAACAAATCTTCCATTTTGTTCAAAAGCCGTGTTTGTGCTTTGAATGAACCTTTCGAGCTTAACGGTTAATGTGCATGATTGGTCTCACTCATAAAGTGAGTAATTAATAAAATAATTGTGTTAATTTGAGCCGTCTAAGTCCTAGCCATCGGTAGGGTCGTGTCACGCTATGTACAATCACAATTTTTGTTGCGGCAAATGATGGCAAACTTAAAATCACATAGGATAGCGAAATATATATTAACACACGAAAAGACTAAAGATGTTGGTATTTAAGCATATAAAGTTGGGTAATTATATCTGATTGCATCAAGTTATTTGATTATAAAGTCATTCAATACATGGGATATTAACACTAAACATAGTCTTTGTGGTGAGTTAGAATCTAATTTTGTAGGCGTCATCGGCGTGCTTAAATTTTTATATACAATAAGTCATTCATGTTGCTCGAGTACATGGATAAGGTTTTCTTGTTTAATTAGATCCTTTGTGAGTGGGAGTTTTGACTCGAGGCGTACATGGATAAGGTTTATCTCATGACCGATTCTGATCAATTCTTAGATCACCCAAATGTGTACCTCTGATTTTTGAATCATATAACTCATGTAAAGAGGTTATGTGACTTATCATTTACCGATAAGTTATGCGATGGTGATTTAAGTAAAGCAAGAAGTATTGATTCGAATCAACCTTTAATTTTATTGCGAGTGGTTTTAGTAATTATTATCTATTTCTTTTGATATGCAAGTGTTAGGATCAAATGAGATATAAAATTAAAATAAGAAAGGTAAAAAGAAATTACAACCACATGTTTCAGATGCAACTCCCCAAAACTTTCTCCTTCATATTTAAAATGTGTGCATCGAAATCATTATTCTCACCCTTCTCATTTTATTTTTTCTTCTCATCGGATACCTTCCCTAATATACAAACAAAATTAATTGATAGAGTTAATTAGAGTTACTTTGTGGTGAAACAGAAAAGTAATTGTATGCTTTTGTCAAAGCATACGGAGAGCATAAAACATTAATTACTTGTCTATAACTTTGAGCAAAAGATTACTTAATATAGTTATATCTCAACTGTGTCAATTAGTATCCATTTGAATCCCTATATATATACAAGTGATATTGCTACGCTTCTTGACAGATTGCCTTCTTGTTCATTAGTAACCCATCAAAGGAGGATATATGATGGCTTTCAAGCTTCTACTTCTTGCATGTCTTAACTTACTAATTTGCTCCGTCCACATTGCTAGTGGTAGAAAACACCCAGAAGAGGAAGAGAAGACATTTATTGGACATGGGCATGGAGTGGGCATAAGTGGCGGTGGTGGAGCATGGTTTGAAGATAAAATTTGGTTACGAAAAGGAAAGTCGATCGTGGCTCTAAAGGTGGTTAAGGCTAGGGGCTGGTGGAGGTGGAGGAGGCGGAGAGCGGAGGCGGGGTGGAAAAAGTTTCTTGTGGAAAAGGCTCTCGTTATGGCTCGGTTATGGCTCGGTTATGGTTATGGCTCAGTGGGGGTTATGGAAAAGGTTCTCATGGAAAAGGTCATGGTGGAAAAGGTTATGGTGGAAAAGATGGGTGCGGAAAGATGGTGACAACTAAAGTGGATGATGATGGGCGTAAATCATAAGTTGTGACTATCCATAAAAACTATTGCTTATAGCAAGTCTATACACTTGTTATAACCCATAATAAAACATGCATGAGTGCGATTACGTATTTAAAATGCATAGTTTGCATATCGCTTATCTATGTAATTTCGTATCGGATAAAATAATAAAGGCATAACTCTTGACGACCGCATATATTAATTGCTTCATTTGTTCATATATAATCAACTATTCAAGTATGTAAATTCAAAACTCTCCATACATAATACACACTAGTTTCACATAACCTCAAACCATGGATGATCAACCTTGCATGCAAGTATATTTTTTAATCAAATCGGACATTTATGTGAGTGTTCTCAAATGAAAGATTCTATTAACTCTCACAAATGAAAGTCCTACAAGGACCTCGTTCATGCGAAGACAAAAACTCACAATTAAAGAAACCACGAAAGTGGATACCCACCATTTATATTAGGGTTTATGTCATACGTACAATAGCGTGTATTTTCTCATATATAACGTTATGATACCTCTACCCATAATTTTACTCTTGTGATTTATCAGCTTTCATTTTTGTACCAATATGATGCGTGGGTCACTGGTAAACCGGATAAACCGGTTAAAAAGTGACTTTTTAAGCAAATGTGGTCCTTTGCTATTTGTTTCTTTTGCAAATTAGATCCTTTTTCGATTATCTCTATAGCAAATTAGGTCCATTTCGATTTATTTTCTTAAATGCATCCGGTCCGTAAAATTCATGTTTCTACTTTTGTATTGTTTTTCATAAATACATCTGGTTAATATGTGTCTTGGTTCCGTCCCAGGTCGTTACATGCCTATATGTGTACATAAGGAAGTTAGACCATCACTGTTCTTTACTCAAAACAAATCTTCCATTTTATTCAAAAACCGTTTTTGTGCTTTGATTGAACCTTTCGAGCTTAATAGTGAATGTGCATGATTGGTCTCACTCATAAAAGGTGATTAATTAATAAAATAATTGTGTTTAATTTGAGCCGTCTAAGTCCTAGCCATCTGGTAGGGTCGTGTCGCTATGTACAATCATGAATTTATGTTGCGGCAAATGATGGCAAACTTAAAATCACATAGGATAGCGAAATATATATTAACACACGAAAAGACTAAAGATGTTGGTATTTAAGCATATAAAGTTGGGTAATTATATCTGATTGCATCATGTTATTTGATTTTAAAGTCATTCAATACATGGGATATTAACACTAAACATAGTCCGTGAGTGAGTTAGAATCTAATTTTGTAGGCGTCATCGGCGTGTTTAAATTTTTATATATAATAAGTGGTTCATGACAGCTCGAGTACATGGATAAGGTTTTCTTGTTTAATTAGATCCTTTGTGGTGGGAGTTTTGACTCGGGGCGTACATGGATAAGGTTTATCTCGTGACCGATTCGATCAATTCTTAGATCACCCAAATGTGTACCTCTGAGATATTTGAATCATATGACTCATGTAAAGAGGTTATGTGACTTATCATTTACTAGTAAGTTGTCGATGGTGATTTAAGTAAAGCAAGAGGTATTGATTCGAATCAACCTTTAATTTTATTGCGAGTGTTTTTAGTAAATATTCTCTATTTCTTTTGATATGCAAGTGTTAGGATCAAATGAGAAATAAAATTAAAATAAGAAAGGTAACATGAAACTACAACCACATGTTTCAAATGCAACTCCCCAAAAATTTCTCCTTCATATTTAAAATGTGTACATCGAAATCATTATTCTCACCCTTCTTATTTTATTTTTTCTTCTCATCGGATACCTTTCCTAATATACAAACAAAATTAATTGATATAGTTAATTAGAGTTACTTTGTGGTGAAACAGAAAAGTAATTGTATGCTTTTGTCAAAGCATACGGAGAGCATAAAACATTAATTACTTGTCTATAACTTTGAGCAAAAGATTACTTAATATAATTATATCTCAACTGTGTCAATTAGTATCCATTTGAATCCCTTTATATACCAGTGATATTGCTATGCTTCTTGACACATTGCCTTCTAGTTCATTAGTAACCCATCAAAGGAGTATATATGATGGCTTTCAAGCTTCTACTTCTTGCATGTCTTTGCTTTCTAATTTGCTCCGTCCACATTGTTGGTGGTAGAAAACACCCAGAAGAGGAAGAAAAGACATTTATTAGACATGGGCATGGAGCGGGCATAAGTGGCAGTGGTGGAGCATGGTTTGAAGATAAAGTTGTTCTGAAAAGGAAAGTCGATCGTGGCTCTAAAGGTGGTGAAGGCTATGGGTGGTGGAGGCGGTGGAGGCGGAGGCGGAGGCGGGGGTGGAAAAGGTTCTGGTGGAAAAGGCTCTGGTTATGGTTCTGGTTATGGCTCTGGTTATGGTTATGGCTCTGGTCAGGGTTATGGAAAAGGTTCTCCTGGAAAAGGTCATGGTGGATAAGGTTATGGTGCAAAATATGGGTCTGGAAAAGATGGTGACAACTAAAGTGGAGGATGATGGGCGTAAATCATAAGTTGTGACTATGCATAAAAACTATTGGTTATAGCAAGTCTATACACTTGTTATAACCCCATAATAAAAACATGCATGAATGCGATTACGTATTTAAAATGCATAGTTTGCATATCACTTATCTATGTAATTTCGTATCGAGATAAAATAATAAAGGCATAACTCTTGATGACCGCAATATATAAATTGCTTCATTTGTTCATATATAATCAACTATTCAAGTATGTAAATTCAAAACTCTCCATACAAAATACACACTAGTTTCACGAACCTCGAACCATGGATGATCAACCTTGCATGCAAGTATATTTTTTAATCAAATCTGACATTTATGTGAGAGTTCTCAAGCGAAAGATCCTATTAACTCTCACAAATGAAAGTCCTACAAGGACCTCATTCATCGAAGACAAAATTCACAATTAAAGAAACCACGAAGTGGATACCACCATTATATTAGGGTTTATGTCATACGTACAATAGCGTGTATTTTCTCATATATAACGTTATGATACGTCTACCCATAATTTTACTCTTGTGATTTGCCAGCTTTCATTTTTGTACCAATATGATACGTGGGTCACTGGTAAACCGGATAAACCGGTTAAAAAGTGACTTTTTAAGCAAATGTGGTCCTTTGCTATTTGTTTCTTTTGCAAATTAGATCCTTTTTCGGTTATCTCTATAGCAAATTAGGTCCATTTCGATTTATTTTCATAAATGCATCCGGTCCGTAAAATTCATGTTTCTACTTTTGTATTGTTTTTCATAAATACATCTGGTTAATATGTGTCTTGGTTCCGTCCCAAGTCGTTACATGCCTATATGTGTACATAAGGAAGTTAGACCAGCACTGTTCTTTACTCAAAACAAATATTCCATTTTGTTCAAAAACCGTGTTTGTGCTTTGATTGAACCTTTCGAGCTTAATAGTGAATGTGCATGATTGGTCTCACTCATAAAGCTGAGTAATTAATTAAATAATTGTGTTTAATTTGAGCCGTCTAAGTCGTAGCCATCTGGTAGGGTACATGTCGCTATGTACAATCATGAATTTATGTTGCGGCAAATGATGGCAAACTTAAAATCACATAGGATAGCGAAATATATATTAACACACGAAAAGACTAAAGATGTTGGTATTTAAGCATATAAAGTTGGGTAATTATATACGGTTGCATCATGTTATTTGATTATAAAGTCATTCAATACATGGGATATTAACACTAAACATAGTCACGTGAGTGAGTTAGAATCTAATTTTGTGGCGTCATCGGCGTGTTTAAATTTTTATATATAATAAGTCGTTCATGATTGCTCGAGTACATGGATAAGGTTTTCTTGTTTAATTAGATCCTTTGTGAGTGGGAGTTTTTGACTCGGGGCGTACATGGATAAGGTTTATCTCGTGACGATTCGATCAATTCTTAGATCACCCAAATGTGTACCTACAGATTTTTGAATCATATGACTCATGTAAAGTGGTTATGTGACTTATCATTTACGATAAGTTGTCGATGGTGATTTAAGTAAAGCAGCGGTATTGATTCGAATCAACCTTTAATTTTATTGCAGTGTTTTTGGTAAATATTCTATTTCTTTTGATATGCAGTGTTAGGATCGAATAATGAATAAAATTAAAATAAAAGTTAAGAAAGCTACAATAGCGTGTTTGGATCTGACTCCTCAAAAATTTGTCCTTCATATTTAAAATGTGTGCATCGAAATCATTATTCTCACATGATCTAATCCTTTAAATTTTGACCCACATGATCTAATCCTTTAAATGTTGAACCAACTTAAAACCAAACTGCATTATATATTTGTTTTCGACCGGTATTGATTTTGGCAAAATGTAAATTGAGCCGAACAAAAAAACAAGTTCACGTTAAGACTTGTTCTATTATAAATGTAACATTTAAGTTTGTCAGGTATTTTTTTGTTGTGGTATATCATTTTCACCTATATTTTGGTATAAGTTTTCTAAGTTATATAATTACATACATTGTGTGCTAAAAATCGATATGATTGATGAACAAAAAAGATATTATAAACTACGTATCTTGGGTTTTGTGGTTTTCGAGACCGAATTGAATTCAAATTAGGTTTTTGTTTCGTTTGATCAAATTTGAATCCGGTTTACTTTAATTCGGTTTTTGGTTTTGACTCAAAAACCTTACAACCCGAACCGAATACCCCGAGAACCGAGTAGATGACGATACAATTAAGCATTATTAGTTATGGGCCTCTTCCATATGACTTTAAGCCCAAGAAATAAGTAATGAATTTGTCCAATTGAATGTCTTTCTACAAAAAATATTTACTTGCTTTTTTATGCTTGGATGTATGCTTTATTTCCCCACATTTCTTTTCTGTCTGGAACCTATCTTGGGTTTTTTCTTTCGTGTGTGTGTAAGTTAAAAAATTAGGGTAAGGATTGTGTCAAGTTATAAAAACAACTTGATTCAAGTTGGGAAAGTGTGAGTCATTGGATTTGATCTAATGGCTCAAATCAAAATAACTTCTTTTGATTTGAGTCATTAGATCAAATCTAACGGCTTACAAATCTCCAACTTGAGTCAAGTTGTTTTTACAACTTGAGACAATTCTTATCCAAAAAATTATAATTCTTTCAAGGACAATAAAAATAATTGAATTATATTTTCCAGTACGATGTCTAATCAAGGAGAGTATTACTTGATTAATTTCTCTACTTCTTGTGATTGGAACCATCTTTATATATGCCCCAAATATAATGTAACAAGTAAAAGTTACTTGACACTTTATATATACTTTTGGCAAGGCAAAAGTTCTTTATAGATCCAAAAAATACCATATATCCCACCATCCAATCTCATCCCTCCATTTATCTCATCTCATCCATCCATTTTTTTCTTTCTTTATCTTATACAAATGTATTTTAGGCAGGTTTACCGTCACCCAAAACCTCTCGATCGTATTCTTTCTTTCTCATTTGATAACCCTTTCACCATCAAAACCTCTCAAACCGTCACCATCAATCACTCACCATTAAACACAATCAATCATCATCAATCGGAATCATCATCACCATTAAACATCATCAATCACGATTAAACACCACCAATCTCTCAATACCGTCACTCACCGTCGTCGCAACCGTGAACCATCACCATAAATCTCATCAGAATCATATATGCTGGAGATGGGGCTGATGAAGGTGGTGTTGGGGTTAATGAAGGTGTTGTTGGGGTTGAAAATGGTGGTGATGGTGTTGGTGTGAAAGGTGGTATTGCTTGTGTGATTATGGTATTGTGGATCTACAAAATCGTGTTGTGGACTGAAAATGGTGTTGTGGATTTGAAAATCGTGATGAAGATGTTGATGATTTAGATGCACACCATGTGTTTGATGAAATGCGTCTGTGAAGAATCATATATGATTCTGAAATGTGTTTTTCTATTAAAAAAGAAGAAAATAATCACATGTGATTTTACTAGAATCATATATGATTGCAGTAGAATATTTTAGTTTTTCTGTATTATCCGTTAAAAGTTAAGGAAGAGGAATCAAAAGCATTAGCTAAACAGCAGAAGAAGGAACACGAAGCTGCTAAGAGACAAGCTGAATACGTAAAAGAATGTGTTAGAAGAGAGTTCTTTGTAGATTAGGCAGCACAAGAAGAGCATTACAAGAATTATAGTAGAATCATATATGATTCTTCTTGAAATCATATATGATTCTAGTAGACCTCTTTGATGATGATTTTGTGAAGTCGTGGTTTAATTTATTTTCTTCAAAGAAGTTGGTCCTTTAGCACCATCGTTGTTATATGTTGTCTCAAAGAGGGATCGTTATTTTTTATCATTATAATATGTGATTGTGTTAAAAGAAATTGCTAAGAACTTTTTTTCTAGTGGACATTGCATTCATTAACCAATGTTTCTTATCTTGAAGATAAGGTTGCAATTATATATGTAAAAAGTTATTTACTTATAGGCTCTATGTATCTACATAGCTTTGAAAATAATAATGATGCAAAAGCAGCATAGTCAAAGGCGAGGAACTAGTTGGTCATGCTATTATCTCTTCTACGTTTTGTACATTTTTATGAACAGTTAAACAACAATTATAGTAGAATCATATATGACTCTTGTAGAATCATATATGATTCTAGTAAAATCATATATGATTCTACTACAATCATATATGATTCTACTAGAATCATATGGAACAAAAAAAGAATGCAGATGTTAAAACAAAATGACATGTAAAAATACCTTCACTACTACGAACATCAGTAATTACCAAAAGACTACCATCAACATCTAAACTCAATAATATGAGGAAATTTACATAAATCATCACTCGTACATAACACCTAATCAAGAAATTTACATAAATCGTCACTCGTACATAACACCTAACCAAGAAATTTACATAAATCATCACTCGTACATAACACCTAATCATCTTCCCTTTGATTTTCTTTAACACCTTCTTACATTAATCACTTTCATAATCTTCCCCTTGAATAACTTCTTTTTTTCTCTGAATAAGCTTAGGCTTTTCTTCACCTTTTTTAAGCAATACTTGTGGTTAGCTAAAATACAAACATTTAATTAGTAACAACGATGATTGCAGTAGAATCATATATGATTCTACTAGAATCATATATGATTCTTTTCTTCTTTATTATAGAAACAGATAAAACAAAAAAATTAAAATATTATACTAGAATCATATATGATTCTACTAGAATCATATGTGATTCTTTTCTTCTTTATTACACAAATAGATAAAACACAAAAATTAAAATATTCTTCTAGAATCATAATATGATTCTACTACAATCCTATATGATTCTTTTCTTCTTTATTACAGAAACAGGCGCATTTCAGAATCATATATGATTCTACAAGAGTCACATGTGATTCTGCTACAATCCTTTATGATTCTACTAGAAACATATATGATTCTTTTTTTCTTTATTATAGAAATAGATGAAACAAAAAACTAAAATATTCTACTACAATCATATATGATTCTTTTATTCTTTATTACATAAATAGATCGATATAACAGAAAAAATAAAATATGTGATTTTGCTTCACATGTGATTCTTCAGAATCACATATGATTCTTCAGAATCACATATGATTCTTCAGAATCACATATGATTCTTCATAGACGCAATTCATCAAACACATGGTGTGCATCTAATTCATCAATATCTTCATCACGATTTTCAGATCCACAACATGATTTTTAGATCCAAAACACGATTTTATGATCTAGTTGACGGTTTATGATGATAACTATTTCAAACATACCTTGTGATGATGGTGGTGGATCGATGATGGTGGTGGAACGGTGATGGTGGTGGAACGGTGATGGTGGTGGATCGGTCATGGTGGATCCGAGTTAATAGTTGGTGTGTGTGTGTTTTTTTCCTAAAATTTTGGGCAATAATGAAATGGTTTTTTTTTTTTTTTTTTTATATAATTGACTTTTTTGCGCTTCTAATTAGATTAGATGGTTTAATCTTAGCTTTTGGATTTAATTAGATTGGATGGTTGGGATGCAATGAATGGTTCTATGGTTAATGGGGGATCTATAGGGATCTCAACTCCTTTTGGCAATTGGAACCATGTCACCATACGTAAGTTAGTCACATAAATAAAGATTAGTTGGTCCTTCGGTCAAACGAATAATGAAGTTTGATGCATAACTAATCAAGTCAAGAGCAAGTATGTGCAACATCCACAATGACACAAATCCTCTACCGTCGCCGGTGACGGAACCAGGGTTGGTCCCGAATCCCGATAGGTCTCAGGACACTGATGAAATATCGACGTATAGTAGCTAGTGTCAATTTTTGTAAAATCCTTGATTTTTTCATAAATGCATCTGGTCCGTAAAAATCATGTTTCTACTTTTCTTTAGTTTTTTATAAATACATTTGGTTAATATGTGTTCTGGTTCCTTCCCAGGTCGTTACATGCCAAGAGTGTTGATATATGAACCTAAACTTGTAAACCTAAAATAAACCTAACGCTGTTAAAGTGACACGTGTGTTTGCTTTCAAAGTTCAATTGACCTCTTTTAACCTCTTTTTTTATTCCCAAATCTGCCCTTTCTAAAAGTGTTCAGAAATTTTAGCATCCTCTTTCTCGTTTATACACAGATTTTCTGCTCTTTCTCGTGCATACATTGCTTCTTTTATTAAATATATCTTTTAATTCTTGATCCAAAAAGCAATGATCAAGCCATCAAGGCCCATTTGAAATTTCTGAACAGAACCTAAGAATTAATGCTCAACATATTGTGTTTCATCTTTTTACATACTTATACCTCAAACACATAATTAAAGCCTAAGCCCATTATAAACACACGAATTAAGGATACGAGGAATAATGTGTATGAAGATGATTGTGTGCCTATTTTTGTTAGAAAGTAGAACATGTATTTATGAGTTAAAGTTTCGGGGTTTCAAAATATAAAAGGCAAGATCAGATTGGAGGGAAGGGTACAAGAATAGACAGATAACCAGATTATTGAACGGTAGTTTAGGAATAGCAAAATAATCAAGTTAGAAATATACTGACTGTAAAACGTGTTGTTATAGTATTTTTAGGCCTATATTTAGTTATAAATATTAGGCTCACTTATCATTTTTCACATGCCCATATGTGTACATAAGGAAGCTACACCAGCACTATTCTGTACTCGATACCAATCTTTCCATTTTATTCAAAAACCGTTTTTGTGCTTTGATTGAACCTTTCGAGCTTAATAGTGAATATGCATGATTGGTCTCACACATAAAGCTGAGTAATTAATTAAATAATTGGGTTTAATTTGAGCCGTCTACCTCCTAGCCATTTGATACGAGTGCGCAATATGCTATGTACAAGCATGCATTTATATTATGACAAATGATGACAAACTGAAAATCACATAAGATAGCGAAATATATATTAACACACGAAAAGACTAAAGATGTTGGTCTTTAAACGTATATAAAGTCGAGTGATTATATACAGTTGCATCATGTTACTTGATTATAAAGTCATTCATTACGTACGATATTAACACTAAACATAGTCCCGTGAGTGAGTAAGAATCTAATTTTGTAGGCGCCATCTGACGGGTTTAAATTTTGTATATATAATAAGTCGTTCATGACTTCTCAAGTACATGGAAAAGGTTTTTCTTGTTTAATTAGATCCTTTGCGAGTGGGAGTTTTTGACTCAGATGTACATGGATAAGGTTTATCACATAACCATTTATGATCCATTCTTTGATCACCCAAATTTGTACCTACTGATTTTTGAATCATATGACTCTTGTAAAGAGGTTATGTGACTTATCATTTACCACTAAGTTGTACGATGGTGATTTTAAGTAGTGCAAGAGGTATTGATCGAGTCAACCTAAAATTTTATTGCAAGTGTGGTACGTAAATATGCTCTATTTGTTACGATATGCGACAGTTAGGATCAAATGATAAATAAATTAAAATATGAAAGGTGAGAAAAAACTATAATCACACATTTCAGATGTAACTCCCCATAAATTTCTATTTCTTATTTAAAATGTGTGGCTTGAAATCATTCTCACCCTCTCATTTTATTTTTTCTTCTCATCGGAAACCTTCCCTAATATACAAACTAAATTAATTGCTAAAAGTTAATTATAGTTACTCTGTCGTGAAATAGAAAAGTAATTGTATGCTTTTGCATACGGAGAGCATAGAACATTAATTATTTGTCTATTTTTGAGCAAAAGATTGCTTAATATAATTATATCTCAACTATGTCAATTAGTGTCCATTTGAATCCCTATATATACTAGTGATATTGCTATGCTTCTTCACCAAAGGAGGATATATGATGGCTTTCAAGCTTCTACTTTTTGCATGTATTAGCTTTCTAATTTGCTCCGTCAACATTGCTGATGGTAGAAAACACCCAGAAGAGAAAGAAAAGACATTTATTGGACATGGGCATAGAGGGGGCATAGGAGGCGGTGGTGGAGCACGGTTTGAAGGTGGAGTTGGTTTCGAAAAGGGAATTGCTAGTGGTGGTGGCAACTGCGGCTCACGGAGGTGGAGGTGGAGGTGGAGGTGGAACAAATGGTGGATCGAGTTCACATTCAAGTTCGAGTTGGGTTCGAGGTTTAGGTGGAGGGAGGTGGAGGGAGGTGGATCAAGTGATGGTGCGGTCTTGTGTGCAGTGCAGTCACGAGTTCTGGTGGAAAAAGAGGTGGTGGGGCTCTGGAGGCGGAGGCGGGGTGGAATTGTAGTCTTGGTTATGGCTCGGGTTATGGTTATGGAAAAGGTTACGTGGAAAAAGTGGGTGTGGAAAATGGTGACAACTAAAGTGGAGGATGATGGGCGTAAATCATAAGTTGTGACCATGCATAAAACTCTTGGTAGCAAGTGTATACACTTGTTATAACCCTATCTATAATAAAAACATGCATGGTATGATTCTATATTTAAAATGCATAGTTTGCATATCTGCTTCTCTGTGTAATTTGGTATCACATAAAATAATAAAGACAACTCTTCAGAGACTACAATATATTAATTGCTTCATTTTGTTCATATACAATCAACTATTCAGGTATCTAAATTCAAAGACTCTCCATACAAAAAATCTGCACTAGTTTCACAGAACCTCAAACCATGGATGATCAACCTTGCATGCAAGTATATTTTTTAATAAAATACGGCATTTATGCAAGAGTTCTCAAACGAAAGAGTCTATTATCCATCTCTCATAAATGAAAGTCCAATAAGGCCCTCGTTTATGCGAAGACAAAAATTTACAGTTAGAGAACCCACGAAAGTGGATAATAACCATTTATATTAGGGTTTAAGTCATACGTACAATATCGTGTACTTTCTTATATACACCGTTATGATACGTCTACCCAAAATATTACTCATGTGATAAGTTAGCTTTCATTTTTGTACCAATATGATACGTGGGTAATAAATCGGATGCACTGGCTAAACCGGTTAAAAAGTGTCTTTTTAAGCAAACAAGGTCCTTTGCGATTTGTTTCTTTTGCAAAATAGGTCTTTTTCGATTTTCTTTATTGCAAATTAGGTCCCTTAGGATTTTTTTTTTTTTTTTAAATAGGTCCTTGTGTGATTTTAGTCTCTACTACAAAACTCTTTTTACAAAATTAGTTCTTGTTATATAATTTACAAAACCGATCCATATGCAAATTATTTTTATGAAGTTAATCCTTATAAATTTTTTTTAACACTTAGGCCTTCACTTTAAAAGTGAAAAAAAATGTTAGATATAAATAAGGATAAATATTTTCATGCGATTTTAAAAAATTCGCACAAGGACCATTTTCACAAAGATAATTAAAGTTTTTCTTGCTATTCAAAAACAATATTCAAACAAAATACATAAGGATCAAATTTTCAAAAAAAATTGCACAAGGACATATTTGTAAACAAATTTTGATATTTTAAATTTCCCATATAGTTCGCAAATTTTGCTAAATTCACGGTTTTTTTTTTTAATGGATTTTTTGTTTTTTACTTTAAAAATGAAGGCGTAAGTGTTAGAGAAATTGTTTAAGGACTCATTTGTAAAAATAATTCGCATAGGACCGGTTTTGTAAATTTAAAAACAAGGACTAATTTTGTAAAATAGGTTTTGTAGCAAGGAATAAAATCACATAAGGACCTATTTAGCAAAAAAATATCACAAAGGGCCTGCTTTGCAATAGAAACAATCGAAAAAGACATATTTTGAAAAAGAAACAAATCGCAAGGGACCATTTTTGCTCAAACAATAACTATGGTGTTTGGCCTCAGTTAGCAGAAAGAAGATGAAGTTGTGTAAGATGCGCAAATTACCCTCAACAAACAATTTTGGAGGTGTTGAATGGCAATATTTATCGTTCGCTAAGCATAATGAGTAAATTTAATGAGTACATTAAGTATTTATAGAGTTTACCCTAATCAAATTTGTTGGGTAAAAGGATTACCCCGGTAAAATATTATCACTCCAAAAAAAACAATTAAGTACAACGGGTGTGGGTGAATTTCACACCTCAGCCCCGAAAGGCAAACCAAACACACCTACAGTGCTTAAGACCTTAACTATCATAAGAAAGATAAACCAATCATATGAAAAACTACTATAAGAAAAAAAATTAATATTTAAACTGATCACGAAGATTTATATCCATCGAATCACAAACCGCGCGTTGTTCCGGAGTTAAACCTTGAAGGTCATAAATGTCATATAGATCATAATTTTCATCCTCATGTAAACTAGCAGCATAAGCACCTCCACTAGTCATGAAGCGGGAAGTCTCATCATAAACATCTTCGACTTCATCATCACTATCACTATCCAAAATAACCAAATTCTCGACATTAGAAAACGGATTACCGACCTTATTTCTCTCATTAACCATCTCAGGTGTACTATTTGAAATAACACAAGGAGCATAATTGGATGAGCTAGGAATATTTTCATTGTTATCTAAGTGTCCCACATTAGCCTCCTTTTTTTGCATAGGAAGTGGCTTCTCATCATCACCTAGAAGCACAAGTTTCCCCTCAGTTATTTGACTTTCTAACTTATTAATCCTTACAACAATAGAATCTTTACTAGCATGTCCTTCATCAATTGTAGTCACGTTGCTTGGTTCTACATGAAAATTAGAATCCCCATCCAAAACACTAAGAACATCAAAGGCATTAGAAGTGTTAACTACATTAGCATCCTTACTTGGTTGTTTGGACGTAGACACCTCCTTAGTAAAGTCTTTAGGAGGAGAAGCCTTTCTATTTTTAGGAGCAACCGGCTGATACTCTATTTTCTTGGTCCTAGAAACCCCAAAACCCCGCTTATAAAGGGGACCCTTTCGCTTGACAGTAGTAAAACCATCATTCGACACCTCCTTAGTAGCTCCCGAGAATGGACCTTTGCCTTTACCAACCGTATTACCTACACGTTTTAGAGTATTTGGAACACTCATCAAGAAGGTGACCATATAGCAAACATGTACTGCATCGAGGGGGTTCCCATTCGTTTTCAATAGGGATAATTTCTTTCGTATATCTAGTTCCCATTAGTTTAGGAACATCTAACACTAGTGTATCACAAAAATCATTAGATGCATTAACTTCAATCAAAGCTCTACCATAGCTACTCCTCCCCATGATTCCAAACACGTCTTATTAGTATACGAGTCAAGAAGCATAGGAGTACCAATGTTGGAAGCAATCAAGCTCAGCACATCCGAAGTATAAGCAACCAAAGGAACATCATGGAATTTCACCCAAACTGGAACACAAGACAAATCTTCTTTCAAAAGTATCTCGGGTGACCATTTGTTAAGAAAATTGGAACTCCACGGATCATCCATGGACCACCCGTAAAACAGATTCCACACCCTGAATAGATGAGAACTTGAAGAATAAAAAACCATTAGCGTTCATCGTTACTTTCTCAATTCCATACTTAACCCAACTGTTATGCACAAACCAGTCAACCACGGGAAACACAAGTCGTTTACCAATAAAATACCCATATAGCGAGTTCATCAACTGCTCATTAACCTCAAGGACCGAAGCAATAGGACTGAAAAGAGATATTTGCTTTGGACTTTATTGCAGCATTACGCATAGCCTCCTCAAAACTTTTACACGCATCACCAATAATGTCAGTTGGTGCATTCCCGTTCACGTCAATAGATGAAGCATTTACATTTGTTAGAACTTCTATCACATTACAAGTGGTACCATGCTCAACCCCACATGATCTAAATTTTTGTGACAAATCACTTGTCACACCATTCACAACACGAGGTTTAACATCAAAAGAACCAACCTTATCATTAAACCTGTGACTATCATGCTCCCTCTCATCAACAGTAGGCTCTAGAGAACCAAATAGTCCTTCAACATTTGGTGCCGCACTTTCATTCTCATTCAGATTCACAGGTTCATCGAAAACATTAGAAAGCTCCACGTTATCAAGCTTACGAGTTTCCAAATCGACTTTGGAAGCTAACTCACTCATCGAAGGGAAGTTAGATTCCATGGTCCACTACAAAAAAATGTAATAGTTGGCACTACTTTCTCGTGCCAAAAATGCAATGGAAGTTGACCCAAACCAAAAATAGCACGACATGTCGTGCCTTTTTGGTAGACCCGTTTTTGTTGACCCAAAAAAATTTGGCACGACACACACTTTGAAAGTTTGGCACGACAAACATGTGGGGCCCAAAAGGAATTCAACGTGAAAGTACAGTTCGGCACGACAGGTTTATGCAAAATGGTACGACAATGTCGTACCAAACTTTTTTTTTATTTATCTTTTTAAAATAATAATAAAACGAAATTTTAAATACAAAAAGGCACGACAAAGTCGTGCCAAACTGTAATTCCACGTGGCATACGATACAAAATGGGACGATACACGTGGTCTTGTGGTTCAGAATGGGACGACACTTCTAGTCTATATTAGGGACGACAATGTCGTCCCTAATTATTCTGGGTGGGCAAAAAAAATGCAGCAAAATGCAGTTTTTCCTGATTTTTTCCGGAATCTGGAAAAAATCTACCAAAACAAATACAACTTGTAATTAATCACAATCCACAATACCAATTCGACAATATGATACAATACCAAATTACTAAACGGATCGAATAACATTCCACAATTCCACAATACCATTCAACAAATACGATACAAAGTAAACTACTCTTAAACTATACAAGGCGCAAATTTCCTAAATAACATGTCTCAAACTAACAAGTCACAAGCTTATAAAGCTAACATGTCTCAAAGTTATAAAGTTAACATAAATCCACGATAACATTCGACAAATTCAATACTATTCCATAATATTAATAAGTCTAAAATTCACAAACTAACTTCTCGCCTACTACTCATAGAACTCGCCGCCCGAATTGCCGCCTTGAGCTCGCCCGCCTCATTATTATCCTCACTATTATCATCATTATTATCCAAATCATTATTATCAACATGATCATTTTGGCGCAAATGAGGATTATTTTGTGAGTTGTCTTTGGTTAAGGTCGGTGGCGGCATTGCATAGTTCGAACTAGAACCCGGGCACGTAGTAGAATTGGGAAAGGTGGGGCGATAACAACCGGAAAATGCATTATTGGGGTCGAAAATGGGAGCTTGGAAACCATAAGGGCCGGAATGGGACGTTGAAACCAACAGGCGGGAGGGGAAAAGGGCCGGGAATGGGTACCGGGAAAGGGAGCAGAAATGGGTTACCTTGTGAGTTGTAGTGGGTGAAAAAGCTGAAGGTAAGATCCGAATGCCCCAATGTGGCTTGGGCAGCGGCTGTTCCCTAGCCGCGTGCGTCTTCCTCACTGACGAGCCCGTTCTTGCAGCCTTGGTTTCCCTCATCACTCTGTCATATGCTCCTAGTAACGTAATCTTGAGCAACATGCCCACGTGTGAACTGCGAGAGGTTGAGCCACCACCGTGTAACCTCCGCCCGTGCCCGCCATGTTCAGCGGTTTCACTTGGAACTATACGCTCCAATATTTCTATGCTGCTCATGTACGGGATGACACCGGCTCTGACTTGCTCTTGAAGGGCCCTCATCTAATTCTATGTAATTTCAAAAAAAAATGTAAGTTAGGAAAAATAATAATAAATGAGAAGTAACTTAATATAATGACGCATGTTAAGAGATAAATTACTTACGTAAGACGTCTCGTTCTCCCTGTTCTTAAATGTGCCATCTTTTTTTGAATGGCCCTACCTCCAAGTTTCAATTAGGTCTTCATTTTGATTGTTATTGTTGACACTCTATACATACAATATAAAATAGATTGATAACGAGGTAAATATAAACAATATAAAAACCTTTAAAAATCACAAAAATTATAACGAGTCTTACATAATGGTTTCGTCCTTGAACGAACGACTGTCGACCTTGGTGAGTTAAAATCTTGTTTTTAGATCGATTTTCTGCATTTTTGGCCGATCTTGCCATCCGTTTGGTCGCACCACCAACAACCAACATCTCCCATTGCTCTTGGGTTCATTCACCCGAGCTTTCGGGGTGGCAGATGTGCCCTGCCATGCAAGGCGTCTCGTGGATATCAAAGTATTTAGACTTGAGCCTGTGTTTGTATTTTCGGTATAGCATCCTCTGCTCTAACCATAGCCCAAGTCCTACCCTTTCCCCCACCGTATAAAGATTATTTCCAACTTGAAATTTGTTCTCATTATTCAACCAAGGCGCCAGGTTGAAATAGGTCTGCAAAAAAGTATACGCATTTAAAGAAACACACAATTTAAATATAACAAGCATATCTAAACGGTCAATAACAATAAGAATAGAAATAAAATAAACAATAAATATAACCTCTAGTGCTAGCATTATATGCGCCTTATAAGAATCAGGAATTTCTTCCCAATCACAATCAAGGGGAAGTGGCCTCAATTGTTCCCCAATAAGACTAGCCAACTGCGGTGCATAAGTGCCTACCTGTGAGAAGGTTCCTTGATCATCGGAATCAAAGCATATAGGCAAAGGCTGGCCGTTATTCTCCTTATAAGCCTTCTTTAAGGCCCGATTTTCCGTCTCACCAATGATCATTGAACCTACAAATATAAGTTATTGAGTTGTGAAAATACATGTAAAAAATTGATTTATCAATAAAATTATATAAAATAAAAATAAAATAATAAAAATAAAAATCACAATTTGTTACCCTGCAATAGCAGCGCATAGTAAATGAGGGTCGTCAGGTGGATCACCGCCAACATCCCGCCGTGTGATCTAGGCTGTACACACGCCATCTGTAAAAGTACAAGAACACATAATTTCGTGGACCAATTAATACAAACATATCACATGACATTTTTTCCGATATCACATATCATTTTCATTTTAACACAGTCACTTTAAGTATTATAACTAACAATTAATAACATATCACATGATATTTTTTCCGATATCACATATCATTTTCATTTTAACACGGTCACTTTAAGTATTATAAGTAACAATTAATAACATATCACATGACATTTTTCCGATATCACATATCATTTCATTTTAACACGGTCCACTTTAAGTATTATAAGTAACAATTAATAACATATCACATGACATTTTTTCCGATATCACATATCATTTTCATTTTAACACGGTCACTTTAAGTATTATAAGTAACAATTAATAACATATCACATGACATTTTTCCGATATCACATATCATTTTCATTTTAACACGGTCACTTTAAGTATTATAACTAACAAAAACCCTAATTCTCTCTCTCCCCTATGGAGATTTCCGGCCGCCCCTTCCAATTAATATTCCGGCCATAAAACCTTCTCTACACGTCCTCTCTACCCTTTAATTTGTTATTGGGTATGCAATACGTTGTTTGAGATGTGTTTTTTATTCCAGGAAGCGGCGGCTGTTTTTATATTTTTCTATATCTCACGAAATCTCCATAGATAATGGCGGCTGGTAGTATTATGATCATTAATTCTTATTATTATACTACTGGTCGTTGTGATCAAGGTACACCATTATCAAGGCTTATATAAATCGTGTCCTTGATCTTTTATTTGCCGAAACCCTAAAAGTTTTTGTTGCATCGATTTTCCTATTTATTAGGATAATCGTTTTTTCTGTTAGGTGTTTGGGTCTATTTATGGTTCGAATTTGTTCCTCACGAAGCTTATCATAATATTTTTGAGGTGGTTTGGTTGATGATCGCTGTGCGTAATGGTTATAAGAAACCCTAGCTTAGGGTTTTGATTTTTATGATTAATGGTGCTGCTCCTGCATGCCTGTTAACCCTTATTAGGGTTGGTATGTTGGTTGCGTGATCGTTATCTGTTGGATTTCTTGTGTAAGTGGGTTAAGGGAGAGATGTTTGTCATGATGGTGTTTGCTGCATCATGGTGGATCCTGCTGCTCTTTAAGCTTGCGATCTGTTATTGATGTGGTTATGGAAGTTAGGGGTTGTTATACTCTATTGTTCGACCTGTTTGTTTGGTATGGATGGTAAGGTTTTCTACAACCTTATTTTCTTGCTGCTGTTGGTTGATTATGACAAGATTGTTACCATCAGTTTGCACTATGATCTTGGTTGCGTTTGGCAACTTATTGGTACTCATAATCATGTCATAGTGTTCGATGTGATCACACGCGTTTAATTGGCTGGTGGGCGATTGATGTTATTTAGTTCAGTCTTTGGGTGATCATATATGGTGTGGTGTCCTTGTGACTTGATCCGAGGGTTTCTTCATGTAATTCATTCGGATGGTTTAGAAGATTGGTTCAAGTTATCATAGGCTGGAAGTTAGGGTCGCTTATACCCTGTTTATGTTTGCAAATTCGATTTGCTATGTCTAATAGAAGTTGCAAATGGATTTGATTCTGTGATACTGGAAGGTTGGGTCGATTAGACCATGTTTATGCTTTAAATTCGATTTGCTATGGAAGTCACTCTTATTAGCTTATTAGATTATGCATTTTGCATAATTCTAATAGAAGACACAATTGGTTGAAGCTGGAAGTTTGAACTACTATGACGATTGGAAGATTCAAGGATTTTTCTACTTGAATAGCATTTTATTTTTTATATATAGTCGTTGTAGTTTGTGTTCAATGTTTGTTATAAGCGTGGCTTGTCACGTTTATATGAGTGCTGTAAGTGTCCTAGGGATCGAGGCGGGGAATTCACCGCCGCCTGCATACTAAAAAACGTTTGGTTAATAATATTTTACCAGGTGCGAGATTACTCCCTTTGCCAAAAAAAAAAAAAAAAAAAAAAAAAAAAAAACTAACAATTAATAACATAGTATATAAAAGTATATACATTATCGACAAAGTAATAAAAGTATATATATATATATATATATATATATATATATATATATATATATATATATATACCTATTTCATGGTGAAATACGAAGTGAAGAAAGAGAGAGAGAAAAGAGGTGGTTGCTCGACCCGGCCGACACGGTCATCCGGTTGTCCCAAACACTACACATAAAACCATAGTTAAACAAACTATTGTCGTCCCAAAACACATTGTCGTACCAAATTAATTAATAAAACCTTTTTACGACGGCATTGTCGTACCAAAACACATTAACAAAAAACAAAAAAAAAAAGTCACTAACCAACACAAAAGGTGGTGGTGCTGGAGCTGCGGCTGCTGCGGTTCGTGGTGGTGGAGCTGCGGCGGTGGTTCACGGTGGTGAGTTGCTGCTGCTGCGGTGGACCATCTAACCAACACAAACACAACATAAAACCATAGTTAAACAAACCATAATTAAATAAATTAAATTAACAAACAAAATTTAAAAAAAAAAATACCTTTAAACAAAAAAAATAACAAAAATTATACGAATTGTGCACAGTGGTGCGTGTGTAATTGATGGTTACGAGTGATAGTAGTGTTGTGGTGGTGTCGAATTGAAGAAAATAGCGTTTTTTTGGGATTTTTATGGATTTTTTTTCTTTTTTTTTTTTTTTTTTTTGTTAAGTGTTGAAAGAGAGATGAAGATGAGATCTGGTGTCAATTATTGAAGTAAATTTGGGAAGACACAAAAAGGGACGACATTGTCGTACCTTTTTTTTTTTTTTTGCGAATTATTTGGCGGGTTATTTGGTTTTTCGTGAAATTTTTTGGTAAAAAAAAGGGTACGACAATGTCGTCCTTTTTTTTTGTTTTTTTTTTCCTTTATTTTATGTATATTAGAATGTGTTTAAATTATTTAATTAATACTAAATAAATTAAATTTGTTATAAAAATTTTAAGTAGTTTAAAAATTAATTAATTAGTTATAAAAAGTTTAAATAAATTAAAAATAACTTAAATTAGCTATAAAAAATTTAAATAATTTAAAAATAATTTAAATTAGTTATAAAAAATTTAAATAATTTAAAAATAATTTAAATTAGTTATAAAATATTTAAATTGATTAAAAATGATTTAAAATTAACTATAAATTGTTTATATAAATTAAAACGGATGAAATGTTAAACGAACGAGTCAAGATGATATCGTTATACATGACATGTTAAAACGGATGAATCGAGATAGTATCGTGATACATGAAATGTTAAACGAACGAGTCGAGATCTTCCTGTTATACATGATATGTTAACCGAACGAGTCAAGATGATATATACATGAGATGTTAGACGAATGATTCTAAATGACATTGTTATACATGATATGTAACACTAACAAGTCTAGGTGATATCGTTATACATGATATGTTAAACAAACGAGTCGAGATGATATCGTTATACATGATGTTAAACGAACGAGTCGAGGTGATATCGTTATACATGACATGTTAAAATGGATGAATCGAGATAGTATCGTGATACATGAAATGTTAAACGAATGAGTCAAGATGATATCGTTATACTAACAAGTCGAGGTGATATCATCAAAACTGGTTAGTCTATAACTCTTTATCTCATCAAAACATCCAACCAAGATAATGGCGCCAACAATTCTCTCCAAAAATACTGGCGCCAAAACTTCCCACCAAAAGCTACCAGATCTGCTCTATATATCACATAAAGAAAACTTGATATCTTATCCCACCAAAAGCTACCAGATCTTATCCTCAAAATCACTCAACCTCATAACCTCTTATCTTCACACAAATTTCAAAACCTGAGATGGAGCCATTTAATCCTTTTATGTGTTCTTGTGGAGCAGGAAATATAAGATTAAGAACATCACATAGAGAATATTCATCTGGACGGCAATATTATGCATGTCCTCTGTCAAAGGTGAACAATCATACATTTCTTATTTATGTAAATATACAAATAATTGGGTTGTAATCTCTTATAATTTTCTTATTATGTAACAGCCCAGAAAAGAAGATAATGGGTGCGGATATTTTATGTGGAAGAGTGAATTTGACGAGTACTTAAGAACAATCTCTTCTCGTTCAACATCTCAAGGTTCTGGATCTGCACCAACAGAGTGCTCGAGCTGCCATGACAAAGATCTTAGGATAAACTTGCTGGAATCACAAAAAGCAGTGCTAGAGACAAGAGTAAGGTTGCTGGAGGCAAGACTTGAAATGGCAAGGATTCCTAACGACCACGCATGTCAGTCGGATGCATTATTTCATGAGCTGTTAGGTGACACGGAAAATCTTCGTATGTAGTAGTGTTGTTGTTATTCTTCTTGTTGTTGTTGTTGTTGTTGTTGTTGTTGTTGCTGCTGCTGTTGTTGTGTTGTTCTTAATGAATATGTTTCTTATAATACGTATGTTTCACTTATTACTATGTACTTTTCAATTTGACCATTTCTAAGTTAACAAGATTATGGTTTCCAAACACCCCTTTTCCAATACTAAATTACACGTAAATAAAGAAACAACTTGACAACAAAACGAAGCAGATCAAACGAAACAACTCGGCAAGCAAACGAAACAACTCAAACGATACGATACACACGACATAGACCATAACAAACATCGCCCATTCAATTTTTTTTCCTCGCTACTTCCCGGCTCTGCTAGAACTCGCACCATCTTTTCCCTTCCTTTGCTTGACGAACTATTCAAACAATGCTTCAAGATTTGTTACCCTATTTCCGCATCATCAAATGTGTAATCGAACGGGATTTTTTCAGCTTCATCTTTTTCCTTCCTTTGCTTGACGAACAGCTCAAACATTGCTTCAGCTTCCAGCGTGTTTTCTCCTCCAACACCATTAGCTTAACACTCCAAATACACCATGTAGAATGGCTCTTTCCTTAACCATTCCAGAATGCGGTCTCTCATCAACGGATCTATGTTCTTATAAGAACCATATTCATCATAAATTTCTGACCCATACGTATCAAGAACTCGAGTAAAGAGATTTATCGACGATAAAACCAGTGACCACTCTTTTTCCTGCGTGTAATCAGCCATTATATTGTTACGTGTGTTTTGTGGGAATTGACGATTGGGTTATTTATGTTTTTTCGGGATATATAAGGAAAACTTTGCGGGATATATAAAGTTACAATTTGGCGGAAAAAATAATGGCGGGAAACTATTAGCGGTAAAAATAATGGCGGGAAACTATTAACGGTAAAAAAGTTTGCTTGTCGAGTTGTTTCGTTTTCTTGTCGAGTTTTTTTGTTTTGCTTGTCTGAGAGTTGTTTCGTTTGAGGTGTTTAAGCACTCTTTCGCATTCACTCTTTCACATAAAATATTCACATCATGATCTTTTACTCTTTCACATTAAATATTTTTTTTAATTCTATAAGTGTATTTAATTTTAAATTAAAGTATTTAATTATAAATATAAACTATTTAATTTTAATTCTATATTAAATAAAAGTATTTAAATTAAATAAAAATAATTTTTTAAAATTAAATAATTTAATTAAAAACTGGTTTATAAAGTTAAAAAAAAATAGATTTATAGTTTGGGACGACAATGTCGTCCCAAAGTGTTTGGCGGGATAAAAACAAAGGGCGGGATGTATTTATTTACGTGACTGGTTTATTAAAACGATTTTAAATTATAAAAAAACAAATAATTACAAAAAGACACGACATTGTCGTGCCTTTTTGCGTCGTGCCAAATCTTTTTAGTTGATTGCTATTTTGTTGAAAATGTGTGGGACCTACCTGCATTTTGGGACTACATTGTCGACCCAAAAAAAAGGGCGTCCCCAATTTGTGATTTTGGTGTAGTGGTCGAAGGATCCAATTCAACACCACTCGAATTAATACCTTTTTTCCTTTTTTTTTCTTATCACTCCCTTCACCTGAATCCAAGAATCGTGATTTCAGCATCACAACATAGCCAAATCAACGAAAATAACAAGAAAAACAAGTAGCGTTTATACTTCAGCTTACGTAGAAAACCCTAAAACATTAGGGTTTTAGTTTAGAACGAAAGCACCAGGCTCGGTTACATGATCGATCAGAAAGAAGAATGAGTAATAATGATTATACCGACAAGAAACCTTAACTGAATATTAGTGGAATGTATAATCAATAACAATTACGTAGGTGAGAATTTAATAGAGCATGCATAAACTCACAAAAGAAGCGAATACAATAAACCCTAAAAACGCTTAGAATAATATAGTAATACCACCGACCCACAAGATCATTAAAGCAATAGATAAATTAATGAACCAACGGGGACGATCATAGATACTCCAAGTTAACGATTCGTGAATGGAATGAGGGAGTCGGTCGCCTTTTTCGCCAGAGAGTAAATGAAGGGGTTTTTTTTTTTTTTAGTTTACCCTAATCAATTGATCAACTAATGATATAGTTGTTTCAGAGTAAAATTTGATAAAAGTGATTTTAATCGACCTTAAGAATAACTATTGCATATTATTAAAACTTTGAAAAAGGTATAAGTGAATTAAACAACAATGACTCACAAACATAAACCGTTATTAATTACATGAGTATATATTTATCCATAAGTTATCAAAAGCAAATTTCAATATACCACTATGTAGGTAAATGAGGAATTTCTATCCGCACTCTCCTGCTGAGCGCAAATTTTACGACAAAATTTTACATATAAGATCCCATTTAATTTTTTTTTTTAGTTTTTACTCCAAATAATTTCTAATTTTTTTAACTCACATATGACTTCCGAAATGCCAGGGATAATTTTTGTTAATTTTTGTTACAAAGGTAGTCATTAGGGATGAATTACGTAATTTAAATTTAAATATAGCGAGTATTTAGTTAAGACAACGGGTATAAATTTACCTTTAACAGAGAATGAGGAAGGAAAAAAAACATACCTAAACAACTAAGGTGTAAGTATATTACTTACACACAAAACTATTTTTAAAATGACCTACAACAAACTACATAGTTAAACAAGATCTGCTCACGAAAATATCACAGGCCGCCAAATACCCACAAAGAGATGTAGAAAATGTGGAGGTTATATATGTTGGTGATTTTAATGTCATCGAATATTTTAGGTAATTGCGATTTACTAGAAATCAGTGGAAAACATAGAAACCTCGGACACGAGTTAGGGAAGTGTGGAGTGCACATTCGTTGAGCTAATATGTTTTCACCCAGACAAAGATGCAGGGGTCAAGGGGGTTGCGCCCCTTGCTAGGCTATTAAAGGACTTAACAGTTTTTCCCGCCAAAACCCAACCGACATTTCTGTTTTTAACCAAAATTAACCGAATGTAACTGCAATTAACTGTCACATATGTATGTTATTTAACAGACATATATGGTCTCATTAGAATATACAAATTTCACGCAATCCTCTTTGTCTTGCTTGCCTTCTTGTGCCTAGAAACGAAGTGTTCTTCCCGATAAGGATTTTGTGATACCCAGAACCAATAGGGTTGAAATATTTTATACGGAAAGTGAACTTACACGATTCGTGAAGATATTCCAGATTATCATCACCCTAACCCAATTTCTAACAAGCGTATAAAGTACTTTGTGATAATTGTGGTGGAGGAAATCTTGCGAAGGAGATGACTACGAACTTTGGGAAACTTCGATAGTTTGGAGGGCATGATTTTAGATGATGGCGAAGAAGATGCACTTCTTTTTACAACATTAAAGGTTGTGTATGTTCTGGCTACCCCTATGACAGAGTTGTTGGAAGATGATACGATGGAAGCGATCGACGCAGATCGAAGTGGGAGAACGACGACTACATCTGCGAGAGGACACATCTCGAACAGTATGTTCGATCCCTATTTTGATATTTATCAAAATGTGGAATCAACAAAGGAGTTGTGGAATTCTCTTGAATCCAAGTACATGGCAAAGGATGCTTCTAGTAAGATGTTCCTTGTAAGTAATTTCAATAATTACAAGATGGTTGACTCAAGGCCGGTCATGTAACAATTCAACAAACTCCTCAAAATCCTTGGACAATATATACAACACGGTCTGAAAATAGATGAATCAATATTTGTTTCAAGTGTGAAAGACAAGTTACCTCCTTCCTGGAAGGATTTCAAACACAGTTTGAAACATGGTAAAGACGATATGCCTTTGGTTCAACTTGGTAGTCACTTGCGTATAGAGGAATCTCTAAAGGCGCAAGAAAGTGACAAGGGCAAAGGAAAAGAAGTTGTTGGACCTCAGTTAATATGATGGAAGAGGGTGAAAAGAATAAAAACAACAAACAAAACAAAGGAAAGATACGTGGTTTTAAAGAGAACAAAGGTGGTTCTGGTTCCAACAAGAAGCCTAAATTGACATTTTAGAAGTGTGGCAAATCTGGTCACATTAAGAAGGATTGCCGTAGTAAAACACACGAAGGATGGTGCAGGCACTAGTGGTTCGGGAAAGGGGTCTAAGGACCATTCTCAAGACCAAGGTCAGAATTTAGCACATGGTTGGAACAGTTTTATTAAACATTCTGTTTCACTAATTTCTGAAGAATTTTATGTGTAGGTTGATGCAATTGCGTGGTGGATTGATTCCGGTGCCACAACTCATGTTTGTAAAGATCGTTGCTGGTTTAAGACATATCAACCGGTAAAAGACGGATCTGTTTTTTACATAGGTTTTGATCATTTCACTCATGTTCATGGAAAAGGAAGTGCGGTGTTGGAATTCAGTTCTGGAATATCTATTGCTTTGTTTAATGTGTTGTACGTACCAAAAGTTTGTAAGAATTTAATTTCTGGTCTTGTATTAAATAAGTGTGGATACAAACAAGTGTATGAATCCGATAAGTATATCTTATCGAAGTTTGGTGTATTTGTAGGATTTGGTTATTATAATAATGGAATGTGATAAGGTTTTAAAATGTACCTTTTGAGGGGTCGTTTAAGCCCTTATTTGATCACTTTTGTATCCGTTATTACTTAATATCGTTCCTTTACACCTTTTAGGTATCTTGAAGGCAAAATCTTTGGAATGACACTTATTCGGACGAAAAGGCGCGAATATCTGAAGAAAATGGCCAAAGTCAAGAATCGATACACTCAGTCACTGGGCCGAACGGACGGCGTCGAGCACAAAATAGTGGCGCCATCGGACAACTTTTGTGACGGCTCGGTAGCCAAATTGCTCATTTACAAGTGGCGGCTTGTGTTTTAAAAGAGTAGGCGTCGCAACTCAGACGGCCTAGATTTGATCGAACGACGTCGAGATCGAAAGGACGGCGTCACAGGCATAAGGTGACGCCGTCGCAAGACTAACGTGGCAAGACGAAACCCCAATAACGGCGACCAGGCGGCGTCACAAATCAAAGGTGGCGCCGTCGCATGTGTAATCTTATATAGAATCCGAATTTTTAGTTTTCGATGTGTAGTCTTTGGAGTAAAACCTAAACCGAACCAAGGCTGTCTTGTACATTATTATAGGGTTCCATACCCTATCTTACATCAAGATAAGTGTTTTACTTCATTAATTCAAGTATGTCTTCAATTAATTGTGTATGCTTGCATGTTTCCCATGTCCCAGCTAATTTACTTGTGTGTTTGCTTAGGGAATATGAAACTTAATTATTGAATATTGATTGGTTGTCTCTTATCTTAATTGTTAATGATCTAGTATTGCGATAGGTAATCCGTTGTGTAGTTAATGCTTGATTAATCTTTGTGAACCTTAGCTTATAGTACCTAGAGTCATTGTAGGTTAAACCATCCAAAGAGTACCTTAGCGTTAAGTTTATAAATCCTAGAGATTTTGTAGTCATTAACCTTTGGTAGTTTCAAAGAGTTAGGGATAAACGCATACCCTACGACCTTATACACACAACGCGATTAAGAATAAGGACGTGACAATTCAACCATCAATATGAGCTAATTAAGGAGTAATAAAACCTAAGTAAACACATCTTTAAATCATCATACGAGCACACAATAATTAGACATCGACTACATACACCACTAGAGTAGATAATTAGATAAGTAGAGTAATCGGTAGAAATATCAACCCCCAAATCCAAACTCCGAGATTCGTACCTTTCCATTTCCTAAAAAACATAAAAGATAAAAATAATTTTCCTCAACCCCAACCTTAGCGTAGTAACTTCTCACTAGCATTCCTATTCCCCAGAGAAAGATATCAATTTCCGTGGCTTACCCTAATACTACACTACAATGATTAGGTTCATTGCCTAGGTGTTGAAAACTTGCTCGACAAAAGGAAGTTCCTTTGACCCGAATGACGCGTGTAGCGTTATCAAGTTTTTAGCGCCACGCCGGGAATAAAATAGCTAGTTAGGAGTCCACTTCATTTAGGTTTCTTTGCTTGATTCCCATCAAGTAAACTTTTCCCATTTTAGCTTCCTCGTAGTCTATCCCCTTCTTGTGACCTTTGTTCGTATCCCATCACTTTTCATTATGGAAGGTGATAACCAACCACCATTCATCAACCTACCACCAAATGACCCGCCAAGAGGTCGTACTCTTGGTGAATACTCGAGACCAAGCCACCTAGGCTATAGGAACACCATTGAGCTTCCCGACTAAGCCCAAACTACGGCCCTACGATCCGACACCATCCGGTTGGTGCAAAACGGATGTGCATTCCATGGACTTCGTTCAAGATCCTAATCGACATCTTAAGGATTTCCTTAAAATTGTCGATTCCATAGACCTCGATGCTACTACTCGGGAGACCACGCGTCTGCGTCTCTTCCATTCTCTCTACGAGACCAAGCTAGTAATTGGCTTGATCGACTTCCTGCCGGCTCCATCTCAAGTTGGGATGATCTCACCTCTCGCTTCCTTGCTCAATTTTTCCCACCGGGAGAACTACTAAACTAAGACGAGACATCTTGACGTTTCAACAACTTCAAGGCGAATCTCTCTACAAAGCATGGACTCGATTCAAGGACTTACTCCATAAAGTCCCTCATCAAGGTATTGATCTTTGGCTTCAAATCAAAATCTTCTATGACCATACCGATTTCATCACAAGGCGATCCATTGATCAAGCCGCCGGTGGAAGGCTTAGCGACCTTAACACAGAGGAATCTTGGGATATTATAGAAGAGCTTGCCGATCAAAGCTACGAATATTGGAATGAATCCCCTGAAACCCCCGTTAAAGTGGTTAATGCCATATCAACTCCTTTTGAATCTTCCAACGTCATCGAAGAGCGAATGAGTGCTCTTGAGAGAAGGATTGATTATCCGATAGAAAGGCGTAAGAGAGCCCCGTACAAATCCTTGGGAAATAGTCAATTCCGCCAATTCCACCAACCACCCAACACCTTTCTCCGAATCCCCAAGTCGTGAGCAAAATCTTAATTCGAGCGGCACTTCCGCTCTACTTCCCAATACCACTCTAACCAAGCTTTAAGGAACAAATGAGGGAGTACATGGCAGCTCATACGGAGAGGTTAGCAAAATTTGAAGAGGAGTTTATAGGCAAAGAGAGGAAATGCAGGCAAAAATGACGGAAATGATGAACCTGGTAAAAGAATATACCAAGACAAAAGTTCCCGAAAAGGTACTAGTAAGAAGCAATGATTATCCTCCCACTTCATTTGTTAACGCCATTTCCATTATGCCTGAAGATGGAAAGGTTGAGGAGAAGAAAACTGAGAAAAGCAAGAGGGAGGAAGCTGAACCTAATAATGAGCCCAAGACCATTGAGTACTACCTAAATCACGAAATTAACAAAAAAACCATTGTTAACCAAGTGAACAACTTTAGGTACAATGAGGTTCTTAGGGAAGCCCTTGAAGGAAAAATAACAGAAGTAGAGTACGACACCATGCCTATGGGACCTCTATATGAGCTGGTTCTAAAAAAACCAGTGACTAAAAAACGAGACACCACAGGGAACTTCGTGATACCATCTAGCATAGGTGACATTGATAATATAAATGCCTTAGCTGATCAAGGGTCTGATGTAAACATAATGCCATTATCAATCTATAATAGGTTGACTAGGGAGAAGCCAGCCAAGACCGATCTTAGACTTTCCTTAGCAAATCACACCTATGTCTACCTCCTAGGAATCGCAGAGATGTTTTAATAGAGGTGGCTAATATTGTCTATCCGGTGGATTTTGTGATCATAGACATTGAGGAAGATAGAAACATGCCACTCATTCTTGGGACACCTTTTCTCGTCACCGCCAAAGCAACCATCAAATGGGGAGGCATCATGATACTTAAAAGCGGCAAAGTGCGCTAGGATACCCATTGTTCCAAGGTATCCTCTTAAGATCATGGAAAAGATTACGGATGAGAATCCACAAGTCCCTAACAATGTGGTTAAGAAGAAAATGAACGACTTGGAAAAGGGCTTAGAGATTTCATGGTTCAAGGACTACATGCAACATTGTGGAAGCGCGATAAAAGTTAGGAAACAATCCCACTTCAATACCAAAACACAAAAGAACCCTAGAAATTTTAAGGGAGAGAAAGTACTCTTATACAAATCACGAATAAGGGCATTACGAGGTAGAAACAAACCAAGATGGTTTGGGCCTTATCTGATGAAGGAAACCAATCTAAAGGATAAAATCGTTACCATAATAGACGACGTGGGCAAGGAATCCACGGTGAGCATACAATGACTACGCCCTTTTGACGAAGGAAGAGCAAAAAGGAAGGTGATGGTAATGAAGTCACGTGGGGCACGACTTGAGTCTAGCTACAAGACTCATAAATAAAGAAAAGCGCTTTGTGGAGGCAACCCATGCTTAATTGTTTACTTGTTTGTGTCATATATCTTTTATTGATTGGTTATTTTCATGTTTAAATTTGTAAAAATGCTTTATTTTGTCTTTAACCTCGTCTTAATTACATATAAAGGAATTTTACATAAGGGATACGTGTAGGGAGGATTACACACGCCAAAAGAAACGTAAACATGAGAATTTCAATTAATTAAAAGATATACATGTGTGTTTGTTCGAGTCAAATGCTTGTATCGAGTCATAATGGATGTTTTGCGTGAAAATTTTCCGATTCTAAAGATGTAAATTTTCCGTAAAATCGCAGAACCCGTTTTTGTCGGGATAACTGACGGCGTCAGATCGTAACTTGACGGCGCGAAGGAGCAAACAACTCGATTACTTTTTCGTTTCGAGCTACTTATAAATTTTGGAATTTTCCGGTCTTAATTTTCCGAAATTCGTAAACATCCATTCCACAAGCATTATATCCTAGTTTAGTAGAGTCCTATATATATTATTACCGCCGATTTTACGAAGGTTTCGTTTGTTTTCTTCAAGTGTGCAGTTTAATTTACCAATAAGAAGATACATAAGATGAGAAGGAGCTTTTCACGCAAACGTTCTTCTGAAGAAAGATGTAACCACCACTTTACACGGATCCTACCGACCTAATCATGGGAGTATTAGTTTCTTCGTTTTAATTACCTTCCATTATCATAACTTTGATACTTTCGGGAACATTGGGGACAATGTTCGGTTTAAGTGTAGGGAGGAAAATAAAATGGGAACTTTGAAACTATGTTTATCCTTGATTATTTGCTTTGTCCAATTGCATTTGTATAATAAACCATGAGAAAATGTCGGTTAGGGTAATTTTGGCACCAAATTTAAAATTTTCATGACATATAGGGTGGGCCATTAGTCTTAATAAAGCGTCTCATGGATAGGAAATTATATGACTAGCACAAAAACCCTTTACCACTTAAATTCCACCCAAAATGTGAGGATCGCCCTTAGATTTGTAGGAATTAAAGCATTCATCTTTAATGCTTAGAGTGTGAACCGGTAGTATAATAGATTCTAGAACTTGTTTTGTGATGCATTCCGAGATCGCTAGTAAGACTACACTTGTGTAGTTAGGAATAACTAAATGATAAGAGGCATTAGGATAACCCTTGTTTGATACCCGTAATATAATTACTTCTTCCACATCGGTTGAGTAATTCCCCCACACCCTTGCGTTGTACTCATCTTTATTACACGATACCCTAGTTAACCCTCGAGCCTATCCTTTTCGCGGTTCTCGTGATGTTTCGGTTTTCCGAATATCAATGAAGAACATTGTTTACAATCCACCCCCAAATGTACACCCAAATTGCCTTAGCCTACCTTGTATGCACTCACTTTTAGTGCATTATTGTTATCACACTAAACCCTTAGTTCAATTATATTGTTGCTTGCATAAGTTGCTAAGTCGAGTCATATCCTTTGTACACAGTTTTGGGACAATTGGGACTCATGGGAAAAGTTAAATTTTATGAAATGACGGGAAGGTAACGTTAAATTCAAATTCCCTTTATTTGCATAATAATGTACTCCAAGTGTTTTGATCTTTCAATTGGTCATATTAGTGTTAGAGTAATTAAAACTCAGTGTAGGATGTACCTATAAATCCTTATCATTTTGATGTTATCGTAGAGGATGGTAGAGTAAAGTGTAAAAAAAAAAAAAAAAAAAAAAAAAAAAAAAACGGCTACCGTCCTACATTTATCTTTTAATTTAGAGTTAATTACATAAATCGTCCTTGTGGTTTGGTCAAAATAACGAATTTTGTCCCTATACTTTTTTTTTCGTTTTCGTCCTGTGGTTTGCAAATCTTACAATTTTGTCCCTCGTCCAAAAATGTCCGTTAAGTGTTTTGCACCGTTAGTCCTTCGTTAGTGCAGTCCGTTAAGTGTTTTGCACCGTTAGTCCTTATTTTTAAAATGTAGTTTTCCCAATTAGTCCCTCCGCAATAATAGTTATCGCCCGGGGTTTTACGCTTTTGTCCGCTTTTATCCGTTTTCATTCGCTTTATCCGTTTTCCCCTTTTTCGTTTTATCCGCTTTCCCCGTTTTATCCGTTTTCCCCTGTTTTTCGTTTTAAATCCGTTTTAAATGCATGATTATATGCTTTAAATCTTTTCTTACGCTTTTGTCCGTTTTTATCCGTTTTTCATTTTTTTATCAATTTATTGCTTTTTACATTTTCAATCGCTTTCGCCAGCTTTTTTTACATTTTGTCGCTTTTTTACCTTTTTCCGTTTTCATTGTTTTTTACGTTTTTGTCTGCTTTTCTTACATTTTGTCCGCTTTTTATCCGCTTTGTCCATTTCAAAAAAAATTGAATAAAAATTTCAAAAAAATTAATAAAAAATATTTTTCAAATATGTTTTTTTATAAATATGTCCGTTCTTTTCAAAATATTTAAAAAATATTTGAAAAAAATATTTTGTTCAAATTTTTTTGAAATTTTTATTCAATTTTTTTAAAAATTTGATATTTTTTGAAATGTTTTTTCCAATTTTTTTTGGAAAATTTTTTCCAATTTTTTTTGGAACAAATTTTAAATATATTGAAATAGTACAAAAAAATTTAAAATTGGAAAAAATATTCCAAAAAAAATTGGAAAAAAAACATTTAGAAAAAAAATATCAAATTTTTAAAAAATTGAATAAAATTTTCAAAAAAAATTTGAATAAAAAATATTTTCAAATATGTTTTTGGAAAAAAAATTGAAAATATTTTTTATTCAAATTTTTTTTTGAAATTTTATTCAATTTTTTGAAACCGACAAACGGATAAAAACGGACAAAATGTAAGAAAAGCAGACAAAAGCGAAACAACGGCAAAACGGAAAATGTAAAACCGACAAAATGTAAAAAGAACGGCGGCGATTGAAAATGTAAAAACAATAAATTGGATAAAAAGCAGAAAACAACGGATAAAAGCGGACAAAAGCGTAAGAAATGCATTTAAAGCATATAATCACGATTAAAACGGACGAAAACGAAAAACGGGAAAACGGATAAAACGAAAAAACGGGGAAAGCGGATAAAAGCGAATGAAAACGGATAAAACGGACAAAACGTAAAACCTGGACGATAACTATTATTAACGGAGGACTAATGGGAAAACTAAATTTTAAAAATAAGAACTAACGGTGCGAAACACTTAACGGAGTGCACTAACGAAGGACTAACGGTGCAAAACACTTAACGGACATTTTTGGACGAGGACAAAATTGTAAGATTTGCAAACCACGTGGACGAAACGACCGAAAAAAAGTATAGGGACAAAATTGTTATTTTGACCAAACCACAAGGACGATTTATGTAATTAACTCTTTAATTTATGTTTGTTTATTTTAGTTATCTAGAGTCTAGAGTGTCGAGTCTTGGCTTAGCAACGCCATTCTTCGCATGCTTGTAACATAAAGATTTTTGACTTGCCACCACTAAATAGCCTATCCCACCAAACCCTTTGTTTCCTCCGTAAGCCTATCATTACAACCCTTTAAAAGACCTCTTGGATAGTCTTTCCTAGGTGCTTACGCCAAAGCGATGGAGGTTTGATCTAGTCTCAAGCCTATGGTAATCTATGTACTAGGACCGGTTAATGAGTGTTTATCTTCCATTTCCAACTTGTTATATTTCATATACACCGAGAGATGCGAGTATCTAAACACCCTATGTGAGGTGCTAGTATGTAATTCCGTGTTTGTTATGACTTTCAGGGGCTTATATGTGTTGTGAATCGCTTCTAAACTAATGCTTCATGACCTATAACTTATAAATTGATTGGCTAAAGCACATTTGCTTGAGGACAAGCAAATACCAAGTGTAGGGATATTTGATAAGGTTTTAAAATTACCTTTTGAGGGTCGTTTAAGCCCTTATTTGATCACTTTTGTATCCGTTATTACTTAATATCGCCTTTTCACTTTTAGGTATCTTGAAAGCAATATCTTGGAATGACACTTATTCGGACGAAAAGGCGCGAATATACTGAAGAAAATGGCCAAAGTCAAGAATCGAGACACTCAGTCATTTGGCCCGAAGGGACGTCGTCAGCAAAAATAGTGACGCCGTCGGACAACTTTTGTGACGGCTCAAGAGCCAAATTGCTCATTTACAAGTGACGGCTTTAGGTTTTAAAATAGTAGGGCGTCGCAACTCGCACGGCCTAGATTTGATCCGACGACGCCGAGGTCGGGGGGCGGCGTCAGGCATAAGGTGACGTCGTCGCAAGACTAACGTGGCCAAGACGAAACCCTAATAACGGCGACCCGGCGGCCACAAATCAAAGAGTGAAGCCGTCGCATGTGTAATCTTATATATAGAATCAATTTTTAGTTTTCGTGAGTGTAGTCTTTGGAGTAAAACCTAAACCAACCAAGGTTGTCTTGTACAAGATTATAGGGTTCCATACCCTATCTTACATCAAGATAAGTGTTTTACTTCATTAATTCAAGTATGTCTTCAATTGATTGTGTATGCTTGCATGTTTCCCATGTCCCTAATTTACTTGTGTGTTTGCTTAGGAATATGAAACTTAATTATTGAATATTGATTGGTTGTCTCTTATCTTAATTGTTAATGATCTAGTATTGCGATAGGTCATCCGTTGTGTAGTTAATGCTTGATTAATATTTGTGAAATTTAGCTTATAGTACCTAGAGTCATTGTAGGCTAAACCATCCAAAGAGTACCTTAGCGTTAAGTTTATAAATCCTAGAGATTTTGTAGTCATTAACCTTGGTAGTTTCAAAGAGTTAGGATAAACGATACCCTACGACCTTAGACACACAACGCGATTAAGAATAAGGACGTGACAATTCAACCATCAATAGGAGATAATTAAGGAGTAATAAAACCTAAGTAAACACATCTTTAAATCATCGTGACGAGCACACAATAATTAGACATCGACTACATACACCACTAGTGTAGATAATTAGATAAGTAGAGTAATCGGTAGAAATACCAACCCCCAAATCCAAACCCCGAGATTCATACCTTTCCATTTCCTAAAAAACATAAAAGATAAAAATAATCTTCCTCAACCCCAACCTTAGCGTAGTAACTTCTCACTAGCATTCGTATTCCCCAGAGAACGATATCAATTCTCGTGGCTTACCCTAATACTACACTACAACGATTAGGTTCACCTTTTAGGGTGTTAAAAACTTGCTCGACGAAAAGGAAGTTCCTTTGACCCCGAACGACGCGCCAGTAGCATTATCATAATGTTTAGGTTAAATTTGAATAAAGTTCCTGCCGATTCTAGTTACATTATATGTCTAGTTTTGAAGTTGTTAATTCCTCATTATGGCATGCTCATTTAGGACATGTGCACTATAAAAGAATGCTTGAAATGTCTAAAGATAATTTAATTCTGGCTATTGATGGAAATACAGAAAAATATAATACTTACGTGTTAACAAAAATCACTAGACAACCATTTAAATGTATAACAAGGAAATCTGTAATACTTGAATTAATACTTAGTGATATATGTGATTTTCATGCAACTCCTTCTTTAGGCAATAAAAATTATGTTATCACTTTTATAGATGACGCCTCTAGGTTTTGCTACGTTTACTTGCTACATGCAAAAGATGGAGCCCTAAATAAATTTAGTATTTATAAAATGCGAAGTTGAATAACAACAAAATTACTTGATACACGGATAGAGTTGGTGAATATTATGATTATATATTTTCCAATCTGTAGGAATCATTCATAACTTCACTCCTTATACACCACAAAAATAGTGTAGCCGAAAGGAAAATAGAGCTCTTAAGGAAATGGTTAATGCAATGTTATCTTACTCGAGTTTGAGTAACGGGTTCGGGAGAAGCCATGTTGACGGCTTGCTATTTATTAAACAGTTTCTTAATAAAAGGAACAAGACTACCCATATGAACTTTGGTATAAAAACGCCCAACTTGACATTTTGTAGGTCCATTGTTAGACTTCCGGACCCTAAAAGAAAAACTTTGGCTAAAAAGGGTATTGATTGCATCTTTGTTGGATATGCTGAGCATTTCAAGACATATAAGTTCTATGTTATAGAACCTAATGAATTCGTTTCTATTAACACAATTATAAAATCAAGAGATGCAATATTTGATAAGAATCATTTCTCTTTAATACCTAGACCAAAGGATATTATACCAAATTCGAATGAATCTCAAAAGGATGATAATTCTAATGATGTACCAACTGAGACGTCTAAACCTCGTAAAAGTAAAAGAGCTAGGAAAACTAAATCATATGGTTTTGATTTTCAACTATATCTTGTTGAAGGATCAAGAGATCAAACTGAATCTCAATACTCTTAATGTTATAGTATAGATGAGGATCCAAGAACCTATGATGAAGCTTTGAAATTTCGAGATATTGCATTTTGGAAAGAAGCAATAGATAATGAGATTGGTTCTATTATGGAAAATATAACACGGGTCTTGTCTGATGTACCACCAGGTTGCAAACCTTTAGGTTGCAAATGGATCTTCAAAAGGAAGATGAAAGTTGATGGAACAATTGACAAGTTTAAGGCTCGATAAGTAATCAAAGGCTTTAGACAAAAGGAAGGGATTTATTACTTCGATACCTACGCACCAGTTGCTCGTATCACAACTATAAGATTGTTGATAGCTTTGGCAGCTATTCACATCTGATGATCCATCACATGGATGTCAAAACAACATTTTTAAATGGTGATTTGGATGAAGAATTGTATATGAAGCAACCGGAAATTTTTTTTATGCCAGGTAATAAGCATAAGGTGTGTAAGTTAGTTAAGTCATTGTATGGGTTAAAACAAGCACCTAAGGAGTGGCACCAAAAGTTTGATGAGGTTGTGTTGTCAAGTGGTTTTCTCCTAAATTAATCTGACAAATGTATATATAGCAAATTTGATGGATCCCGTAATGGTGTTATCATTTGATTATATGTTGATGACATGTTGATTTTTGGGACTGACCAAAATCAAGTTGATAAAACTAAGAAGTTTTATCATTAAAGTTTTCCATGAAAGATATGGAAGAAGCAGACGTTATTCTTGCTATTAAGATTAAACGTGAGAATAGAGGGATTGTAATTATACAACTTACTATATTGAGAAAATACTCAAGAAATTCAATTGTGAAGATTGTTCTCCGGTGAGTACTCCCATGGATCCTGTGGAGAAGCTTATGCCTAATACAGTTAAACATATGGCTCAGCTCGATTACTCAAAATCCATTGGTTGTTTGTTTTATGTATGCTATGATGAGCACTAGACATGTATGCAGTTGGTAGATTGAGCATGTTTACTAGTAATCCTAGTAGACATCATTGGCATGCAATAACAAGGGTATTCAAGTACTTGAAAGGTACTGTGAATTATGGTTTATTATATGTAGGATATCCTTCGGTGCTAGAAGGTTATTCAGATGTTGGTTGGATAAATCATGCTGAAGATTCATCTCCTACAAGTGGATGGGTGTTCTTGCTTGGGAGGTGCCATTTCATGGGCTTCCAAGAAACAAATATGCATAACTAGCTCTACTTTGGAATCGAGTTTGTAGCTTTGGATGTTGCGGTGTAAAGCGCGAATGGCTAAGAAACTTGATTCATGAGATTCTAATATGGCCAAACCGATAGCACCAATGTCTATCCATTGTGATATGCGCCATATTAGCTAGAGCTTATAGTCAAATATATAATGGCAAGTCTAGACACTTATGTGTTAGACATAGTATGATTAGGGAGCTAATCATGAATGGTGTGATATCTTCGGTCCCAACATAATTTAGCTGACCACTTGAAAAAGGTGTTAGCTAAGGACTTGGTGATTTAGTGTGTGATAGGGATGGGATTTAAGTCCATCTAAATCTACTAGCTATGAGATACCCAATTTCTTTCTAATACAACGTTAGAAGTTGAATTCAATGTGGAAAGCTCATAGCTAGAGATTGGAGCACATGTGTCTATATTCCCAAGGTATGTGTTCGCACGAAAGTGATTGTTAGGTTGAAGAATATCTTCTTAATGGTTCTTTTGAAAATTGCAAATGCGGTGCAAGACTAAAAGGACCACCTTTGGAGCATGAAGTTTTTCCGCTTCAAGAAGCTTGAACTTGGCTTCCTATATGTTCATTAATGGATAAGGACACATGGCTTGTAATAGTGTCAAGTATAAATAGTAGAGTGTTGTAGAAACTTATGTGTATAGTCTCTTCAGGTATTCAAATGGGTTGACAGGTTCAATCGTTACGACACCCCGATTCTCGAGTATTTGAAATGTGTATTATAGTAAGATGAAAATTCAATCGTAAGACATTTATATTTATGCAATGTTTTGTTTCATTATGTCTGTTTTATATGCTTCTATATATTCTTATATATATTTTAGTAAATCAAGGATTACACTAAAATGGGGGGCATATGTTGGTGATTTTAGTGTCATCAACTATTTTAGGTAATTGCGATTTACTAGAGATCAGTGAAAAACATATTAAGCTCAGACACGAGTTAGGGAAGTGTGGAGTGCACACTCGTAAAGCTAATATATTTTCACCCGCATAAAGATGCAAGGGTCGATAGGAAAACCCTAACTTTCCTCTCCTTTGGCAATTTTTCTCCCTAACCTATTTTAATCGTTCTTCACCTATTCGCTTAATTCCTTGTGTTTTTACATTAATATGGTTTGTTATTGACTAACATTCATTGTTAATCTGATGGATTGGATTTTTTTATCTCAAAAGTTTTGGTGGTTCTTGTGAATCATATTCTTAGGGTTTTCTAATCGTTTTCCAGAAACACTTAACGATATTATCTTTTGGTTTCAACCGACCTATACTCATTAGCCTATAATCATTCCGGGTTGGTTAAGATACGATTACATGGAAGCAGTTGATTCGTTGGTTCATTCAATTTAAACCCTAACCGCCCGCTTAGGGTTTTCAATTCTTAGTCGTTATTATATATTACTTGTATGTGGGTTTGAGAGATGATAAACAAGGGTTATTTTAATAACAAGAATGCGCCTAGTGTTAATAAGTCTGCCGGTAAGGTTAATGTTGATATCAATGATTTGTCTACTCGTGTTTCGACTATTGGTCTTCAAGCTAATGATGCATATATGAACGAGTCTATTGGTCTTCAAGCTAATGCATGTATTTTGACTACAACTGATGTGGAGTCATTAACTCCACTTGGTGTGGCTGGTCATGAAGTGAACCAGCATCGTGTGTCTACTAATGGTTTGAACCTAATCCCTAACGTGGTGTCTGGTTTTAGTGGTGAGGGTAATATTGGTGGTATTGGAACGAATGATAATGATGCTTTTGTATCTGTTTCGACTACTAAGGATAATGTGAATGCTTTGGTTTTGGAATCTGATATGAACTTAGGTGATAGTGAAAATAATCAGGACGTAGGAGGCTCTAATACCTCTAAGTTTGTGAAGCTGGTTTCACGAACTCCTCATGTTGCTGCTCCTAGTTCTGATGTGCCACGCGTGATGACTGCTTCCCATGTGTTCAATCCTAAGAAGAACATTGGAAGTCTTGGTGATGGTATTGATCAGGTGGTCTTGGATGCTTGTAAGAGTTTTGAGGAAGCAATGTATGGTGTTGAATATGAGAATGCGAAGATGGATGCTTCAAATCATTCTACTCGGATTTATTTTCTTACAAACACTCCAAGTGTTTTGAAATAGTCTACTACAAACGTATCTAATGTGAAGATGGTTTCTTGTCGGGTGCTACGCCTAGTGATCCAACGAAACACAAGTCTAACTCCAGATTTGAGAATACTTTATATGGGTACTTTCTTGGTAAACTTATTGCTTTTCCCGTGGTTGACTATTATGTACGTAATAAGTGGGCTAAGTATGGTATTCAAAGGGTTATGATGAATGTGAAAGGGTTCTTCTTCTTTAAGTTTACTATAAAGAAAGGTGTTGATGATGTTCTTGAAAATGGTCTGTGGATGATTAGAAACGTTCCTATTATTCTTAAACCTTGGAATTTGAACACTAACTTACTTAAAGAGGATTTGACTAATATTCAAGTATGTGTTAAATTCTATGATGTTCCCCTTGCTATGTTTTCCGATGATGGCCTCAGTCTTCTAGCCACATTGATTGGTAATCCAAAAATGCTTGATTCTTACACTAGTCAGATGTGCATGGAATCATGGGGCCGAAATAGTTTCGCTAGGTGCTTGATCGAAGTGAAGGCAGATGAGGTACTTAAGGACAATCTCACTGTTGAGATACCATTACTTGATGAGTCGGTTTCAACTATTGAAGTGGTTAGGGTTGAATACGAGTGGAAACCGCCTCGGTGTGACACTTGTAAGCTCTTTGGTCATATTCTGGATAACTGTCCTAAATTTGTCCCCTACCCCCAGTTAAGCCAATGCATAAGGTGAGTAATGGTTTCCAACCGGTTCACTATAAACAAAATGGTAAAAGTGAAATTCAAACTACACCGGGTAAAGGAGGGTTTGCTAAACCGAAGGTGGGTTCTAATTTCGTTATCAACCGAAAGTGCCTCTAAGCCCAAGAAGGTGGATGTTACTAAACACAAGGCTACTCAGTGGCTAGTACGAGTGGGACGAAGATTGCTACATCGAATCCCTTTAATGCACTTAATATGATCGATCTTGATTAATGTGGCATTCATTC
Organism: Chrysanthemum lavandulifolium; assembly: GCA_022545495.1. Taxonomy (NCBI): domain Eukaryota; kingdom Viridiplantae; phylum Streptophyta; class Magnoliopsida; order Asterales; family Asteraceae; genus Chrysanthemum; species Chrysanthemum lavandulifolium. The sequence goes on along the minus strand of CM040246.1, from coordinate 5,199,147 downwards.
GATTTAGTGGCTAAGGATGTGGTTGACGTAGAACAATGGAAGAAAAGAATTATGAGTCTCCAAAGACTAGTCATAAAGTGCATGAACCACTTGTGAGTGATTCAATGGAAGCTAACAAGGTTGGTCCTACCCTATTGTTGAGAAAGTTGGGGAGTTTGAAAACTTCTTATTGATGGAAAAGCTACTCTTGTTGATAATGATGGTAATCCTATTAAAAGGTTGACTATCGTGGTAATAAAAGGATTTTCCGTCTACTTCTTCTACTATGAGGTTAACCCATTCTCTAAGGTGGGAGAGATCGTTGAATCGATAGTGATGAAGAGAGGTTGTGAACACTTTCGATGAGTCGGTGAACCTATTGGTGGTGGTCATGATCGTGAAGATGATTATGATGACTATGATTATGATGACTAAGCGGATCGTGTCCACGATCTTCCGTGAAATTTGGATGCTTTTAAGACACGTATGATATCAAGCTCTAAGGCCTTGGTAGGAAGTATTTTTGCTCTCATATGAGTCTAATGTTTCTTTTGAGTAGTGGTTTATTTTCTTGTTTAGAGAATAGGAGTATCTTTTATGTAAGTCTTTCCGCTTATGTAACGGGTCGAGATATGAGATTCACCCATATCCTTTGTACTTAAACATTTTTTGAGTAATATATTTACGGTGTCTTTGACCTTTACCCAAAAAAAAGATGCAAGAGTCGAGGTTGCGCCCATGCGGTCGAAGGGGTTTTAACCTAAATTAATCGAATGTAACCGCCATTAACCGTCTTATGTCATTATTTAAAGACATATCACAATCCTCTCTGTCTTGCTTCGCTTCTTTTGTGTCTAGAAACGAAGTGTTCTTCTCGAATTATCCCGATAAGGATTTCGTGATACGCAGGCATCAATAGGGACGAAATACTTTATACGGAAAGTGAACTTACACAATTCGTGAAGATATCCAATATTATCGTCACCCTAACCCAATTTCTAACAATATTTTTAACCTACTAATTTCCCGTTGAGTATTTATCACGACAACATATCTAGGAAGATGATGCGGGTAAAAGATGTGTGTAAAGAATTTGCCAACAAATTTCCCATAATATCTTACCCACCGCGAAAAATAATGAGAACCGTGGGTAACTTAAATTTAACCGTGGCATTACCCACATAAGTGCACTTGATAACTCAGTGGTGATCTCTGGGTAATATTCTACTGGAGATAACTTTCCCACAATTTACGCACACCATAATTCAGGATTTCCATGAGGATACTACGGATATTTTGTAATCCAGATGATCATTAGGCTCGACTTGGCTTGCTTCTACCCGTATTCAGTAGTCATGCTATGGACATTGTAATATTGATGATAATGTCGGTTAACGGCGCTTACTGTCAAGTAGATATTTGGCAGGTAGTAGAAATTTCACTTCTCAAAGTTTGGGGTACAATGTTGCCTTTTAAAGTTCAGAGTACTAACATTCTATTCAGTGAAGTTCAGAAAATTCATGATACTAAACTACATTTTTCAAAGAAAGGACGAACTATTCACCATAAAAGGCTTTAGTTCTTGGCCTACTTTATATGAAAGAGTCGGAGAACAGGCCTAATCAGGACGTAATGAATTATATTTGTCCAATCGAAATTCTCGTGACAACAAAATATATGTCGTTAGGATCCTGGAACACAATATTATCTCACAATAGATATATGCTTATTTCCACACACGTTTTTGTTGTGTTGAGGAATGATTAGGAGGCCTAACTCATGCCTATCTTTGTGTCTAAACTTGGGTGTGACTCTTTCATTTGTTATAAATGAGGGACCCACTTCATCATAAACTAATGAGCTAATGTCACATACTTTTAGCCTTTTAGGCACAAAATTAGGCATTAGTTTAGGCCTCCAATCATTTCTCGTTCCTTAGATGCCTGCATGTCAAGATAATTAGTTTAATTTTGAAACCTTATTCCGTTATGGTGATTCGTAGATGGTAATGGTTTGGTATGTAAGATGTCTAATAAGCGATAGTTTTAGTTAGTCGATTTTTCTACTACACATAAGTAAAGTTACTTGACTCGGTATATATCTTCAGCAAATGGAACCACGTTATCTTACGAAACTTAGCCACATAAATAGAGACTAAACCGTCTGATGATCAAATGAAATATGACCTTTGATGGACTACAAAATCAAGCAAAACGCGCATCATCCACAAAGACATAAACGACACTACTGGTGCACATAATTATAAGCCTGTATGTGTAGATAACTACATATGAAAGCTAGACTAGCACTGTTATGTTACTTGTGTACTGCAAACCAATCTTCCATTTTGGTCACAAGTGCATGTGATCTACACGTTCTTAATAACTGAGTTAGGTTATAGTATTTATGTCGAGACTTTTAATCAATCTTAACATAACTATGTGTCATATAATTTGTGGGTTATCTTGAATACGCCTTGGACCATTTGGGGATCTTTAAAATGCTTGAAATTTTCAAGCTTAATAGTACATGAATATTATTGGTTTCACACACAGAAGCTATCGATCAAACAATTAGATAATCAGTTTAATTCAATAGTCCACCTCCTAACCATCTGGTAGGGTAATATGTTTTGTACCAAGCGTAAGATTTCCATTGGTAAGTCCGTATTTACAAGCATTTATATAGCGGCATATATGTGATGGCAAATGTAAAATCGTGCCTGATAGCTAGCGAAATATATATTAATGCACGAAAAGACTGGAGATCTTAAATGATTTATTGGCACGCATAAACTAGAGTGGTTTTATGCAGTTGCATCATGTTAATTGATCATAAAGTCATTCTTGACAGCATTATACTAAACATATGTGCAGTAAAACCTTCTCCGTATTAATATTTGTTTATTATAATATAATGCTAGTCACTAATGAGTTAGAATCTTAATTTGTAAGCGTCAGCATATGGCTCCGAATCAACCTTACATTTCATAAGTTGCTTGGAAAGTTTATGAGGCTTATTGGACATGCATGCACTAGTAGAAAAAGATTAATACAATATTGTTTTGAGTGAATATGCTTTGTTTGTTGTATTATGCAAACAAAATGGCATGATACAAATTTCTGATAGTGACTGTGTGGTGAAAGAGAAAAGAAAAAAGTTGTTAAATGTTTTTGTCAAATCATACAGGTTGGAGAGCATGATACATTAATTACTTGTCTATAATATTTGAACAAAAGATTGCTTAACTTAATTATATCTCAACTGTATTGTTGAATTGGTGTCCATTTGAATCCCTATATATACAAGTGATTTTGATATGATTCTTCACACATTGTCTTGTAATTCATCCGTAAACCATTAAACAAGGATATACGATGGGTTTTAAGCTTTTACTTTTTGCATTTATCGGCATTTTAATTTGCACCATTAACATTGTTGATGGTAGAAAGCATCCCAAGAGGAAGAAAAGACACTTATTGGACATGGAGGGGGTATAGGAGGTGGAGCGGGATTTGGAGGTGGTGCGTGTCTGGTGGAGGTGGTGGAGCAGGTTTGGAGGCGGTGGAGCAGGAGGTGGGATTGGTGGTGGAGGTGGTTCCGGAGGTGGAATTGGTAAAGGTGGTGGAGGTGGAATAGGAGGCGGTTCTGGAGGAGGGATTGGCGGTGGAGGGGGAGTAGGTGGCGGCATCGGCAAGGGAGGTGGTGGAGGAATAGGAGGTGGTTCCGAGGTGGAGAAGGTGGTGGCACTCGGCAAGGGTGGTGGTGGAGGAACAGGAGGTGGAGGCGGTGGTGGCATCGGCAGGGTGGTGGTGGAGGAATAGGAGGTGGTTCTGAGGTGGAGAAGGTGGGGCATCGGCAAGGGTGGTGGTGGAGGAATAGGAGGTGGTTCGGGGTGGAGAAGGTGGGGGCATCGGCAAGGGTGGTGGTGGAGGCGGGGGCATCGGCAGGGTGGTGGTGGAGGAATAGGAGGTGGTTCCGGAGGTGGAGAAGGTGGGGGCATCGGCAAGGGGTGGTGGAGGAATAGGAGGTGGTTCCGGGTGGAGAGGTGGGGGCATCAGCAAGGGTGGTGGTGGAGGAATAGGAGGTGGTTCGGAGGTGGAGGGTGGTGGCATCGGCAAGGTGGTGGTGGAGGAATAGGAGGTGGTTCTCGGGGCGGAGAAGGGGGCATCTGCAAGGGTGGTGGTGGAGAGGCGGGGCATCGGCAAGGGTGGTGGTGGAGGAATAGGAGGTGGTTCCGAGGCGGGAGGCGGGGCATCGGCAAGGGGCGGTGGTGGAGGAATAGGAGGTGGTTCGGGGTGGAGAGGCGGGGGCATTGGCAAGGGTGGTGGTGGAGGAACAGGAGGTGGTTCGGAGGTGGAGAAGGTGGTGGCATCGCAAGGGCGGTGGTGGAGGAATAGGAGGTGGTTCGGGGTGGAGAAGGCGGGGCATCTGCAAGGGTGGTGGTGGAGGAATGGAGGCGGTTCGGAGGTGGAGAAGTGCGGGCCACCGGCAAGGGGTGGTGGAGGAATAGGAGGCGGTTTTGGAGGCGGCATTGGAAGGGTGGTGGCGTGAGCAGAGGTGGTTTGGAGGTGGAGGCGGGGCGATTGGCAAAGGTGGTGGTGGTGGTGTAGGAGGTGGTTCGGAGGTGGAATCAAGGCGGTGGTAGTGGAGTAGGGGTGGTTCCGAAATGGATTTGTGGTGGCGTTGGTAAGGGTGGTGGGGTGGTGGTGGTGGTGGAGGCTTTGAGGCGGAGGTGGTGGTGGAATAGGTGGTGGATACGGTTCGTGCAGGAACCGGAGGTGGATTCTGAGTTGGTGGTGGCAACGAAAAAGGAGGAGGATGGCCCTAATTTTAGAGATGTAACCATAGAAACTAATGGAGCTAGATGTTTGCTAGCTATAACTAGAGGTGGCAAACAGGCGGGCCGGGCGAGGCACGCCACGGTCAAACAATTCTGGCCAAACGGCTACGGGCAAACGGCACTAAGCAACGGGCACGGCCAAACGGCCACGTTATAAGAATCGCTTTTAAAACCCAAAATGACGAAATAAATTCATCGAATGTAACACCTCATTTATATTTAAAAATAAATGTAAGTTTTTCTTTAAAATAATCTAATGTTCGAGAAAAGACGTCTCTGTTATGCCTATTTATCTCTAAATGGGCAATACATGCCCATTTCAAAAAGGAGGGACCCAAACGCCTAAATCTTTTAAAACTTTGCCCATTTAGCCCATTCTTTCGATTTTGACAAATCACACCTCTACTATAACCCAATCTATGATAAAACATGCACGGTATGGTTTTGTATTCTAAAATGCATGTGTATAGCATGTCCTCTATGTATTTTGTGTCACGTAAAAATAAAGGCCTCAATTATTATTAACCACAATAACGTCATTTTTCATGCCCACCTGTTTACAACACTTCAAACCGTGGATAATTAACCATGCGTGCATGTATATTTTTGGATCACATAAAACATTTAATTATGTTAGATTTTTCGACTATGAGTTATACGAAACGGAAATAAGTTCCAACCTTTGCATTCTTCTTTAGCCGATTCGTGACAAAACACATTAATGAAATTCGTGATATGAAAAGGACTAATAAACCAACACGGATATAGCTTGCATAATGAACTCAAGTCCATTTAAATTATGATATGTTTTCCAAGTCCCGTAGATCATATTTATTGGTCAATATCAGTTTGACAGAAACACCAAAAGTAGCAAGCAAGTACAGAATTCGCATGAATCAAGCATCTTTCAAGCAAAAGATACTAGTAACAGTAATGGTCTCTAAATCTCAAAAATGCAAGAAAGTAAACACCCACCAAAGTGGTTAATGACCATTCATCATGTTAACATCACCATCAACATTGTTTAAACTTTCGGTCATTAAAGGTTTTGATTTTGCTTCCTGCCTTACATAATTTTGAGAACAAAAAATTTAGGTATATGAAACTAGAAGCCCAGCCGTTCATGTTGTGGTTTCGGTGAAAATACCTACCATCCATTACATGGTTTGAGAACATCAACTCTAAGAAACTTGAAACTTCTATATATCATTAGTACTAAAAGTTGAGCATACAACCAAATCAATATGCCTTAATCATTTTACACCTTTATCATTTGTCAACTTATTTACGGAAAAGGAAAACATTAATAGTATTTGTACACGACGACCCACTATCTGCATGTATATGTTAGGATCGAAGTTGGATTCACCATGCCTAACATACTACTCACATGGGGTGCCAATCTAGGAACCCATCGACGCCCAACCTGTTCTAAAGCCAGTGGCCACTTGTGTCTCTAACTTAATGGTGTGACCTGCTCTTTGTGAGGTATTGTTGGGCTGAGACAACGGTACGTTGTGCCACACGCACTAGAGACACTCGGGCTCGACCGCAGCTATGACGTTACCAGTTGTTAAAGATCGTTACCGAGCTTAACACGCCAAATATGATACCAGTTGTTAAAGATGGTGTAACCCATTAAACGTATGTGTTAACTGTAAACAAATACGATTGACATTAACCGAAAAGCCCATGTAATGAATAGTTGTTGCTTTATGTATATCCATTAAACTCATGAATGACAACTGAAACATCGGGTAAGCAACTATTAATCAGTGTAAGAGAGGAAGGTATCGTGGCTTAAACCTACGCCATTTTCGACGTGATGGTTTTTGCCACCGCCACCAGCCCGTGGGCTTGCATGAGAACGTAAGAAGCAAAAAAATAACTGCTTGGCTATCAAGGCTACTTTTAAAAGTTCAATTTTTTTATATTTTTACAATTAAAATTAAACCCACTTTATACACTATATATCCTTACACACTTTCATTTTTACACACGTTACTTCCAATATCACTTTTATTTAAACACAAATTAAAACAAAAACAATGTCTCAACAACCAAATTATCCGCTTTTTAATTCTTCCCGGTATGTTGCAACAATCGCCTTCCTCAAACCCTCTTACACCTTCATCACGAAACTCGATATCTTCCTCGCAATAACCCTATTTTCCTCCATATAGTAGCCAATATAATATGCCTACATACACACCGAACAACTATACCATCAACAATTTAGATCAACAACACCAACAACTCAACACACAATTTCAATATCTCCAAAATGATCCACCACCATTATTCTATCAATCACAACAAACACAACCACCACCACAAGTAACCTGTGAACAAAAGGTAAAACGGAGAGGAAAACGACCCGCAAAAAGAACAACCACAACCACAGTGGATACGGACAATGACGATAACGAGGTGGACGTGCCGGTGCCACGGGTCCTCCAACATTGGACGGCAGAGGAGGAAAAGTTGCTAGTCGAGTGTTGGGTCTTCGTTTCCTAGAGTAACATCATCGCCAACCGATCGGACGACTTGTTTTTGTTGCAAGTTACGGATAATTTTAACAAAACTTCAAAAGTTAAAAGTGCCAAGGATATGATGACGGGGAAGTGGGCTACGTTGAACGGTCATTGCCAAAAGTTCAACGCTATCTTCAAACGTTTAAAACGTTTGGGTAAAAGCGAGGAAAACGAAGTTGGTCTTTTGGAACATGCTAGGCAAGCATATCGTGAGGAGTTGGACAAGAGACGGCAAAGTTTACTAAAGATCACGCATGGCGTGCCTTGAAAACACGCGCCAAATGTACGCACTCGATCCAGTTAATCCGATCTTACCAGGCATGCTATTCGGCGATGAAGCGACACCACGTTCCCCCGGTACACCTCGTCCCACAAAAAACTAAATCGGAGACCATGTCGAGCACCACGGGAAGTCACTCACAAGATTCTTTATCGGAGTCGTTACATGCTGAATTTAGACACAAAGAAGGCGCAGAATCGGCATACTAGGTGAAGAATGACAAAGACGGGGCAATAGTGAAGTGTAAAGAATTAGAGTTTCTCACGATTAAAACTGACGGGTTGCCGAAATACCAAGCCTTCACCATCAACATGCAAAAACAAAATATAATGAACAAATATTGACAACAAAATCAACAAAACTAGTTATTGTATTTTTTAAATTTCGTAATTTTTTTAATTCTTTTTTCGTATTTTTTTTTTCCGCATGAATTTTATTTTACGTATGTTTTTTTAAGTTTTGTATTGTATTTTTATTTGATCAATGAAAAAAATTTAGTTTGTTTGAAAAAATAAAAATAAAAATAGTGGGTGTGGCCCTTTTGGCTTGAGTTACGAGAAAGGAATTATTTTAGCGTGTGAGTGTTAAAAGTGAGATTCTAAGTTGACGCTAAAGTAGCTATTTGGCTTAAACCACGATACCTAGCGCTTTAAGTATCAAACGTAGGGAACATTTATAAAAGACTAGCAGGGTCTCCGAGTGATGCGGATGCGAGCACCCTGTAATTTAATTGTTTTGGCTAATAATTTATTTCATTCGTATATTTTTGGTAATAGCTTTACTGATTAATTTGTTCATTTTATAAGCAATAGCAAAAATTTGGTGAAATTGTACTTAGTTTGTATTATTTTATTTGTTTATGTTTTGTGTTTAGTAGCTTGTTTGCTTTGTACAATGTGTTTTTTAATTGTACTTTTTATTACAATGGGGTTTTAAAGTATCATTAATTAGCAGCTTGCATGACTTGTATTACGTATTTTAATACTTGTATTTATTACTATTAAATGAGTGTTTAAGAATGTATGTTATTTATGCATCAATGAATTGTAAACATTGCACAAATACTTGTATTATTGAAAATTAAATTTTGACTAAAATACACGGTTGGTCCCTAAACTTGGCAATCCGCTTCGCATTGGGACAGAACTTGGCATTATCATCGCCGGAGGTCCAAAACATGGCCTTTATATGCCAAACTCGTCCCTTGACCAATAACGCCGATGTCAACGTCTTTTTTCTGTTAGTTAGTGGAGGGTATTATAGTCCATACACATTTATACCTCACCTTAGTTAATTCTAACTCAAGAACTATTCCACCAACACATAAAGGGGTTATTGTTTGAACAAATTATACCAGTGTACCTGACCACTTAAGTATGACTTTATAAAAGTCAACAGGTAAAGAAAGTATGAGCTCACAGAATTTTATCCATGACAAACAAACAAATTTATACATTATCAACAACTTAGCTAGTTGACTTATAACAGTCAACTATATTCAGTGTTTGATGAAACTGGAACATAAACTGATACTACGGAGTCATTGTCTGATACATGGTAATACTAACATTTTACAAAATATAAAAGATGAATTTGGGCCCAAGTTCAAAACGTTCAACTGTTGAATCTTCAAATGATCTACACAGCTCTGATTGATATCCATAAACTGTTGAACCGACAAAACATAAACCCTAAATTGATGATGTTACTACTACCTTGTCTGCAAAAACAAGTATACAAACAACAAACATATAAGTTAGGTCTGTACTGTTACAGCTTAATGAAATTAAACACATGACATGGTATTCATCATTGAAACATCACCTAGGGTCGCCTTTGGGCCAATGGCTAGGACGTAGTTTGTAATCTTTTCTTTGCTCTTAAAGGGTGTCTTAACACCGCTTGAAACATCGCAAGAAGACCACCAACCCTTTCACCCTTCCTCCCCATCAAAACCGTGCAAGTTCTCAACATCGAACCCCGCAAACTCAACCATTTTGGCCTTCCTTCCCATCTAAACCTCGCTAAATTCTTGAACAACTTTTTCCTTTTTTCTCGGGCAAAACATCCTCTTCATCAATCGCCTTTCCTTTGCTTTTCCTTTAATTTTCTCCTTTAGCTACAACCCCTTCTTCCTCTTTGATTACAACACCACCTTTCACCGTTGGTGTCTTGGTTCCACCCCATGCATTTTTTCTAATCTATCCCCGTCATTGACGCCTAGTCCTAAAAGGTGTTTGACTACATTCTAAAGTTAGCATCCCGCCTACCCAACCCACAACTTCAAAACTGATGTTTTTAAGTAAAATTGTGCTAACTTTGGGCTTGGGAAACGAAGATATCAATCGACTCATTTGTTTCAAATTATTCCAAACAAAGTATGAACATCAACATTAGTATGAATCAAGTGCAAACCATTTTCTAGGGATTTTTAAGATCACGTAAAAACAACGCCCATTTTTGTTCATTAATATCCGATAACACATTATCAAGGCTTGAACTAAATATATCCATATCACGGTAAAGGCACACGATTAATTAATGAACCTCCTTCATACCGAGGGGCTATAATCAAAACCCTATTATAGTGGATTCTCAACAGACCTCACCTTCTTCTTCTTCCTTCACATCCTTAAAAGTTGAGACGAATATGCTTCGTCCTTCACATCTCAAAGCTCAAGGCTTTAACCACAATGATGAACTACAATGTTCTCGAGGATCTTCGCATAAGCAAAAGGCTAATGTCTTGAAGGCGCTGGAGATAAGGAGGATGATCTATCAAACACACTCAAAGTGTGTGATGTGAACAACTTCCTTGATGATCTTAGAAGTGTTGAGAAGGAAATGAAGTGGTTAAGTTTCTTTTTTATTTTTTGGAAAAATTTGTAATCTAATATTTAATGTTTAATATGAAATTAATGAATCTATATGTTATGTTCTAGTGTTTTAATTTTTTAATTTTGTTGTTAATTGTTATATTCGTCTAAGAGAGTTCTTATATCGGTTTTGATTGTATTGGGTGTTGGTAGAACTATGGTCCTTTCTCAAACAGTTTAAGACTATAGGGGACTAAGTTTTTAGTCCCCTATCCTGTCCTCACATTTGCATTAACTTATAGCAAGGACTTTATTCTCACATTTTACCACAAATTTGAATTCATAAACATAAAGCCAACCCTTTCAGTGAAATTACGTCAAAATGGGTAAATCTAGAGTTGGTAAACAGATTAAATGCTCCAATTGTCAAACTGTTGGACATAATAAGTCTAGCTGTCACAAGGATCAGGTACCAAAACCAACAAAGGAAACTAAGGTTCGAGGTAGAAAAGGCATTGTGATGGCGTATGGCAACAAGTATTCATTTAATTGTCATTTACATAACGATTGTTCTTGTGTGTTTACATTTTAGTTGATGTGCAAATGTATTACTTTTGTAGTGGATGGATGAAGACGATATAAGGAAGACTATGGAACAAGAGTTTCTTGAAGCTCTTTATGAGCAAGAAGAAGAACACACAATTTGGAGGAAGATGAAGAGCAGCCCAGTTGGATGAAGAAGCATTCCAACGCTTTTGGAAGAGGAGAGAATGTACAAAAGAATTGATGAGGAAAGGGAGAGGAAAATTGGCTTGAAGATGCAGAGTCTCGAGGCGACTTACTATGGAGTGTCTCAGGAAGAGTTATATCCAAGACATCCATATGTGCCGGATAAAATTAACGCCCGAATGGCACAAATTCCAGCTAGCTGGTTGTAGGCTTCTAGTCTTCTAGCCATTTGTAATTCGACAATATCATGTCTGAACATGTTTTTTTTTTTACTTTATAAGTTGACTAGTTTGTAAGAATTTATGTTGTCTTTACTCCTATCTACTTGTTCAACAACCACAACTCCCATCTACTTATATAATACATCTTTCAGTCTAAATGTAGCTTAACTGATATGTGTGTGCTTCTATTTTTATAATAATTGAATTTTGGTTACAATTTGAATCTGTTGACTTTATAAGTCAAACAAAACATATTTTAAATACTAACAATTCGGTGTGGTTGATTGGTGCTGAACTAGTCAAGTCTAATCACACAAGCTAGCCACTTGTGAATGGCTAACCGTAATAGACTTAAAATTGCTCAAAAACCAATACAATGAAGTCCAGAGAATACAGTGATTCCCGTCGTTAAGTCCCGCGAGGATGACCGTGTTTAACACAATCGATGTCGAATAACCACTACGATAAGTGATCGAAGGATTTTGAGTTATTTATAAATTACAGGGCTTAAATGCAAATTAAAGGAAATTAAAAGATTAACTATATTAAATAAACGCTATCACTATTTTTAAACCGATGTTTTGATTTTATGTTTTTTTTTTTAAAACTTAAATTAAAACTACGCGACGTATAAATAAAAAACGTGAAACTTACACAATATTAATCCTAAAAATATGAAAATGATATTTTACAAACCTAATGATATAAGAAAATTTTAAGAAAAGAAAATTATTTTTATAACTATTTAATTAATTATTATTAATTAAAAACTATTTTAACTATTAAATAATTACCTAAAATACAAGAAAATAGGAAATAAACCTATAAAAATAAAATTATAACTTGGAAAAGTCTAAAATAACAAAAGAGAATTTTCAAAACTATTTTTATATTTTTCTCGATTATTTTCTATTTTTATGGATTTTAAACTATTTAAAACTAATTAAATTACTAAAATTACAAAATAAACTATGAAAAATCTGAAAATTACTTTTTACTTTTTATATTTATCTAAACTTAATAAAATGAAAAATTATTTTTTGGACTTTTCCGATTTAATTGTATTAAAAGCTATTTAAAATTACCTAAAACTGCTTTTTAATTAAGAAAATAGCAAACAGTGTTGGAAAATTATGAAAATTTCAGGAAAACTCTAAAATAATGTTATGAATCTAAGAAAATAGAAAACATGTGGTTATGTGGAGGAATAAGAAGTCAGAATATAAGTGCTTATGTAATAAGACTGATTAAGCCAAATGATCACCACAAGCCACAACAGCTTATATGTAAGCTATAATATGCTATAAGAACTAAAAAGTAACAAATTACAACAGGCTTTAACCTCTGGATTGCAAGATTAATGATTTGATGTTGTGAGATTATAAGCTAAAATGTGTTCGAGGCCTACTTTGCACTCGAAAATAAGCACTCAAATAAGCTAGAAATAAAAACCAAATGTGGAGATCTAAACTAGACCTGGTTGACTATGCTTAAACCAAAACCAGACCATGAAGAGCTAAGGTGAGCCCTGCAAGGCTAGCAAATCACCGGCACACTCATTAATGCCGAGCTTGCACATGTGGATTTGAGACCCAATCCACAAGCTCATTTGAAGCTTTTAAAAATTTAAAATTCTAAAAAAATGGTAAAAAGCAATGAGACCAGTTGAACTTTTAACACCCAAAGTTTCAATAAGATTGACCCAATAATGTGCTCATGAAAAATCCTTCTAGTTGGGCCAAAACTGAGATTTCATGTTTTGACTTTTGAAGGCAGTTGTGCAAAGTTGACTTTATTGAACTTTGCAACTGATTTTCTTGACTGATATTAATCTTAAATGGTGAAATAATACTACTACAATCTATGATTATGAATTTTAAACTCAAAACAAGTTTTTATCTCCAAAATTCCAACAGCTTGAGTATTTAAGACAGCTTGGAATGAAATTTTGACTTTACGTTTCTAGTGACCAAATGACCGACTAAAGTGATTCAAGAAGCTTATATTAAGATCGATAGACAAAGTTACAAGCATAAACCAAAGCTAAAACTCAATTAAACCATTAATCCAAACACCCTTTTTAACTGCTTTGTGAATTTAAACTACATCGACTAATCGATTTAACTCATTTCATTAATTAAACTAACTCTAATATGCTAATTACTACTAATTAAACTTATTTAATGACCAAAGATTCCAATACAGCACAATACTAAAATCAGATTAAAGTAAAATGGGAAAACAAGCTCACAAGTGTCCAATATGTTTGCAATTTTAAACCGCACCATACACTACCATTCTAATCCATTTCAACCCAAATCAACCTCTGATCAACTCGTCACCATTTCCATGCTTATTTGAACCAAAATTCCTTCACAGCTGACTTTTGTTGACTTTGTCCAATTTTGATTGAAATCGAATAACAAGCTTACAAAAAGCTATCTTAAGCTTAAATAAGTTTGTTTGAGCTTAAATAAAGCTTATTGAAGCTTTGAACACAAGAGTTTAAGTTTGAAATTTTAAACAGTGTACATAAGATTTGAAACTGAAATGAAACTTTGATTTAGAGGTTCAAATGAATTACATTAACTAAATAACTTAGTTCCAATATCAGAAAGCTTGAAAATACAAATTAAAAGCTAATTAAAACATTTAAGAGAAATACGACATACAAAAATTTAAAAACTAAAACTCGCACTTCTCTCTTGTTTCTCTTCCTCTTTAAGCACCAAAATCATCCACGTGTCCTTCTCGATTGATTCCCACCACTTTTCTTGACCAATGGGTGAATTTTGAGCCTTATCACATTTTAAGGAAACCCAGATTTGACTTGTAGGCTCGTGAAATAGCAACTAGGGGGTGGCATTAATTGTGGGGTTGATGATGATGAGGTGGTGGAAAGGTGAGGTGATGGGAGGAGAGCAAAAGTCGAGGAAACAGTGTGGGGAAGATAAACAGAGTGGTACAAGCAGGCGGGCGGGTGCGCTTTTGACTTTATTTGACCAAAGGGTCAAAAAGGAGGGTCAAGGGTTTTGACAGGGCTCAAAAGGTTTAAAGCGGGGTCAAAATCAATTTGACAAGGCTTGGTTTTAGCTTAAATGACAAGGACTAGATTGTAATTTCTGAAATTTTGAAGGACCATTCCTGCCATTTTTTCAAAGTTGTTACAAGGACTAAAACTGACAACCTTCAATAGTACAAGGACTAGTTTTGACAATTTCAATTTTCCAGGGACCAAACTTGACATTTTTGAAAGTTGAGGGACCTTTTCTGTCATTTAACAAAAGATTTATTCAAGGACCATTTTTGACAACTTAGAATATTTCAGGGACTTTGAATAACATTTTTCTTTATTTAGATTTACCAGGGACTGTTTTTGATAACTTTTGAAACTTGGGGGACTAAATCTGCCAATTATGCAAATTTGATACGTTTTCACCGATTTTGATATTTTGCATTTTAAACACATAAAACACTTATTTGTGATATTTTATCATTTTGATGCATTTCGAGTGTTTTCGATGTTTTTGCGCTTAATTTGACAAAATGATGAGTATTTACACACTCATCAATCCCCACACTAAGATATTGCTAGTCCCTAGCAATGTTTTGAGAAAATTAATGGATTTCATCTCTTTACCAAAAGCCATTACTCGAGTAGCCAAATGTTTCAGCTTCAAGTAAGAACCTTGGTACACCGATAACCAAATGATTTTGAGCAAATCACCGCTTCCAACGGATTTGATTTGCCTTTTTACCGTAAGCCGCTTGCTTCGGACTAGCCAACTCTTAGATAAAATATCTTTGGTGAGCTGATTACCAATTATGGTTTTCCATCGCCTTTACCACAAGCCATAAACTTGCGGGCTAGCCAACTCTTCACTTTTAAGGATATGGTGAGTTGAATACCATACAATTTGGGAAAATTGCAAGTCACAACGGATTTGAGATATCTTTACCAAGAGCCGTTTGCTCTCGGATTAGCCAATCCTTTTGTTTTTAGACAAGGCGGATCGATAATCAATTGAGTAAGTGTAGAACACTTACTCCAAAAAAATTTTGGCCAAAAATGGGGAATTAGGCGATAATTACATGATAAAATTCGTGAGAATTCCCCACACTTAGAAATGAATATTGCCCTCAATATTCAAAGTACCGCAATTATGCCGAAACATAGAACGAAAAGGGAAATACTACTACCATTATTTAGAAAGGATTTTTTTTTTTTATATATATATTGAAACCTATATATACACAACATGTGGGCAACTCCCCCACACTAGGTGGTAGAAAGTAGAAAGAAGTAGCTAAACCGGCAAGTTTTGTCACAAGCTAGCCACTTGTGAATGGCTAACCGTAACAAACTTCAGACACTCGTAAATATGGGTGAAACCCATATGGCATGCTATTGTTTTTGATTCCCAGTCGCTAGCTTGACTCGATCCCCGCATTCATTGGTTCACGGGAAAGTTTGTAGATCCGGGACAATCACAGGAGGAATGTCCTCCAAAGTAATGCTTCAATCGATGACCATTCACTTTAAAGTTTGGACCATCGGGTTGAGATAACTCAATGGTGCCATAAGGATAAACCTTAGTGATAGTGAATGGTCCGCACTAACGGATTTAAGCTTTCCAGAAAATCTTCAATCTTGAATTAAAAGAAGGACTCGATCACCAACGTTGAAAATGCGGTTCTTGATTTTAGAGTCATGAATCTTCTTTGTCTTTTCTTTATAGATCAAAGAGTTCTCGTATGCTTGATCACGGAGTTCATTTAATTCATTCATTTGAACTTTCCGTGATCACCAACGTCTGAATATCGGTTGGCATGCTTCAAGGCCCAAGATGCCTTGTGCTCTAGCTCAACCGCAGATGACACGCCTCCCGTGATACAAGCTAGATGGAGTGCACCGATGGGTGTTTTGTACGCTGTACGGAAGGCCCAGAGCGCCATCTAGCTTATCCGACCAAGAGGCACGGTTTTCGCCAACCGTCCTCTCAAGAATTCTTTAATCCCGGTTGGAAACGCCCACTGCCCACTTGTTTGGGGTGGTACGCAGAGAGACGGTGAGTTACACCATACTTTTGCATGACTCACAAATTGGTCATTGCAAAAATGTGTACCACGATCACTGATTATGGCTCGTGGAGTTCCAAACCTAGCAAATAGGGATTTCAAGAATTTCACAACAACTCGGGCATCATTGGTATGCAAAGCCTTAGCTTCAACCCATTTTGACAGATAGTCAACGGCCACGAGTATGTAATTATTACCGCGAGAAGAAGGAAATGGCCCCATAAAGTCAATGCCCCAGATGTCAAAAATCTCACACACTTGAATGGCGTTTTGTGGCATTTCATTTCTTTGTGAGATATTCCTGACGTTGATAAGCCGCCACAGCTTTGACAAATTCGGGGCATCCTTATAGATAGTGGGCAAGAGAACTGGAATCAACACCTTCTTGGCGATGTAGTTTGACTATGATGACCCCGGTGGGTCCAAAGATGGCAAGCTTTGAGAATGTCAAGAGCTTCTTGTCCATACACACATCGCTCGATGACTTGATCCGCTGCAGATTTTGAACAAGTAGGGTCGTCCCTGTAGTAATGTTTAACATCTTTGAAGAATTTGTTCTTCCGCTGGGACGACATCCCTTTCACTATGAAGTTACCCGCATGGTAATTTGCGGTCATCAAACCATGGGGTAGAAGAGTCTCTACGAAAAGAAACCGCATTGAGTGTTTCGAGAGGAAATGTTTCATTTATTTCCTTTTCTCGAAAACATCTTGGTGAGGGTTCTCTAATCGACAGATGATCGCAGCCGTGTTCTCGCCTCCTTTTTATCACGTATAATGATATCAAATTCTTGCAAGAGGAGAACCCAACGAGCAATCTCGCTTTGCATCTTGTTTTGCAAAGAGATATTTGAGAGCCGAGTGATCCGTATACACCACGCATTTGGTCAATATAATGTATGGTCGAAATTTCTCAAACGCATACACCACGCCTAATAATTCTTTTTCCGTAGTGGTGTAATGGGTTCGAGCTTCACCATAGTCTTACTTATGTAGTGGATAGGCTGAAAATGCTTAGTTTTATGCTGCCCCAAGACCCACCGATAGCAAAATCACTTGCATCGCACATGAGCTCAAAGGGTAAATCCCACGGGCAACTAGAATGGGTGCTTCGTAGTTTTTCTTTAGTGTTTCAAAAGCTTCGACGCACTCGGGAGAGAAGATAAAAGGAGCTTCTTTTTCAAGAAGATGGGTCATAGGTCGAGCGATTTTAGAAAAATCCCGAATGAATCTACGATAAAACCCAAGATGACCTAGAAAACTCCTAATACCTTTGACGGTAGTAGGATGAGGCGCTTTAGCAATGACATCAACTTTTGTTCTATCTACCTCAATCCCATTTTGGAAATCTTATGGCCAAGGACTATGCCTTCTTTGACCATAAAGTGGCTCTTCTCCCAATTTAGATGAGATTGGTGTCTTCACACCTTTAAGCATTTTGTCTAAATGGGAGAGACATGTCTCAAACGAGTCCCCAATGACCGAGAAGTCATCCATAAACACCTCCATTGTTTCCCGATCATGTCGTGGAATATGGCCATCATACATCGCTGGAACGCGCGTATGCGTACATAAGCCAAAAGGCATACGCTTGTAGGCAAAAGTTCCGTATGGGCGGTGAATGTGGTCTTCTTGATCCCGTGGATCAATGGGGATCCGAAGTAACCCGAGAAACCATCAAGGAAACAATAGTATTCGCCTTGCTAATCTCTCAAGCATCCGGGTCCATGAAGGGTGAGGAAAATGGTCTTTACGGTGGCGCCATTCAACTTACGATAGTCAATACACACACGCCATCCCGTAACCACCGAGTTGGAATTAACTCGCTTTCTTCATTCGTGACAACAGCTTATGCCACCCTTTTTGGAACACGATGAATGGGCTAACCCAAGGACTATCCGAGATTGGGTAAATCAACTCGCATCAAGAAGTTTGATAACCTCTGCTTGATAACATCATGGATTTTGGATTTACTCTTCTCGATGTTGAATCTTGCTTGAAGTCATCCTCCATTAAGATTTTGTGAGTACAAAACTCGTGGTTGATACCCTTAATGTCGGAGAGTTTCAAGCAATTGCTTGCTTGTGTGACTTCAAGACCTTTATAAGAGCGATTTTCATCTTTACTCAAATCTCGAGCAATAATGATAGGCAATTTATCATCACCTTCAAGAAATGCATACTCAAGATGAGGTGGTAAGTCCTTGTTCGACTTCAGAAATTCTTCGCTTTTCTCAACCGACTTGACTTCCTTGTTATGAAGGTTGACGGGAGGGAGTGGAGGAGAAATGTCCCGATTTAACAACTTCAAGAATAAGAATATCTCCTCCTGATTAATCTCATGGTGATTAATCTCTTCCGAATTGCATCATCGATGTGAGGGGTTGATGAGTGATCATCTTTAAGCATTTTCTCAATGAGAAGTATGTCCCCTCGATGTCAATCGAGCATGATCAATTTCCCATGGAATGTAATCACTAGCCAAGTATGCTTCAATCTCTTCCAAGATGAAGTCGCCTCAAACGGAGTGAGAGAAGGAGTAGAATTGGCTATGATAGGTTGAGAAGATGTGGTGGGATCCCCACTCACGTAATTATGAGAATAATCAAGAACTTCGAGAGTACTCTTCGAAGCAACATCAATGATATCTATTCTGTTAACCGACTCGTAATCATAGTTTGCGGAGTACCTCAAGTTTGATCAAGGTTAAAGCGACAGCTTCATTACCAACACGTAATGTGATTTCTTGCTCAAATACATCAATGAGAGCACGGCCTTCTCGTGAATCCTCTTCCAACAATGAGAGGAACCCGTGGATCAAAGATCGAAATCAACAACTACAAAGTCACCGAAATGGAACTTTCCTACTTTCACAAACACGCCCCGGCAATTCCAAGAGGACGGATATTGTACGATCCGCAAGCTCGAGAGTCATGCATGTAGGAGTAAGGTCCGAAGAGAAAGTTTCTTCCATATTGAATGAGGCATCGTTTTATGCTTGCACCAAAATCGGCTAAGGCAAAGCATTCAACCATTCCCGGAAATACACAAGGTAAGAGGAACTTTCCAGATCTCCAAGCTTCTGAAGCTTCTTCAAGATAATCTGCAGCAGCGCTTCGTTGAGAGGAGTTTTAGCCATTTCAAACGACTTTTCCTTGTTGCTTAACATGTGTTTGAGAGTTGATGCAAACTGGGCATCAACATGATAGCATCCGCTTTATGTCAAAATGAAGTTCTTGGAAAATTTGAAAGAATTTTTCCATTTGTTGACTAGCTTTCTCATGAGCTTTTGCTCATGTAAACGTGATGGGTAAGGAATAGAAGATTTGGATTTGGGGTTACTAATCGAGCTACTGGAGGTTCAAAACAACTCTGGATTAGATTTTGGTTTCGGACAACCCGAGGATGGACATTGTTGGTACCTCCGTTATTAGTAGGAAGTTCCTTGTCCTTTGTCGCCTCGGTTCACTTTCCACTACCTTCGGGAGAAGAAGAAGAGGTAGTAGGAATAGCGGTCCATCATACGAAACACCACTTCGGTTGTAATCGCCTTTGCATCGCCTCGGATTAGCGATCGTGTTGCTAGGTAAAGTACACGAGCCCGAGGGTCGATCATTTAAAGACATCTTTAATTCAACGATCCGACCGACCAACAACATGTTTGTCTCCTCTTGAGTCTTCATGAATTGCTTTAAAAGCTCATCGATGTTGATACAGGAGGAGGTGGAGGATAATTGAGGTCGTATGTTCCGTTATAGCCGAATTCCCTTGATTAGGGTTCATATTCCCGAAATTGATTCCCTCGATTGTAAGTGTTTTGATTAAGATTTCCTGATGTTGGAAACCTTGATTGGGTCCGAATAGAAATTACCTTGGTTTTGATAACCTTGGTTCATTCTTGGTTGGTTCGATTCGGTTAGGATTCTCGTTGAAACCGGTGGTGCTCGATAAGTGTTAGCACGGTAGTTTGGTTCATTTTGAGGACGGTATTGATTACCTCCTTGATTTGAAGTACCGGCTATAGCATTAGCTTCAAAAGGACTACCATCGGTGGCGATGACAGCTTGTAGTATGCATGAGGACCACCACAAGTAACACAAACTTCAACTTTCTTCACTTCACCATATGATGGTGCTTGTGAAAGTGACTTTCTTTGGTTAGCAAGAACCAAAGCTCGAACAATATCCGTGAGTTTGTCAATCTTAGCATCGGTGCTAGATGTACTCACGGAGATGAAGTAGAAGGTCCAAGATTAGACCGAGTCCGATATGTCTTTGTGCGGAAAGGACGGACCGGGACTTGTTTTCAATGATTTGCAAGGCTTCTTTTGTGGTCTTGCTCAAGAAATTACCTCCCGCGAGGCATTCGAGAGTCTTGATTAGTCCGGTTCGCACCATTGTAGAAAGTATCCATTTGCATTAACTCGGAAAACCATGATGCGGACACTTGCGAGCAATTCTTTGTAACGATCCCATGCCTCCCGAATGATTCATCAAATCTCGAGAAAATTTCATTATCTCATTCTTAAGACTTGTAGTTCGGGATGGAGGATAGAATTGCTTCACAAACTTTGTGACAAGATCTTCCCATGTCTCAATGGAACGAGGGGTTGTTTCTCGCCAATTCCGGCTTGTCCTACAGAGAAATGGGAATGAAGAAGCTTGATAGCTTCATGTGGACATTCTTGTACTTGATGGTAGATGCAATCTTGTTAAACCATCGAATGTGCATGAGGATCATCCCGCTCAAAACCATAGAATTGGATTTGGGTTACCGATAAGTAACCCGGTTTTGAGCTCAAAAGTATCGCCCACGATGGTCGGGACAACAATAGCATCTCCGTAACCCTCGATGGGTGCTTGGAGAAGCTCGCTCATCGGCTTGTCTTCCGCCATTACGGCGTGGTGGTAGCGGTAGACGCCTCGATCACGGTGAAGGAGCCGAACGTCCTCTACGCTCACGAGGAATCTTTCAAGTTCGACAATGGACTTGTAGAACTCGAAGAACGAGTCGATGCACTAAGTATAAAAATCTGGCCAAAACAAATGCGAGGCAAAAGACAAGTGAACTTAACCAATAATCACAAATGAAATGGCTTTTTGAAAAAGGTACACCAAATCACAAGGACACAAAGGCAAGTTTTAAATCGATGTTCGGGAACTTATTATGGTCACACCCCGCTAGTAGGTGTCTGCTTGATTTGCGGTGGTTGATTTTATGTATATATTAAGTATCACCGAAAAGACGTAGGTATAGATTTGTCTTGATGGGTTTAAAACTTTGGACAACATTTTTGGTATCGTCTCGCTTAACCAAATTGTATTTCTTTAAGAATCACCTTAAAAGAAACACAAGCTAGAAAAGCGTTCACGATTGTTTTGTTGTTTTGTATTGTTTTGGTGTTTTAACACTTTAGGAAAAGTGTTAATGAACTTTTGATTTTGTTATAACTTTACAAAAAACTTTTACAAACCGTGGTATATGTGCAAGTACAGTCTCGAAAATGCTTAGAACATGCTTACACCTCCCGGCAATGCGCCAAAATTTGATTGGTCCGAACTAGTCAAGTCTAATCACACAAGCTAGCCACTTGTGAATGGCTAACCGTAATAGACTTAAACCGCTCAAAACCAATACAATGAAGTCCGGAGAATACAGTGGATTCCGGGTCGTTAAGTCCCACGGAGGATGACGGTGTTTAACACAATCGATGTCGAATAACCACTAGGATAGTGATCAAGAAGGATTTTGAGTTATTTATAAATTACAGGGGCTTAAATGCAAATTAAAGGAAATTAAAAGATTAACTATATTAAATAAACGCTATCACTATTTTTAAACCGGTGTTTTGATTTTATGTTTTTTTTAAACTTAAATTAAAACTACGCGACGTATAAATAAAACGTGAAACTTACACAATATTAATCCTAAAAATATGAAAATGATATTTTACAAACCTAATGATATAAGAAAATTTTAAGAAAAGAAAATTATTTTATAACTATTTAATTAATTATTATTAATTAAAACTATTTTTAACTATTAAATAATTACCTAAAATACAAGAAAATAGGAAATAAACCTATAAAAATAAAATTATAACTTGGAAAAGTCTAAAATAACAAAGAGAATTTTCAAAACTATTTTATATTTTTCTGATTATTTTCTATTTTTATGGATTTTAAACTATTTAAAACTAATTAAATTACTAAAATTACAAAATAAACTATGAAAATCTGGAAAATTACTTTTTTACTTTTTATATTTATCTAAACTTAATAAAATGAAAAATTATTTTTTGGACTTTTTCCGATTTAATTGTATTAAAAGTTATTTAAAATTACCTAAAAACTGTTTTTAATTAAGAAAAATAGCAAACAGTGTTGGAAAATTATGAAAATTTCAGGAAAACTCTAAAATAATGTTATGAATCTAAGAAAAATAGAAAAACATGTGGTTATGTGGAGGAATAAGAAGCTGCAATATAAGTGCTTATGTAATAAGCACTTGATTAAGCCAAATGATCACCACAAGCCACAACAGTTATACAGAAGCTATAATATGCTATAAGAACTAAAAAGTAACAAATTACAACAGGCTTTAACCTCTGGATTGCAAGATTAACAGATTTGATGTTGTGAGATTATAAGCTAAAAACAGGTTCTGAGGCCTACTTTGCAGCCTGAAAATAAGCACTCAAATAAGCTAGAAATAAAAAACCAAATGTGGAGATCTAAACTAGACCTGGTTGACTATGCTTAAACCAAAAACCAGACCATGAAGAGCTAAGGTGAGCCCTGTGCAAGGCTAGCAAATCACCCGCACACTCGATCGAATCTCGAGCTTGTGCACGGGGATTTGAGACCCAATCCACAAGCTCATTTGAAGCTTTTAAAAAATTTAAAATTCTAAAAAATGGTAAAAGCAATGAGACCAGTTGAACTTTTAACACCCAAAGTTTCAATAAGATTGACCCAATAATGTGCTCATGAAAATCCTTCTAGTTGGCCAAACCGAGATTTCATGTTTTGACTTTTGAAGGCAGTTGTGCAAAGTTGACTTTATTGAACTTTGCAACTGATTTTCTTGACTGATATTAATCTTAAATGGTGAAATAATACTACTACAATCTATGATTATGAATTTTAAACTCAAAACAAGTTTTTGTATCTCCAAAATTCCAACAGTTGAGTATTCCAACAGTCAATGCTGAGCTTGTGCACAGGGGATTTGAGACCCAATCCACAAGCTCATTTGAAGCTTTTAAAAAAAATTAAAAATTCTAAAAAAATGGTAAAAAGCAATGAGACCAGTTGAACTTTTAACACCCAAAGTTTCAATAAGATTGACCCAATAATGTGCTCATGAAAAATCCTTCTAGTTGGGCCAAAACTGAGATTTCATGTTTTGACTTTTGAAGGCAGTTGTGCAAAGTTGACTTTATTGAACTTTGCAACTGATTTTCTTGACTGATATTAATCTTAAATGGTGAAATAATACTACTACAATCTATGATTATGAATTTTAAACTCAAACAAGTTTTTGTATCTCCAAAATTCCAACAGTTGAGTATTTAAGACAGTTGGAATGAAATTTTGACTTTGGCTGTTCTAGTGACCAAATGACTGACTAAAGTGATTCAAGAAGCTTATATTAAGACTGCATAGACAGGTTACAAGCATAAACCAAAGCTAAAACTCAATTAAACCATTAATCCAAACACCCCTTTTTTAACTGTTTTGTGAATTTAAACTACACTGACCACTGATTTAACTCATTTCATTAATTAAACTAACTCTAATATGCTAATTACTACTAATTAAACTTATTTAATGACCAAAGATTCCAATACAGGCACAATACTAAAATCAGACAAAAAGTAAAATGGGAAAACAAGCTCACAAGTGTCCAAATATGTTTGCGTTTTAAACCGCACTATACACTACCATTCTAATCCATTTCAACCCAAATCAACCTCTGCATCAACTCGTCACCATTTCCATGCTTATTTGAACCAAAATTCCTTCACAGTTGACTTTGTTGACTTTTGTCCAATTTTGATTGAAATCGAATAACAAGCTTACAAAAGCTATCTTAAGCTTAAATAAGTTTGTTTGAGCTTAAATAAAGCTTATTGAAGCTTTGAACACAAGAGTTTAAGTTTGAAATTTTAAACAGTGTACATAAGATTTGAAACTGAAATGAAACTTTGATTTAGAGGTTCAAACTGAATTACATTAACTAAATAACTTAGTTCCAATATCAGAAAGCTTGAAAATACAAATTAAAAAGCTAATTAAAACATTTAAGAGAAATACGACATACAAAAAATTTAAAAAACTAAAAACTGCACTTCTCTCTTGTTTCTCTTCCTCTTTTAAGCACCAAAAATCATCCACGTGTCCTTCTGATTGATTCCTACCACTTTTCTTGACCAATGGGTGAATTTTGAGCCTTATCACATTTTGGCGGGAAACCTGTATTTGACTTGTAAGCCTGTGAAATAGCAGCTAGGGGGGGTGGCATTAATTGTGGGGTGTTGATGATGATGAGGGTGGTGGAAAAGGTGAGGTGATGGGAGGAGAGCAGGCAAGTTGGAGGGAAACAGGTGTTGGGGAAGATAAACAGGAGTGGTACAGTGGTGGGCGGGGTGCAGCTTTTGACTTTATTTGACCAAAGGGTCAAAAAGGGAGGGTCAAGGGGTTTTGACAGGGGCTCAAAAGGTTTAAAGGCAGGGGGTCAAAATCAATTTGACAAGGCTTGGTTTTAGCTTAAATGACAAGGACTAGATTGTAATTTCTGAAATTTTGAAGGACCATTCCTGCCATTTTTCCAAAGTTGTTACAAGGACTAAAACTGACAACCTTCAATAGTACAAGGACTAGTTTTGACAATTTCAATTTTCCGTGGACCAAACTTGACATTTTGAAAGTTGAGGACCTTTTCTCGTCATTTAACAAAAGATTTATTCAAGGACCATTTTGACAACTTAGAATATTTCAGGGACTTTGAATAACATTTTTCTTTATTTAGATTTACAGGGACTGCTTTTGACAACTTTGAAACTGGGGACTAAATCGCCAATTATGCAAATTTGATACGTTTTCACCGATTTTGATATTTTGCATTTTAAACACATAAAACACTTATTTGTGATATTTTTATCATTTTGATGCATTTCTGAGTGTTTTCAGATGTTTTTGCAGTTTAATTTGTACAAAAATGATGAGTATTTACACACTCATCAGTGGTTCCTCTAATAATTTGGTTTATGTTGACCTTATAAGTCAAAATGGGTTTTCTCAAACACCCACCTAAACTAAACAACTGCAAACTACAAAATGAAAACAAGAAATCCAAAATATACCTACAACACCACCTAATTACACCATATCAAGCAAAATATACATGTTAACAAGTATCGTTTTCAGTAACCATCATCAGCCAAAAAATATACATCTTCATTACATCAACAACTAAAAATAACAGGTGAACTTCTTGATGGGAGACTTGATATTCATGGGGGGAGACTTGAGGTCCTTAGGGGGAGGCACATACCACTCATTCCTATTTGTGTTGGAGCATCCCACAGCCACTACAAGACCAACTACAACCTTGGGAGAGGAAGCCTTGGACGCTTGGGAAGTGGAACCTTTCAAAGTAGTGGTCTTAGAAGACATTTTCCCACACTCATCATCAGATGTGTCTGAAATAATGATGACATCAACTTCATTTCCTTTCACGTTAGTATTTGGAAAGATAGACAAAACAGAAAGAAATCAGGGTTCACCCATTACAACTTTCTTAGCTTGCAAACATTAACTCTAACCTTTCTCAGACTCCTTATTCCCATATTTTTCCCACAAGTCCTCAAGTACCACATCAGCAATGTCATCTCCTATATCCCACTTATTCCCATAAGTAGCCATGGCATACTCAACCATATCGTCAGATACCTTTAGCTTGCTATAATCCTCTTTTGATGATTCTACACCGCCGGATTTCATCAAATAAATTAGAGTTATTTATGCTCATCCCTTAAAATGCCAATCACACAAATACAAAAAACCCGACTAACCTTTCATCACTTGAGCTTCTTTCTCAAATCTGCATAAATCATCAAACATTTCATCAGACATTTCATCCTCTTTTAACCAAGTATCCCTATATTTTGCCTTCACATATTTTACCATCTCATCAGTTACATTTGTAAAAGTAAGCTCCTTGTCTGCCATTGTTAAAGTGTGTGTGAGGGTTGTGTGACGAAGGAGGGAAACAATCAATATGGTATACGGTAGCTTTTCTCAGAATTAACTAAGGTGAGGTATAAATGTGTATGGACTATAATATCCTCCACTAACTAACAGAAAAAAGACGTTGACATCGGCGTTATTGGTCAATGGATGAGTTTGGCATATAAAGGCCATGTTTTGGACCTCCGGCGATGATAATGCCAAGTTTTGTCCCAACGCGAAGCGGATTGCCAAGTTTAGGGACCAACCGTGTATTTTAGTCTTAAATTTTTTAAGGTATTTAATGTTAAGAAGGTGTGTTTAAATTAGTTGTACATTTAGCTTATATAGTTGTATTGCTTACTTTAATGCCTCAAAAGAACTAAATACTTTATAAGATAGTAAGACTAGTAGATGTTAGTACAGTATTATGTTTTGATTTCTACAAAAATAAAGACCTTTTTCCATTCAATCAATAGAAATCTCCAATTAATATCAATTTGCAAAGTTTTACTATTCACTTCATATATTTTTCTTTTAACCATTTATTTTTGTTTAGTTTTTGCTTTGATATTGTTTATGTATTGTATGTAAATCATTAAGAGGTAGGATGGAAACGGTTTTTTTGTTTGGTTTTTCGTGTTGAACACTAAAGACCCCATGAGATTGATAAGGATCAAGAAGCTCGAAACTCGGGTAACACTTAAACAGAGACCATACTTTACTGTTGTGAGGCAGTAGTTGCCCACGTTGTAAAACTTGTGAAGTTGTATGTGTTACTCTCCTTTTATAAAGAGGCTTGTAGGGTTTAGAGATAAAATCTTTGGGGATGATCAACGGCTGTTAGAGAGTCGGATGTTGATCATCTGAGAGCTGACAAGGAGGACAGGTGTTTTGCGCTCATTGTGCGTCCCCGCTGCACAGTATTAGATGGTACATCTTAACCGCTAGTGACAGTTGAGGAGTAGTAATACTATCATGCTCAGTCTGGCCTGAGAGGTTTCACGAGGCCCTACGTGGCCTGGGATTTAAGTCGGGTTACCATCAGGTGCTGATAGAGCTTGGTAATGAGCTTGACTCGAGCGTGTAATTAATGGGCTTGGACCGTTAATATTGATACTTTATCAAATATATAATTTATGTTAAACTATAATTACTCTATCTTTTTACATATAAGACTTTACTTTCTCTAATTTTTACTTTTCATTTATATTTATACAAATGCAATTTTACGCGTAACATTAATATATTCCCACCGCAACGGGGTGAGCTAGAACCTCTTTGTTAAAATACAATTCATATCGTGTTGCTGCAAAACAAGTACGCACAAGGTTTACATATGGCTAGGGCTGAGCATCGGTCATAAACCGACCCGACCCGACCCGAACCGAGAAAACCGAAGACGAAAACCGTGAAAAATGCGAACCGAAACCGAACCGAATGTTGTCGGTTCGGTTCAGTTTTTCGTTGGTTCGGTTCAGGTTTGTCGGTCTAGGTGTATTTTGGTATGTTTTTGTTGGTTTTGGGCCAAACCAGACCGAACTGACCCGACCCGAAACTGAAATCATGTAAAACATGAAACCGAAACCGAATCGACGGGCTGTCGGTCCAGTTCGCTTTTTGTTGGTTCGATCGGTTTTATCGGTCCGATTCGGTTTTGAACCTTCGATGCTCAGCCCTACATATGGCCATTTATGCATACGCAACATCATTTAACAAAAGGGCAAATGTGACAAAAGCGCAACATATTTTGATCAAAATTGTTGGAAAAACTACTCTAAAATATTTTTCGTCAATTAAGCCGTTCATTTATGTTTCAGTTGTTGAAAAAGTCCTTTTGAACACTTAGATAGTTTGATATGTTTTTTAAGCTAAAATGTACCTGTTGTGTTGATGTAACGGCTCAATCAACAATATGTATTTTACAGTGACTTTTTCAATAATTTAATTAAAGTATGTTGGTCTTAATGTCTTATGCGTTTGCCTTTACTAAAATGTAAATGATTTGCACAATCTCATTTTTTATTGGCACACTTCAATGCGTGCATCAGACAGTTATACTTTAAGTATAATATCCTTTAACTATTTGTACATTAAAGTGTTCCAATAAAAATTAAAAGTATGCAAATCACTTTTCTTACTAAAACCGTGAAAGTGTTTACTTAAATGTGGAGACTTAAATTATAAAAATAAAATAAAATAATCAGTGTGGATTATCACTAAATTTCTAATAACCTTGCTATTGCAATTTTTTTTTTTTTTTAGCTAAAGGGGATTACCCCGGT
The DNA here is from genome assembly GCA_022545495.1 of Chrysanthemum lavandulifolium. Classification (NCBI taxonomy): domain Eukaryota; kingdom Viridiplantae; phylum Streptophyta; class Magnoliopsida; order Asterales; family Asteraceae; genus Chrysanthemum; species Chrysanthemum lavandulifolium. The sequence continues at coordinate 5,170,151 of CM040246.1, read as the reverse complement.
TATAGATATTAAGCACAATAAAAGTTAAGTACAATGGAATGTGCCTAAAGTACCACATTGAACTCAAGCAATGTTTGAACAACCATTACCACATTTACAAAAGAATCTTTATACTAGCATGGTACCCCGCTCGTTGTAGCGACGGATACCCTGTAACTATAATTTTCGACGAATAATATTTTTTTATTGTAGATACTTTTATGTTGGAATTCCTATAGCAAAATATTATTCGTCGATACTTTTACAAACGTAGATACTTTTAAGTTGGTATGTTCTCGTGTGCCTTGCTAACTCTTTTGATGATAAAGTGCTTAAGTTATGATTTTAACAATAAATTAGTAACTTGCTTGGTTTGTACTATTAGAATAGTAATTGTAATTTTGAGAGAGAGAGGGGAGTTATAAAATAACATTAATTAAATGTGTTGTAAGGCTTGTATCATGTTTGTAGTATATGATTTCACTACTACAAAAAGTACTTTGGAGACCCGTTCAAAACAAAATCGAGACCGGTTTTTGGTATGGTCTATATGAGGGGGGCTCTCCATGTGAAATCAAATAGAGACCGGTTTCAAAACAGGTCTCGATTATTGTTTTTGAGACTGGTTTGATGATTAAAACACGCCTCTAAAACAAAATGGAGACAGGTTGTCATTTTAATGACAGGTCTCAAAAGCCAAATATAGACCGGTTTCAAGATATAAAACCGGTCTCTATTATTAGTTTAACAATTAAAAAAAATCAGCTGTTTCGAGTTTGCATATCGAAAATGTTACCACTTTCAACATGCAATCCCAAACAGCCCCTATAAGTGTATTCACAAAGTAATCCGAAACAACCCCTACGAATCATGCATTTTGGGTAACACATGTAATATTGAGTTCAAGCAACCGAAAACATCGTTAATAAGTATACAAAGGTTCCAACCAACCAAATGTGTAAGCTTTTAGCAAAAACATCTAAAACAAGTTACAGTTGACAACCTACGCGAAAGTTGTAAATTCTCAATTAAGCAATTGTAGCCATTGAATTAGATCTTTAGCAGGCTTTTTTAGTTGCACAAACAATATCTTCAATCTGCAAAGATCATAAGCAAAAGTTAGTGTCTGAACATGTCCACGAAACTTACCATTTAAATAGCAATTCGACAAGTTATAACGTGAAGGAAAAATTTATTTATAAATAGCTAAGAAACATAACCTGAGGTAAAGCCAATTTCTCTTGATTAGCGGTGTACGGCGTAGGAAGACAACCCCAACAATCATGTCAATTAGTGATCTTTATCGGCCATTGAGCAGGTACATAGATGAGTGTAACACTATAAGTATCTCCATTTTAGCAATACACAACATACCACTTCCAATCTTTCCTTCTCTTCACTACATGTTCTATTCTAATGAGCCATCATGCCCAAACACTAACTATTACCACGGATCTTCAGCCGTCACAAATCAATATGGCTACTTTTAACACCTAGAAACACATTAAAAACAAGAGTTAATATTTTTATACCATAACTAGGGGTGTTATCGGGTCGGGTTATCGGGTTTGTTGTGTCGGGTTATGAGTTTTTAAAAAGTCACCTGCAACCCGACCCGATAAGTAATCGGGTTATCGGGTTCGGGTGTTATCGGGTCGGGTTAAGTCGGGTCGGGTTAAGTCGGGTCGGGTTAAAAAACCAATTTGTGGCTAACAGTGAGTAATTGATTAAAAGATGTATGATTTACTATCACTTTTGGAATTGCGTTTGTGTTGGTAAACAATGACTGACCAACCACCTATGATACGTTTCATTGATGTCAATCTTAAGACTATTGAAATGACTAAATATAAGTCATGTTGGCATGACTATTGCTCATATATATTACTGGTCCATTTTGACACTAGTTAAATATCAAAATAACATATTGCTCATATATTACTGGTCCATTTTGACACTCGATTAAATTCTTGATACTTCTTTAGTGTGGCAATTTAGTCTAACATTTCTTATCTTATTCAAACATATAATAATAAGTCATGTTGGCATGACATTGCAGCAGACCTGAATGTGGTCCACATTGCAGACCTGAACCATAACACCAATTACCAAACATACTATATACCCAAACACTCATTTGCAGCAGAATAACAAGTTTAAAGACCTAAACTTCAAGTAGCAGCGGGCGTGAAAATTGATAGTTACAGTCACAGACCTGAAACATTGTAGACCTGAACCATAATACCAATTACCATAATACCAATTACCTAAAAATTGCAGCAGAATGTGGTCCACATTGCAGACCTGAACCATAATACCAATTAAACATACTAACAAGTCAACATAACAGACGCAACATAAACTAACATACTGGGTAACCAAACGTTTACATGGAACTTAGAGACATTGGGCCTCTAAAAACTAATAAATAAAAAATGGAAAATTGATTTTCGGGTCTTATCGGGTTGACCCGATAACCCGATAGCATTATTTTTTTAACCCTAACCCGACCCGATAACAATATCGGGTTATCGGGTTCGGGTCAAAACAACCCGACAAGACTTTTTGACCCGATTAGACGGGTTCAGGTCCGGTCAACCCGACCCTACTGACACCCCTAACCATAACCATCAATGAATGCCCAATTTCTGTCTTATCAACTTAAAAGCATAACAAAACATTACCAAGCATCATATGACATTACATAATCATATAGAAACCAGTTTTAATAAGCAATCCTATACACCCTCAAAACACCACCCAACCAGTTTTTTGATATGATGCATACGTAAGACATAATTTTCGATCATAAACAAAGCAAAAAACATGTTATGATTGCCAATTCCATCCAACTGACTCAGCCGTGGTATAATTAATCAACCGAAATATGATCCAAGTGTTATCAGTTAAGTCTCAAAAAAATAAGTTGGAACTTTCATCAAACACGTGGCGGGCAATAACAAGTTTAAATAACAATTCTAGAGATTTTTTTTTTTATTATTACTTTTTTTTTTTAGCTCAATTCAATTACCTGAAACAACTTTAACCTCCATCTTCCATTCTAATGAAGAGTTGCTCAAACAAATGCATAATAAAACCAAGCTAAATGAGTTACTAACACGCAACACAAAAAGTACTAAATATTAAACCTTCTTTGATAGAGAATAAAAAACAGACAAGAATATTACAAATTCCTCAAAGTTCAAACCATCCATCATCTTAATTCATACTTAATTAAAGAAAATGAAGCATATGTATGCAACAACAACAAAGAAAACATATAAACAAAATGAAGCATTTCATCAAACACCTTCTATGCAAGCTTTAAACCACATGAATCAGCTTCTAAACTAACTCTAATTCAATCACATAACCTTTAAAAAGATTTGCGACAAACACTAATGCAAACTAATCAATTAACTGATCTTGAGAAAAACAAATATATCACTTTTCAAATATACATAGTAATTACCACAAAACACAGATTTAATTCAAGTTTTAACAAACCTTTGGTAGAAATATATAGTATGGTGTTGGCACCGTTCAGCAGTGGTGGTAGAGTTGTGCCACGATTGAAGTTGTATTACGGTGGTGTCAGTCGGAGCAGCGTCGGAGTGTGGGTGTAGGTAGGTGTGTGTGTGTGTTGGGATAGCATATTAAAGTGTAGCTAGGGAGGGTTTTGTTGAAAAAGATTGAAAACCTTTCAAAATATTTAAGAGGGCAAAAATCCCGCTCATATTTTTTGGAAACCAAGACCTGGTACTGGTTAAAGACAGGTCTGCTTCTAAAAAGTAAAGGGAAGCCGGGTTTCACTATCAATACCGGTCTATTTTACAAGTAATAAAGACGTGTTATTGATTAGAAAACCGGTCTAGATTTTTTATTTACATCAAAACCGGGTTTTTTTCTTAAAACATGTCTTGAATCTTTTGGGCGGGCCAAAAACAACACTTGAGACCGTTTTATTTTATAAAGGGTCTTGATGAGGGGGTCTCTAAACCCAATTATGTAGTAGTGTTTATAACATGTATTGTTTAAATCAAGTTTAGAAGAGAAGTAAATGTTTGAACCATATGCTCTATAAAATGTATTCCTTAAAATTAAGTTTGATGTGCATTTAGTGGAGAAAAATATTTCCTCTTATATGTAGTATAGAAACACTTCATATGATAAAATCATAACTCAAGCACTTTATAAAATGATAACAATGCTCAAGGCTAATTATATTAGAGCACACGGCATGGTCATTATTTAACATGTCAAACACAAATTTTTTGACAAATAGCACGCCAATTATCATACCAATGCGATAAAACATCTACATGCCAAAATGGTTTTGAGTTCTTAGAGTGGCTCAATGCCAAACGAAACTGTGTGTGTTTTTTTTCTTTTTTTTTTTTTTTTTTTGTATTGTGAGTGTGTGGGTATTTTTAGTGGGGTATTTTGTGAGGCACAATAACGTGTTAGTGGTGTGTTATGAGGAGGTGTTTGAGTGATTGGTGTGTTATTGGAGATGTCATCGTATAGCGCCAAGATACCAATAACGTGTTATTAGGTCCCTACATACCTCAGGCTTTTATATAAATTTTCTAAAATAGTCCATGTTATTTATCATAGAAACCAAGTTACAGGCTATTTTTATTAAGTGTCGGCCTGTTACATGCGGCTCAAAACTTATCATTTTTCGCTTTCTATAATTTACGGCCTACAAAGAGACCCCAATTTCTTTTTACCATAATCACCTGCACACCACACTATCAATGGAACCCTAACCATAACATCACCACCACTGTACACCAAACCCGACATGGGTGGGTCTTTGGGACCATCATTGCCCACCAAAACATTTCATTATTTTTCTTTTTTTTTTCTTTTTTTTTTATATACTTTGTTTGATATCAATCATTTAATTCTTGCTTCTCTTAATGTAAATTATAAATCGGGTTTAATACTTCTATTCTCTTACTTTTCTACTTTTTATGTTAGTTTTGGTTGACTGATGAAAAACAACCTTGACAAGAAATACAATGCGCATTAAGAAATACCACGACAGCAAAACCATTGCTGTATCGTCTGCAAGTTTCAACATACGTACATGACCTTACTTGGAATTTCATTAATTGGTTTTAACAAGAAATACAATGCGCATTAAGTTAAGTAAATAAAAAGTTTACAAATACATTTAGATTTAAGATTATTTGAGACAAAGATTATTCATACCAAGAGATTAATCTTGGCATCATTTTATTTGATTTAATGGATGAGATTAATCTCAACAATTTAAAACCCACTTTCATCATTTTTTCAAATATTAATATCTTTCAAACCGTTAATCGTTAGCGAAAAAATATATTATTGCGACGAAGTTTAATTATCTTTCATAGATAAAGACTTTGATATCTTTCGACAAAATTTTTATTTTCGTATTTTCACTTTTTTTTAAGTTTTTCGTTTTTTACGTTCTTTGAAATTTGCGTTGAAAAATCATATATGATAAAACACTAATTTGAATATCACGTGTGATATTAGTGTAATATCATATATGATATTTAATATCACATGTGATATTAGTGTAATATCACATATGATATTATATATAATATCACATGTGATATTACATATCATATATGATTTAACACTAATATCACATGTGATATTCAATTTAAGATTTTATCATATATGATTTTTCATGTAAATTTTAATAACGTAAAAACGAAAAATAACGAAAACGTGAAAAAGCGAGTTTTTTCTTTTTCGAAAGTATATTAAAGTCGTCATCTATGAAAGATAATTAAACGCTTCGTCGCGATAATAAATATTTTCACTTAATGATTAACGGTTTAAGGGATATTTAAATTATAAAAATAGGTGAAATAATAAAATGTTTTAATATCGGTAATTGATTTCTTTTTATATGGATGGTGGAGATGAGTCACTAGGTATGTGAGAAAAGTTTGGTATGTAAAATAACTCTCCTCATACATTTAACCTTATAATACAATCAAAATTTACCATCTTGCTATTTTAGATGATAGTAATAATTATTAGATAATAAAGGCGTAAACCCGGTTGGGTTTGGCCTTTAGTTCCTAAGGTTATGTTAGTTAGTTTTTATTTAATGTCATGTAATCTTTATAGTTCATTGAATCGATTAATATAGTTTTTCGAGATTCCTTTGATTTCTACAATAACGACATAGACTATAGTGTGATCCTTAAAGACCTCCCCTTATGACGTCTTCATCGATTTCAAGCACAAGTCAGTTGTTAGAATGACCGACTTCTTTTTCTATATTTTGTGTGTTCGTGAATATGTTGTGAGATATATTTCTGTTTAAATGAGGTATGTTGTTAGTAGTGAAGTTGGTTGTCTTATTAGATTATATTATTGATGTTAAAAAACTTACATGACCTAACGGTGATGATGAAGATCACTATTATCACGAGTCTAAAAGCAAGGGGTGTCATGACCTCCTCAATTCTCTTCACTTGGGCCCCACGTGTGCCACATCACCCCCACATCACTCCAACACACTCACTTAAAAATACCCCCCCATTCACAACTAACTCACTTCTCTTCATTTGGGCCCCACCCACCCTCACAAACACAAACACATATATTCTTTTGTCCGTTTCTTCGTCGTTGTAATGGCGAAATGAGAAGTGGCATTGAATCATGGTATCATGGCTAAGGATGGCACAAAGTAACTAAATGCCACATAGGATTCGACGACAAACAACGGATCCCATACCCTTGCTCTAACTAACCTTGTTTTAAAACTCTTAAAATTGGTCCCAAGACTTGCTATGTACTTATCTTAGGCTAAACGGAATAATAACAATACTCACTCACTCCACGTCAGCGCCACCTCAGCTTTCTCTCTCCTACTTTACCACTCACTCACCACCCGTTTTAACACTCACTCACCACACCAAACCCACTCACTCCACATCATCTTTTTTATTTAATTCATTCATATTAAATAAAAACGTAAATGTAAACGTGGGGGCGTCGAAATTTTTGGAAAATACCACTCAAATCTGGCGCAAAAAGAGCACGCAGAAATGGTGAAGAATTTGTATAAAATGAAGATAAGTTGCGGGTTTATAAGAAAATAAAGTGTTTGATTTTTTTTATAAACGTTAAACCGCTTTGGATGTGGGCCCGTTGTTTTATCACTCACGCGTGAGTGAGTCACGATATACACACAACTCACACGTGAGTCTATTATAGGGAGCAGCGTGAGTGCCTCACTGGCACAACTCACGGTGAAAATGGTTCTATTCCGTCTGGCCTTAGATGAGAAAAGGTTTGCACATACATTTAGGGCCCGCTTGGTTCAAAGTGGGGAAAGAGAAAGGAAAAGGAAGGAAATGAAATCGAAAGAAATGAGTGAGGTGGGTGTCAATCAACTTTACCTCTCAATTTATTTTATAATTGTTCATTCCCATTACGGAGTAATCAATCACTTTACACACTAACCAAACACTAAATAATGAGTGAGGTGGGGCTTTTGAATATTTAAATAAAAAATGAAAAGAAAATAACCATGAAGTTATCAAACTTTCGATTACTCCAACAAAATAAAAAATAAAAACTTCCTGTTTTAACTCGGTTGGTTTCTACTTTCTCCTCTTTACAACAACAACCAAATTCAGCATCTCAATCAAAATAATTTCCCAAAATTACATGAAACCCTAATTTAACCACCCTTTAAAACCCCTTAACCAAATCAAAATCCTTTGAAACCCAGAAATATTTCCCAAAATAACATCTGGGTCACAATCTTTTAAAAAAAACCATGAATGACATCCCATCAACACCTGGTAAATTCAAATCCACTTTATACACTCATCGTTTTCGTTTCCCAAGAGTTACACTTTACACCCTCCTATTTCTCACTTTTGTCTTTTTTATCCACTTTTTTTTATCTCCGCCTTCAACCACCGCCCCCCGCCGTGGCCTCCGTGATGGTGATTCCGGTTGGGATAATCAGGTCAAAGGGTCTGCAAAAACAAGGTCACGTGACAACCACGTGGTGCTTGTGACTGGTGCTTGTGGGTTTGTGGGGGCACATGCTGCAGTGAGTTTGAAGAAAAGAGGTGATGGTGTTGTTGGTATTGATAATTTTAATAATTATTATGATGTTAGGTTAAAGAAAATGAGGAAATTGCATTTGCTTGATAAGAATGGTGTTTTTGTTATTGATGCTGATATTAATGATGTGGTTATGTTGAAAAAGGTTTTCGGGATGGTTCGGTTTAGCCATGTTCTTCATTTGGCTGCTCAGGCTGGTGTTAGGTATGCTATGGTTAATCCTGATAGTTATATTAAGTCGAATATTGACGGGTTTGTGAACTTGTTGGAAATGGTCAAGTCGTTAAATCCGCAGCCTGCGGTTGTTTGGGCGTCTAGTAGTTCGGTTTACGGGTTGAATACTAAAGTGCCCTTTTCGGAAAGGATAGGACTGATCAGCCTGCTAGTCTTTACGCGGCTACTAAGAAAGCCGGTGAGGAGATTGCGCATACTTATAATCATATTTACGGGTTGTCGATTACTGGGTTGAGGTTTTTCACGGTTTATGGGCCTTGGGGTAGGCCAGATATGGCTTATTTCTTTTTTACTAAGGATATATTGAAACGGAGAACGATTTCGGTATTTGAAGGGCCTGAGCACGCGACTGTCGCGAGGGATTTTACTTATATTGATGATATTGTGAAGGGTTGTTTGTCGGCTATTGATACTGCGAAGAAGAGTACGGGTAGTGGTGGGAAGAAGAAGGGTGAGGCTCAGTTTAGGATTATTAATTTGGGGAATACGTCTCCGGTTTCTGTTAATAAGTTAGTTAGTATTTTGGAGAAGTTGTTGAAGGTGAAAGCTAAGAAGAAGGTGGTTTTGATGCCTAGAAATGGTGACGTGCCATTTACTCATGCGAATATTAGTTTGGCGCGTAAGGAGCTTGGGTATAGGCCGACTACTGATTTGGAAACGGGGTTGAAGAAGTTTGTGAAGTGGTATCTTGATTATTACGGTGGAAAGAAGAAGAGCTCGTATTGAATAAGTTCTGAAGAGGATGGACAGGTTAACCTATGAACCCCTTTTTCGATAAGATATAATCTTCCGTTATGTTTGGTTAAGTGATTTGTATGCATTCTTTTTTAGGGGATGTGTGTTAGATTACTTCTAACACTTTAGTGGAAGAAAGACTTTAGATTGGTTTATTATGTTTTCTAGACGACGAGGGGATTGTACAGTCTGTTGACTTAGTTCCATTCAGATTTGTACTAACTGGTGGATTTCGTTATTTCCTTATCTATTTTTAGCTTTAGAATTACTTAAATAAAGTAGCTTTTGAGTTTTTCTGTCTTAGTTTTCATTGGATGGATTTAAAGTTGCATGTTATGCGCTTTTATTGAACTATGATGATACGCAAACAATCACCTTGATAAGTATTCTATTTTTTATTTTTCTTTCTTTAGGTTATTGGCATTCACGGCTCTAGATTTGTACAATTTAATCTGCTATTTATAGTGGCGGCTCCTTGGTTTCTTATGGAACATTTACCATGAGATACTTGCATTGCTTTCTGATCTGATGGAACATATACGTTCTTATACTTGCATCGCTTTAAAGTATGATATAACGCTTCTTATACTGTCTATTCTTTGTAATTTGGTTAACTTTATTGTTAAAGCTAAATACACAGTTAACGACCTAAGTGTTAAACTATAAGCTAAAAAGAATCTCTGGCATTCTCAGTCATATGGATTTCTAAGAACTCCAAGTTTACTTGAGATACTTGCATTGCTTTAAAGTATGATATAACATATATTTTGCTGTATACTTTTAATGTTTAAATCTAGAGTTGTAGACTGAACTCTGATGATATGCAAGTGTTACTGATAAGTTGTATGAGTCAGTTGCATACCTACATGCTTGTTAATGGTTATCTTTTCTTTGATGTTTGTTGTTTAGTGTTTTTGATGTTCACTGTTCATAATGCAATTTCAAACAAATCTTACTGACCAACATCTGCTTTTGTGTTGAAATATTGCATGAAATATTGCCTGCTGAAGAATTTGCTCTGCTTAGAGTCCTTTATTGCGATCATCTAACCTTACTATTGCTAAACCGTCTGAGCACATTAAATATGAAAAATAAAAACTAGTATGTTGCTAATTTGATTGTATACTTGAAACCAAGTCCAAACGGAGATAGCAAGATGGTTTTTTTTTACAGGGTTGCCTATGATTTTCTTTGTATGGTAGCAGGGAGTTTCGCTACATTTGCTGTGTCTGAAATTTGCTAAATGCGACCTCGAGTGTTATTACTGCATCTCTTCATTGATACTAGTGAATTTATTTGTGAAGGAGATTCTTAACTTGCACACAAACCATGAGATTAATTACTTTGGTCTTTACTCACATATATAGTTTCATGTATTACATTTACAAGAACAAATAATACAGCAGGACAACTATAGTTTTACATGTTTAAAGGCGGTGTATGCAATTATTCCGACCAAGTAATATCCAAATCTCCCGTTATTCTCGGATACTCCTAAAGCTTTCCACACTGCCTTGATGCATCTACAATATTGTTGGGACAAGGTGGTTGATAGTCATGCTCAGCATCACAACCCATAGTAGAGTCACACTGATCCACAACCATTGCCTTCACGCTCCTCCCATTTCCATTTATCGTAATGTACTTGTGGCACCTATCCCCTCCCTTGTACCATCCAGTTGATAGTGCGACAATTGGTGTGTCATCCGAGTGGTATTGTTTGTCACACTCTGATGGACCACCACCGTCACCTCCCTTTTGGAAACTGTTAAGTGTAAGTGTAGCTTTAGTACCACTCGTCACTAGTGGTGAGCATGTGTACGTGGTATAGAACTTACCCTTGACACAACAATCTGAGTCATTTTCACGGTTGCATTGTCCAGCTGGTGGTGTTTTTCCCCGGATACCACCACTTGGTTTGCAAGTCTGAGCCTTTATTTCAAATGAAGATGCGGCTAGTAGAGCCATGAGAAAAAGTAAACACAAGCTCTTCATTTTCTATATATTACCCTGTGTATCTTTCGATAGATATGTTGAATGCATTGCAAGGTAAAGTGATTTCTCTTTTATAGATGGTGGGCTCATCAACAAGCCAAAATTGAGGTCATACCAAGTAATTTGTAAATATAAGTCATAAAAAGACGAACAAAACGTACAAAATAGTCTACTCTTTAGTTGTATACGGGACACTTCATGAGTAAAGTTATAGTAGTCTGCTTGAACGCTCAATTCGTTTCTTATGAGTTAAATAACGACATAAGGAATGACATTTTAACTTATTCACCAACAACGTACAAAATAGTCTACGCTTTAGTTGAATATACTAGTTTGACTACAAAATAGTCCTTGCAAAAACTTTAAATTACATCAATATTCGTGAAAGTTTTTAATCGTATATGTGAAAAACTAGAAAGGGGTTGAATAGTTTTACCGTTAAATTTTAATTGTTTTGAAAACTTATTGTGGGATCAATCAATATAGATAGATGATGTGCAAGTAAAGAATGAATAATATGCAAGCAACAAAAATTATGTAAGTAAGGAAAGAAACAATCAAACCACGACAAGGTTGTTTATAGTAGTTCGATCTACAAATACTCTTTTCCTTGCTCTACTCCACCCCCAGTCTCCAACTCGAGAGTTATCTTCACTAATCAACAAGCTCCTTTAACCAACGAAGAAAACCTTTACATGTCGCTTACACAATATTTCCGACACAAGCCAGATGTCGAGTTCTTTTACAAGGGTACAACCACTCCCAACACACTATGTATTTTAAGGACTAAAATACTAACCACTCACACTCAGAGGTTTAAGATGGTTTGGTACAACAATGATGTATGAACAATGATGATTCACACAACAACACAAACAAGACTTCCAACTATTCGTTGAAGCTTGATTATGCCTTGATCTTCTTTGCTACAAAAGATGACCACTAAAATAAAATGAAACTGAGTTAGATGTAATAGAATGAGAGAATGTATGTGTTTTATGCTTATGAGGGATGAGAAAACAACTTGGGTTGGTTTGCTATTTATAGGCAAAGTGATCAGACTGATACGGACTGGACGGAACCAAAAAAAGGGTTCCGCCCTCTATAATTTTTGGTTCCGCCAGTCTGACAGAAAAGATTACAAAAATCTTTCAAGGATCATCCAAATCTCTCAAAGATTATGCAAGATATGTTAAGTCATGATGTAATATGTAGTTTTCTATTTTTAGAATTTACATGGTATATAAGTAAATACTTATGTAATGTTTTGTTAAAATAACTAAACATGTTTGATCTAAAAATGTTGAGACACATTTCTATTTAGAAAGCTATTAATGTGGATTGATATGTAATTAATCAAAAATTGATAAAATGCTTAAATGTTGAAAACTATTTAAGAAAATCTTGTAATAATGTCTAACAATCTTCACAAGCTTTGTACTTTGCAAAAATAAAATTTACTTTTGTCGTTAACAAAAAAAGATAAAGATTTTAAAATATAAATAACGTTTTTGGACGATATTTGTTTAACAATATCAATATCTTTTAAAAACATAAAAAAATTCACAAAAATATCCAAATGCACAAATAAACTTTAAATAAGTATCTTTGGTATTTAACACTCTAATTTAATAAGTTGTATGATTATCCCTTCTCTTCAACATTTATTAACAACTAAAAAACATATTACTCAAAATCGCATAACTGTAAGCATATTAAACCATGATTCATAAGAATACTACATGACTAATTCTCCTGTATCATTACAATAAAATATTGTATAATAATCTCAAATACAAGATATAAGAAGTGTTTGTCACATGCATGTTTCACTATATCACTTATAATTGTTACACACAGGGGCGGAGCCATAACTTTATTATCGATGAGGCAAAATATGATAACTTTTAAAAACTACACTAAAAGCGGTCTTTTGGAAAAAAAATTACAAAAATAATGAAAATTTTCAAAATTTACACTGATTTTTTTAAATGGTGGTCATGACCCTTGGACCCCTTTATCTGCCTCTGGTTACACATTATTATGATAACATAGTGATGAAAATTTGCAACTATGTAATTAGGATGGAACTTGCATACGAGTAGACAACGAAATGGTCAAGTGATTAAGCGGGGATTAGTTATTTGATTAAGATTCAAAGGGCATAAATGTATTTTGTTATGTTATTAATATTTAGTAAAGAAGATTAAAGATTTAAGTAATTTAGATATAGTTTATTTTATATTTGGACATATTTATGGATTTGTGTGTTTGAAAGGATAATGATGTAATTTGAATATTTGAAAGGATATCGATGTAATTTGAAGTTTTCTACAAGGATATATATAAATTTCCTCTAAATTAAAAGTCAGTTTGACTAAGATATTAGGAAAGAAAGAGATTCTTTACACATATTTTATTACGGACTTACATTTAAAGTATCAGATGATGAAAGAGGAGTTTACATTAAAAAAGAATATTATTAAAATTAGGTAAAATAACACCATAATGCAATATGTGGAAAGAAAAATCCTCGAATGCATATGTTATAAGGCTCGATCAAAACTAGTATTACTTAACTTTTGTAATCCAAATCCTTATGAAGCAGAACTTTTACTCTTTCAATAGTCTCATATTTTAATTAAGAGTGTTTTCCAAGCATCAAGACATGAACTATAACCTCTTTCAAAATGTACCGTTATGACGAACTTTAGTTATACTTAATTGGGAGAGGATCAATAAGAAGAAAAATAAAAATAAAGAGTGAGAAGTATTTACGTACACATTTCAAATAAGAAGGAGAAATTTAAGGAAATATCGATCGGTTTTGTAGGTGCATCTTAAATATCTGATTATGGTTCCTTCTCACTCTTTTATTTTCATTTTATTTATCATTTGATCTTAAGTCATACTTAATTATGCTTATGGTTCAATGAACAATGGGATGACTGAAGTATATAAATATACGTAATTATACTTCATTTTGCTCGTGCATTACATGATTATAAAATTAAACATTATAACATGTAGGACATGTATTAGTTACACTCGATTAATTTGAAACCGGAAAATTTCATATTTACCCCATTTTTAACAACATATTTACCCAAATAATAAGTCATAATTTCATGTTTACCCCAAAGACAAGTGTTAAAATATAACTCAAATCGGAAAAAATAAGTCCGAGGATTGACTTTGTCATTTTCTAGTTTTCAGTTATTTTTCGGTGAGAGTTTGGGAGATTAATAGCCAAGGAATGGAAGATGGAGGGATGAAGATGTCAAGATGAAACTAGGTTGGTGGAGCTGGTATATAAAGAAAAAAGACAAGTTGTGTCTTATTCATAACCTGCTATCCTTCTCTCTCAACGATTGATACTCTCTCATTCTTTTGTAAACCCTAGATTTGTTATTGATCACCTTGATCAAGCACTTTGATATTCTGTTGTTGTTCTTATTACTTGATTGAGATCAAGCGAGATAGTGTTGTACTTGTTGTTAGCGATTGAGATCGGTATAGTGTATTTATTTGATTTCTTGTAGTAATAAAGTACGTATTTGAGGGTTTAGTTGTGTTTCTTTACATGGTATCGAGCAAGTTGTATTATCTTTCTCTAAAATGTTTTACGAAAAAGCGGGTTTTGAAACAAATTGGGGATTTTCTAAAATACTTTGATATCTTTCAATTAACTTGTGTTAGTTAAGAGATCTAGTGTTTGATTGGTCGATTTAAAAGATTTTGTAAAAGCGCCTAATTTTGAAAAATTAAGGTTTGGATAATTTTAGGTTTTATTCTCTAAAGGCTTATGTGGTTGATTAAATCAGTTTAATCAATAGATCAGTGTTCTTTGGTTGATTGGAAGCGATTTTGGGTGGTTTGCCTAATTCGGAGAAATTAGGGCTTGTTGATTCTGGATATGGGTTGATATATGCTATATCCATTGACTAAGTGAATCAAAGGTGTAATAGGTGCATTAAGTTGTTGTTTCTTTTTCGTGCCTTTGTAAGATCTTTCACGCTTTCTCTTTAATTTATGTCTTTATCTTCTTGCAATAGACTATCGGATGATAAGATTGGGACAAAGTGGAAGTTAAGGATTGTTGTTGTGGTGTTTATGTGTATTATTCGTTTTATTTTTGTTTATTATTGATTGATTTGCGTGTGTCGCCTTAATCTACCACTTAAGTGGAAAGGAAAGCCTTAGAACTATCCTATCTCCTTTTCTTGTGTGTTTGTTTTGTGTAATTGTTTGTAATCATGTCTATTCATGGTGCTACACCTCTTGGTTCTATTCATGTTCCTACACCTCCTGTTTCTGTTCATGGTGATGATGGTATTTTTGATCCTCCTGTTACTCTAATAACTAAATTGGATTTAAGTCACCCATTGCATTTACACCTTAATGACTCTTCTAATTTAATTATGATATCTGTTAAAGTTAAAGGAATAGAAAACTATAATGTTTGGTCTTGTGAAATGCTTTTGACTTTAGAGGATAAAAATAAAACTGGTTTTATTGATGGGACTTGCACAAAGTCACATATTGCTGAAGTTTTAGGAAGACAGTGGGATAGGGTAAATGTTGTTGTTCTTGGGTGGATTTTGAATTCTATATCAGAGGAGTTATTTTTGGGGCAATTTTTTTCTAAAAAAGCCTCTGATGTTTGGACTGAACTACAAAAACCTTTTGATAGGGTTGATGGTTCTGTTACTTTTAACCTACACTATAAAATTAACTCTTTATCCCAAAATGGTTCTAGTATTGCTGAGTATTTTAATAAGTTGAGTACCACGTGGAAATAGTTTGATGCTCTTGTGAACTGCCTAGGTGTACATGTCATGCATCAGGGTTTTAACAAACATAATCGACTTATGAAATTAATGTAGTTCTTAATGGGGTTAGATGATTCATATATGCAAATAAGGAGTAATATTTTGTCTAGAGACCCTTCACACGATGTTAAAAGGGCTTTTGCCATTATTTCTAGTGAGGAGTCTCACATGGCTATTATTCTTGGTTTAGGGCTAGCACCTCCCGAGGTCTCGATCATCTATGTTTAATTCCGTATGCCCGATAGATGAAGTTTTAGAGGCATGAAACCTATAGTACTTCTTTTAGACCTAATAATGTTCCTAAACCTATCAATAATGGGAATAGAAGGACATTGGTGGTCTACTACGGTTTGTGAGCATTGTGGTTTTAATAGGCATAATGTTGATAGATGTTTAAGTTGATTGGGTACCTGCGATTACGGAAAAGAAATAATAGTTCGATAATAATAACAATCGG
Source organism: Chrysanthemum lavandulifolium (assembly GCA_022545495.1). NCBI lineage: Eukaryota > Viridiplantae > Streptophyta > Magnoliopsida > Asterales > Asteraceae > Chrysanthemum > Chrysanthemum lavandulifolium. The sequence goes on along the minus strand of CM040246.1, from coordinate 5,153,822 downwards.
TACTCAAAATTTTAATAAAAGATTTGTTAATAATAATTTTGCGGTTCTAGCTCTTCTTCTACTTTTTGACGTACATATTTCAAAACTTTTATCTACGATTAAAGATACATCTATTAATGATAATGGAAAAGAAAAAGGTGTACATGCCAATATGGCAGGTATAGTTTTGAATAACAAATTTTTTTGAGTCAAAACTTTAACAGTTTTTTTTAGTAATAATTGTAAAATCAGGTCTGCACTTGTTGCAGCTGATATTATTGTTGATTCTGGTGCTAACCAACACTCAACATATACTGATAAGTATTTAGTTAGTGTGATTGATATTTCCAAACTAGGAATTAAAGTTTCCAATCGTAATGAAACTGAAGCTTTAATTACTAAAGTTGGAAATATGGTTTAACCAAACACTTAACTATATGTGATGTTCTAGTTGTACCGAATTATTGTGTTAGCTTAATGTTTGTTCATAAAGTTGCTAGAGATAGCAAATTTGTTATTGTTTTTTATGAGTCAAAGTGTTATGTTTTACCTCAGGATTTGAAGGGAATGAATGTTATGGGGAGGGGTAATCAAAAGGATGGTTATATTACTTTGATGGAAATCAAGGTATTGACTTGGGATCTAAGAATGTTAAGTCTGAGTGCAATTTATCTAAAAATTTATGGCACCGTAGGCTTGGCTATCCTTCTGATCAAGTCTTAGGTGTGCTTAAAAATGAAATATGTTTTGAAAAAAAAATGATAATGAAGCTTGTGAAATTTGTCAAAAAGCTAAACAAACCAGGGGAACCCTTCCTTTAAGTGAGCACAAACTACTATGATTCTTGAACTTGTCCATCTTGACTTTTGGGGTCCTTACAAGGTTGTAAGTAATAAGGGTTATAGATATTTTTTACCATAGTTAATGACTTTACCAAAGTCGTGTGGGTTTATTTGATTAAAACTAAAGATGATGTGTTTGATTGTATTACTATCTTTTACAATATAATAAAAACCAGTTTAACAAGATCAAGGTTTTTAGAAGTGATAATGGTCTTGAGTTTATTAATCATAATTTTTTGAGTTTTTTTGCTAAAAATGGTATTATACATCAAACATCTTGTGCTTACACCCCACAATAGAATGGGAATGTGGAAAGGAAACATAGGCATCTGTTTAATGTTTCGGATCCATTCGTATTAGGAGAATTCCTCTAAGTTTATAGTCCGAGTGTATTCTTACTTCTTGTTACTTGATTAACGGTGACTTCTATCCATATGCAACTCGTTGCAATTTGCAAGAACATCGAACAATATAGTTGTGATGGGAAGTCCACATATCTGCATCTACGGTATAAGGATTCCTATTTGGTTATCTCATAGAAAACTATCAATTATCCAACCCCATCGCTCACGAATAAAATGGCAACTTCCCTTCCCATCATGTTACGATCGTTAAACCTTCTACCTTGATCCTAATATCATCTAACACTCCTACTTATGCGAATTAATCATGTGATTTTAACCCTTTAGTTGGTTTATTATTTGATTGACGATTAAGTAGTTTAGGGTTTACTTTTCCGATTTAGGGTTTCGCCTATTCAATTGATTCGGTTATTTTTCATTGCACTAATTGTTCTATCATTATGTTATGATGTGAGTCGATTTAGGTTATCATGTTGGCGACTAAGCCCATTTAGGGTTTTGTTGGTACATTTGCTTCCTAATCGTGAGTTGCGATTCTTTGTTCTTTTTGTTTTATTAGTGAGCTATTTAGGGTTTTATTTTCCTTGTCGTTATTTATTGTTTCTTCATCATGGAACCTGGGGCTGATGTTGGTAATAAGAGGGGTACGGTTGATAAGGATGGAAAATATCAGCTAACTCTAGTTTACTTGGTGACACACCTAGTCCGAGTACAAGTGATGCGAATGTGCCAAATTTGGTGACTCAATCAGGTTCTACTCCTATATATTATGCGGATATGTTTAAGAATAAAACACCCAAAAAGACCGTTAAGATTTCAGAGATGAGAAACGAAATTGTGTGCTTGGTGCTAATGTCACCATTCCTTTGGAAGCTATCGATGAGGTAAGCTCTAGATTCACTAATACTTTGTATGGTTATTTCATTGGTAAGAGACTCGCTTTTATGATAGTTGAAAATTACGTTAGAAATACATATGCAAGTTTGGTTTACAAAGGTTATGCTTAATAATGGTTTTTTTTGGTTTACAAAGGGTTATGCCTATGTTTTTGAATATTTGGACTCGGATACTAAACTTTCAAAGATGATATAACTTTAGCTCTGTTTGGGTTAAACTCCATAATATTCCAGTTATTGCGTATTCGATGTTGGTCTTGGTTTGATCCTACGCATAATTGGTCATCCTATCATGCTTGATTCCTACGAGTACGATGTGCCTTAAGTCGTGGGTCGTAATTCCTATGCTAGGGCCCTTGTGGAAGTGTCGTCAAAGGAAGCCTCACTGACTCTCTTGTGGTTGCTATCCGCACCCTAATGGGTCGGTCATTCATTGGAAAAAATTGATATTGAATATGAGTGGAATCCGTCAAGATGTGAGACTTGTAAAGTATTTGATCACATTGATGATGGATGTCCTAAGAGAGTGAAACCAGTTGTGAAAGATAAATCTTTGGTTGATGAAGAGGGTTTCGTTGAAGCTTATAAGATGAAAGGAAAAGGTAAGATTCAAGGTACTAATCATAAGGTTGATGAGATTCGTTTTCAAAAGCTTAAAGTTACGTATTACTATGGGCGGTTACTATAGCAAAGAATGGAGGAGCATCGGCGTCTAAGCCTTCATCGATCGAATCGGGTTCTCCACCGGTTAATGTAGGTTCTACTTCTTGTAACGAACCTACTAACGATCCTACTAGTAGTACGGCTCCATCTCGGGATGACTAAGGTAAGAATAATAATTGGGTGGATGATATCAACCTTGTTGATTTGAAGAACAATTTTAATGTGCTTATGGAACAAGATTCGGTTTTGGAACCTGTGATTGGCACTACGTGTACTCCTGAAGTTATCTCTAGTTCTTTCAAAACTACGCCTCCATCGCCTATGGAGAACACTCCTATTGCTGACAAAATTGGGAAGTTTGAAAAGCTTATTATTGATGGGTAAGCTACCCTTGTGGATGATGATGGTAAACCGGTTAAAAAGGTTGTTTCTTCAACTAAGGTAGGTAGTAACCCATTCTCTAAGGTGGGAAAGGATGATGAAGTTTTTCATGATCACATTGGGATGTTGTATTTTGGAATTGAGGGTAAGGAGCACAGTCTTTATATAAATGAAAAGCGGATACGGGTGATGGCAACAATTATGATGATGATGATGATTTTGGCCTCTCTCCCTTTCGATTAAAGGTCTTTGGAATTTAATATTTTGTCTTAATTAGGTTGTTTTATATTTTTTGCATAATTTGTATCTTTTACGTTGGTTTTGGTTTGGAGGTCTAATTGGTTGTAGCTAGTTATCGTTTATGGCATGTCATAAATGCTTTAGTGGTTGTGTTAACCGATTGCTTGCGGTTAATGTGGTACCTCGACCACATTCCATTGTATTTAAGCGTTTTTTGGGTAATATATTTTACGGTGGAATACCCTTTACCCAAAACAGGTTGCCTTCTCGATGTTGAATGGAAAATCACCTTATAATTTGGTTTTTAACGAGAGAATGTTCTTTAAATCATTTAAGAGCTTTTGATGTCTCTATACGTGACTATTTTAGATAATTACGATAAAATTAGTAGCGGATCGAGAAAATATGTTTTAGTAAAGAATGGTTTTTCAAAAGGGTATAAACTATATAGTCTTGAAAAGAAACGGTTTTTGTATTCCAGAGATGTTAACGTTTTGAAAAGTCCTTCCTTTTAAGATTAAAAGCTGTTTATGTGGATAAAAGTGATAATCATGATCTGGATCATACATATTTCTTTAATGAAATTGTGTATGAGTGTCATGACATACCAATGTTGATCTAAATAAAAGTGCAACACCTCATGCGGAGGGCATCAACTCTTCTCTAAATGGCGGTCCAACTATTGATCTAAATGAAGGCGATTTGGGGCACTTTCACGGTTCCAATGGGTCTACTTTAGAGAATGAGTCGGTTGCAACTCTGAGAATGGCCCGAATTGGACCTTATAAATGAAAATGAAATTGCAAAGTGCGAGGGTATCAATCTGGTTTTCCAAAACACATAAACAAGTCAAAATGTTCAAAATCAGCCTTTGAGAAGGTCTAAAAACTTCATCTTTCCAAACAAAACAATGAGTTTCTTTGTTGATTCAAAAGTCAATTATGGTCTTGAAAAATTTGTTGGTTATTCAAAGTTAAGCTCGAAAACCTTTGTTTTATAAGCGAGTTAAATAAGGCTTTTGAACACAAAACTTATTGGGAAACACCGCAAGTTTCGACCTTGGGTGGAGGCAATGAATAAAGAAATGGGCGCTTTATATAGCAATCATATTTTTGAAATTGTAGCCTTACGTGCTAGTAGAAAGGCAACCGGTTCTAAATGGGTGTTCAAAATAAAATATAATTCTAGTGGTGAGGTTGATAGGTACAATGCTAGACTTGTAGCTAAAGGCTTTAACCAAAAGAAGGAGTTGATTTTGATGAAACTTTTTCACAGTGGTTAAAATTGCTAATATCGGATGTGTTATTAACTTGGTTGTCCAACGGTCTTGGCCAATTTTCAACTTGACATTAATAATGCCTTTCTTTATGGGTATCTAGAGGAAACTCTTTATTTGTATCTACCAAATGGTTTCTTTGATGTGAATGACAATAGGGAATGCAGACTTCAAAAAATCTCAGTATGGGTTGAAATAAGCATCCAGACAGTGCAATGCTAAGTTAAGCAGTGCTTTGCTTGAGAATGGCTTTAAAAGAGTAAGAGTGACTACTCCTTATTTACTAAGAATGAATTAGGTAGTTTTGTTGTCTTACTTGTGTATGTTGATGATATAATTATCACTGGTAACAACTTGGAAGAAATTGAGAATTTTAAAGTTTTTCTTAAGACCAAGTTTTAGATAAAAGATCTAGGCAAACTTAAACATTTTTTGGGAATTGAAGTTATTGAAACTGTAAAGGTCTTTGTTTATATCAAAGAAAATACTGCCTAGATTTATTATCTGAGTTTGGTCTTCTTGCTTGTAAGCCTTCTACTTTTCCTCTAGATAAAAATTAAGTATTACTAATGAAACAACTTTAGCATATCATGTTTTAGATAATATAATGTATCAAAAGCTTATTGGAAAATTTATTTACTTAACTCACACGAGGCCCGATATATCTTATGTTGTACATTGTTTAAGTCAATTTATGCACAAGCCTCTTAAGTCGCATCTTAAGATTGCTCTAAAAGTTTTGAGATAACTTAAAGGTTCTCTGGTAGAGGCATACATATTGTTAAAAGTTTTACTTGTGTCTTTAGAAACTTATGTACATGCAGTTGGGCTAAGTGTTTAATTACTAGAAAATCTATTACATGATCTGCTTATTTTTAATGGTTCATTAGTCTCGTGAAAAAGCAAAAAACAAAATACTCTTTCTAAGTCTAGTGCAGAGGCTGAATACAGAGCCATGGCCTCTACCACTTAAAAAATTGTTAGGGTTTTAAAGATCCGAGGCGGGAAACATTTTACAGTAAAACTATTTTGTGACAGTCAAGCAGAAATTAAGATTGCTGCTAATCCAGTCTTTCATGAAAGAACAAAACATTAGGAGATTGATTTGATATTTGTTAGAGATAAAATTTTATCTCGTGTTATTAAAACTGAAAAAGTTCAATCTGCTGAACAAGCAGCGGATGTGTTCACAAAAGGTTTAGATAGATTGCAACATGAAAAATGGTGTCTAAGCAGGTCTTTATGATGTGTTCGAATTGAGTTAAGGGGATTTTAAATGTAACTCAAATCTGGAACAAATAAGTTAAGGGACTGACTTTGTCATTTTCTAATTTTCTGTTATGTTTTGGTGAGAGTTTGGAAGATTGATAGCAAAGGAACGGAAGATGGAGGGCTGAAGATGTCAAGATGAAACTAGGTCGATGGAGATGGTATACAAAGAAAAAAGACAAGTTTCCTGCCATCGTTCTCTCTATACGATTGATATTCTCTCATTCTTTTGTAAATCCTAGCTTTGTTATTGATCACCTTGATCAAGCACTTTGATATTCTGTTGTTGTTTTGATTACTTGATCGAGATCAAGTAGATTGTGTTAATACTTGTTGTTAAGCGATTGAGATCGGTTTAGTGTATTAATTTGATTTCTAGGAGTAATAAAGTCCGCTTTTGAAGGTTTAATTGTGTTTCTATAATAACTTTTCAATGCATATATACGATGCCCTTTTCAATTCGTTCGGTACCGTGCTCGGCATGTTCTAAAGTTTTCTTGGAGATATTTATGGGGATCATGCGGTTTCATGTCGGGATTGTCGGCATTAAACATCGGCATAACATTGTGCATGATGTCCTTGCGGATATATGTTCTCGGTCCGGATTTACATTCGTAAGGAGGTGGATATTGGGCTTCATGGAGATATGGATGCACCACTTGCGACCGTGATGTATTGCTTTATTCTTGGGATGGCGGGCGTGATGTTTGTGTTGATCTTACGAGTTCGTCTCCTTTGGCCTAATCGTGGTTGCTTGATTTTGTGCCGGGCGGGCGGTTGGTGAGGTTGCCGCAGCGTAAGCGTGTCAAGTATGAGGCTAAATGTGCGAGATATCGGATATGGGTTCCTCTCCTTTTCCTTTTCTTCCTTTGGAGAACTTGAGAAGGAGGCGTAACCTTACTAAAGCTTATTAGACTTTTCTCCTTGACTCAAGACATTGGGGCTCGTCTTTGCGTTCATATTTTTAATCGTATTAGTTTTGCTATTGCTAGAGGAGGGGGCTAGTTGGTTTCACGGCTTTCCACTAATTTCTTGTAAATCCTTTTGAGTTTTTAATAAAGTGATGTTTAATAAAAAAAAAAAAAATAATAATAATAATATTATTATCTCGGCTCCCTACTAATTTCTTGTAAATCCTATTTTCTTCTAATAAAGTGGCGTGTATAATAATAATAATAATAATAATAATAATAATAATAATAATAATAATAATAAAAAAAGGTGTGTGTGCGTTTGTATGGGCGATTATGGCGACTATGGAATCGATCATGTCCACTTTCTCGTCCTTGAATCATTGATTCAATTCTCAGTTGGATCTATGATTGTTCTTATGTGTAGGTGCTTCCATTTCGAACAGGTTTCATTCGATCGGGCTTTCTAGGGTTTTTCATTTTCGTAATGTTTCGGTTTCATTCTTGAAACCCTTTTTGGCTCGTTGGCTGCTGTATGTTATCTGCTCCTTCCAATTATCTGGTACAGGTGCCATTTCGAATTGGTTTCATTCTATCGGGCCGTTTTTTTTTCTCCCTTGGGTTTTGCCGTTTTCTTTTTCGTACAGTTTCGGTTTTGTTCGGATAACCCGATTCGGCACGTTGGTTGTTTTGTGTTATCTGCTCCTTCCTTACATTTTTGGGGGTTTGCTTGCTGCTGTAGTAGTCCTTCTCGAACAGTTTATGGTTTTGGTTTCGATACGATCGGTTCGACTGCTTGTGGGTTCTTCCAAGCTGTTGTACTTCACAATCACAAATGAGGATGAGTTCGTTTATGCTACTCATTTGTGTTCTAAGTCTGCTTGTGAAAGGTGTGACGTCGATACATTTTCGTGATTCCCGAGGCGGTTTGTGTTGGGGTTTCTAAATTGGTGGTGTTACTTCTGTGGCTTTTAATACAGTGGTTTTGGTACATTTTCCTTTTACAGTTGCTTCTGTTCCGAGTATATAATTTTTTGTTGGTACTGTTATTAGTTTTGTGGCTGCTATTGCTGGTTCTGCTTTTACTTTTGTGCTTCGTTGCTTGAGGTTTGGTTGCAAGGGGCCTTTTGTTGTTTTGTTTCTATGCCTGCTGTAAGATTTCACTGTCCCTTCGTGGGTCTTAGTGGATGTCGGGATGGTGGTGGAAATGGACTCACTAAAACCTCTTTGATCACACATCTTTCGTGATCGGCACTTTAGTGGTGAGGCTCAAGCTATCACTAGGAAGTCTCTTTGCCGGTTTGGTTATTTTCGAAAGGGTTGAGGTTACTCTTAAGCGTATGGGTTTGTGGTTGTGTGGTGGTTGTTTCAAAGCATACCTTCGGACTAAGTGTCGTCATGGTGCGGGTTACGATTTTGTGTCTCCTCCGATTGTGGCGATGGTGTTGTTCGGTTCGTGTTATATGATCTCACCAAACCACGTGCTCTTTCTCATGTAGCCCTTGTTGAGGATTACTGTTTTGGGCGTGCTTGGTGGCTTTGATTTATCTCTTCTTGATACCTTATTCTCCGAGGGTTGCGGATGTCAAATCTATCCTCCCAAATGTCGGTTGGAGTTCTCCGTGCTTTGAAAAGAGCTCTTGATAAGGTGATCTGCACACTGGTGACATTTCTTGTTGGGTTAGTTTATTTGTCCTGCCGCTTTGTCTACTTAAAACCTTTTGCGAGGGTAGTCAAGAGAGTAGGTCGGTCACTAAGCGTCAACGTCGAGGAAGAGTATATTGTTAATGCTATTCATGCATGGGGTTCCCACGGTGGTAGTTTCGAGGTTGTGCGTGAGGTTTTAGTGAGCCCTTCCATCATGGTCTCTTGTTGATGATGATAGTTTGGATTTGGGTGATCGTAATGTCAAGCAATGTAAGAGGAAGATTTGTGATGGTCATTATCTGCTGCGGCGAGTTCTTTCGTCTTACGGTGTTGCACCTTATGATGCTTCTACTCTTGAAGACTTCAAGCTAAGCACCCTTTTCGATCTGCTCTGTCTTGCACGATATACCTATTGATCATCATCACCTTATCGCATCCTCTTCCATTGTTCTTGACATGATCAAGAGTTTCCTCATGGTACTTCTTGTGGCGAGATGGGTTGCGTGCCCAACACCTTTTGGATTGTTTGAGTGGTGCAATTGTGGCTATTTCGGCGAGTTGATCGCTTCTATTACCCAGTGGTGAACCTTTTTTTTTTTGGTAATGTCCGAGGCGTTGGGGAGTATATTGCTAGTGCTCCTCTCACACCATAGTCAAACCGGGAGGGTATCCGTCCTATTCTTTGTTGGGACTGTTTGGAGGCGGTTAGTTTCAAGGTTTGTGCTTCCATGCTTTGCCACTCTTGAGCGATTATTTCGATGATTTACAACTTGGTGTTGGGGTTTTACGGGGTGGGAAGCTATTCTTCATCTTGTGAATCGTTTGGTTGAGGACATGGGGTGAGGTTAGTCATCCATGTTGTTGGTTGATTTTAAAACGCTTTCAACATGGTGGACCGGCTGTTATGTTACGTGAGGTTCGTTTGCATTTCCGGCTATTTCACGATGGGTGGAGTTTTGCTACTCTAGTCTGCTAGATTATATTATGGTGAGCATACTCTTTGGTCTCATCCATGTTGTTGCTTGGCCTTTCCTAGTGTTCTTGTTGACTTGACCAAAGATGGTAGCTCTGCTAAGGGTGGAAATAGTAGCACTAGTACTACTCTATTGTTGGAAAAATTGAGGAGCTTGAAAAGCTAATTATTGAGGGAAAGTTACTCTTGTGGATGATGATGGTAAACCTCTTAAAAGGTTAATTTGAAAGAAAAGGCGCGTAATCTGACTACTAAGCCTAGTTCTTACGCCTCTCCGTATTCTATGGTGGGTAACCCATTCTCTAAAGTGGGGATGTGATTGTTTACGGCGGTGATGATGAGGAGGTGCTTGGCCGGATAATCCTATGGCTAAATTTCTCGCATCAAATGGCGGCGGTCATGAGCTAGAAGATTATTATGATGATTATCGGATCGGTCTATGATTTACCAGGCAATTGGATGCTTTTCGACATGTATGATATCAAGCTCCAAGGTCGCGAAGTAAGCAATCTAGACTTTAGGTTATGCTTGGTTTTGTGTCAAATGTAATCTAGTGAGTAGTGGTTGTTTTATTGTTTTAAGGATAGGAAGTGTCTTGTTATGTTAGCTTTACAGCCTATGTAGCAGTGAGATATGAGACTTCACTCATATCCTTTGTACTTAAATGTTTTTGGAGTAATATATTTACCGGAAACCCTTTACCCAAAAAAAAAAAAAAAAAAAAAAAAAAAGCTTGGTATTTGGATGATGGTACTATTATTGGTGATACCTTGGTTGTGGGTAAGGTTTTAGAGTTGATTATGGCGAGACGGACCTTGTCGTGGTTTACACCTCAATGTTGATAAAGCTGAAGTCTTTTGGCCACAAAGGACCCCGAAGCGGTATGATGGTGTTTTCACTTAATATTTCTCGCCCTCACATGGTGTTAAATTATTGGGTGGACTGTTAGTGTGGATTTTGAGTTTGGTAGTAAGTTGGTCACGAAAGGGTTGCTAAAACTATTGAACTTATGGAGGCGGTTGCCAAACTTAATGACCCTCAATGCAGTAGTTGTTAATCCGTGCATGTCTTTGGTATTTCTAAGCTCTATTTTTCTATCTTGCATGTTCTCCCCGGGTCTTTGAGTGTGCTCGGGTTTCTTTTGATCGGACGCCGTTCTTCTTTGGGCGTATTGTCCTTTATACGGACCTAGTTTTGGTGATTGGCGGTGGAGACTCGCCACCTTACCTTTTGCTTTTGGGGACTTGGTTTATATTACGCGGTGATGTCTTGAACTATGCCTTCATTGCTTCTAGACTTCAATCGGTGGCCTTGAGACTAAGCTTCTTCATGGTTCGGGTATTATAGCTTCTTGGTCCCTCTTTTGATGATGCTCTATGTACTTTCAACGTGAATATGGATATTGACCTTTTGAGTAACCCTAGCGAGGTCGTGCCCCAAACTTATGAAGAAATTGGCGATATATATTTGGTCGGGTTTCCCAATGTTGAATCTACTTTCCATCTTTCCCTCGACGGATGGCGTTATGGAGCTCTTTAAAGGAGGATCACACCCGGATTGGCTTAGGGTGGCTCCGGTATACGGATTGGGACAAACTATGAGTGCCGAGGCTTATCGGTGTGTCTTGTGTTATCGTTTGGGTGTTCCTCTTTCCTTTGTTCGGTGCCGTGTTACGCACTGCTCTAAGGTTTTTCACGGAGATATTCTGAGGATCACTGTTGTTTCGTGTGCGGGGTATTGTTGGCATTAAACATCGTCACAACCTTGTGCGCGATGTTCTTGTTGACATATGCTCTCGTCTGGGATTTCCGCTGCAAGGAGGTGGATATTGGGCTTTTGGAGATGGGGACGGATCCTTGCGACCGGTGACATATTACTCTACTCTTGGGATAGTGGACACGATGTATGTGTTGATCTTACGGGTTCGTCGCCTTTGGCGCAATCCGGGTTGATTGATTTTATACTGAGCGGTGATCGGTGATCTTTGCTCGGTAAGCGGGTCAAATCGATGCCAAATGTGCGGATATTGGGTATGGGTTTCTCCTTCTCTTTTCCTCTTTTGGAGAACTTGAGAAGATCTTGTCACACTTACTCAGCGTGTTCGGCGTTTCTCGATGACTCGGGACATTGGGCGCGTCGTGATTTATATCTTTAATAGGATTGGTTTTACCATTCTAGAGGTGTGGGGCTCGAGTTGGTTTGAGGCTCCCACTAATCTTTGTAATCCTATGAGTTTTTAATAAAAGTGTGATTTATAAAATAAAAATAAATAAATAAAAATAAATAAATAAATAATAATAATAATAATAATAATAATAATAATAATAATAATAATAATAATAATAATAATAATAATAATAATAATAATAATAATAATAATAATAATAATAATAATAATGAAAACCTCCACTTGTATATGATGAAAACCTTGGCAAAGTCTTACTTTGGTGTCATCGAGAAGATCGGTTTCAAGTATTCGTTAAGCCGAGGCAAGTGGCTATTCTCGGTTGTGCAGGGCTCCACATGCTACGATTTCCTATTCACCATACCGATTGATGGGTTAGGCCAAGGATGAATCATCGCCAATTCCGTTCGGTATTGTGTTATAGGCTTACCATACCATGTTTTACGAAGGTAGTCCTTGTCAAGCCGCAAGCATCGTATGGACCAATGAGGAGACCATGCGGTTCATTGTTCGATGAAGTGGGGTGAAGTTCGAGACATAACACAGTGCGTGATGTTCTTGTCGACATATGTTCCAAGGTTGGGATTATGGTGAAAAGGAGGCCCCATGGGTTTCTTTCAAGTGATGGGAAGAGCTACGGTCGGCGGACTTGCTATTATTCAAGCTGGATCCAAGGTAAGGGCGCATGTTTGGATGTGTTGGGATCTCCCTTTGCGGGTATTGATGCGAATTTGTGGGCTCCAGGGGTGGCGTTACATAATCTTTGTGGAGAAGAAGAAAATGAAATATGTGTCCAAATGTGAAGAAAGCGGTTACAAGTTCATTCCATTTGCTTTTCTACATTTGGGGGCTGGGCGGAAGCTTTGGATACACTTTCACGCATCAAGGCTATTCTTGTTAGCCACTCGAATAATGTCAAGAGCGGTGCTTTTATTTTCATAGACTAAGTTTTGTATTCGAGAAAGGGTGGGAGCCCAACTAGTGTCTCGGCTTCCCACTAATTTCTTAATAAATCATTTTGTTTTCTAATGAAGTGATGTTTTATAATAATAAAAATAAAATAAAAATAAAATAAAATAAAATAATAATAATAATAATAATAATAATAATAATAATAATAATAATAATAATAATAATAATAATAATAATAATAATAATAATACTTAGGATGGCGTTATGGAGTTCTCTAAGGAGGATCATACTTGATTGGTTTAGGGTGGCTCAGATATCGGGTGGGGCAAACTATGAATGCGGGGCTTATCGTTGTGTCTTGTGCTACCGTTTGGGTGTTCCTCTTTCCTTTGTTCGGTGCCGTGTTACACTGCTCTAAGGTTTTTCACGGAGATATTTATGGGGATCACGTTGTTTTGTGTGCGGTATTGTTGGCATTAAACATCGTCGCAACCTTGTGCGTGATGTTCTTGTTGATATATGCTCGGTCGGGGATTTCCGCTCGCGAGGAGGTGGATATTGGGCTTTTGGAGATGGGGATGGATCCTTGAGACCGGTGACATATTACTCTACCCTTGGGATAGTGGGCCTTGACGTATGTGTTGATCTTACGGGTTCGTCGCCTTTGGCGCAATCCGGGTTGATTGATTTTATACCGAGCGAGCTATCGGTGATCTTTGCGCGTAAGCGGGTCAATCACGATGCTAAATGTGCGGATATTGGATATGGGTTTCTCCCTTCTCCTTTTCTTCTTTTGGAGAACTTGAAAGATCGGTCCACCTTACTTAAGCGTATTCGACGATTCTCTATGACCGGGACATTGGGCGTCGTGCGTGATTCATATCTTTAGTAGGATTGGTTTTACTATTGCTAGAGGTGTGGGGCTCGGTTGGTTTGAGGCTCCCCACTAATCTTTGTAATCCTTTGAGTTTTAATAAAGTGTGATTTATAATTAAAATAAAAATAAAAAATAATAAAAAAATAAAAAATAAATAATAATAATAATAATAATAATAATAATAATAATAATAATAATAATAATAATAATAATAATAATAATAATAATAATAATAATAATAATAATAATAATAATAATAATAATAATAATAGTTGGATATGTGTTTCTCCCTTCTCATTATCCTCTTTTGGGGAACTTGCAAGGACGGTGACCTTACTAAAGCGATTCGAAGGTTCTTTGTGACTCGAGACATTGAGGCTTGCCGCTCTCATATTTTTAGTATGAATAACTTTGTTATAGCTAAAGGGTGGCGGCTCGGATAATATCTCGACTTCCACTAATTTCTTGTAAGTCAGTTAAATTTCTAATAATAATAATAATAATAATAATAATAATAATAATAATAATTAGTTATAAAAATATTATTGTTAGTATTATTTTATTATTATTTTATTAAATAATAATAATAATAATAAAGATATATTATTATTATTGCTTTTCTACATTCGGGAGCTTGACGCGGAAGCCTTAGATACACTTTCACGTATCAAGACTGTTGCTGTCAACCACTCGAATAATGTCAAGAGTGGGGCTTTTATTTTTCATAGAGTAAGCTTTTGTATTCAGAAAGGAGTGGGAGCCCAACTTGTGTCTCGACTTCCCACCAATTTTTGTAAAATCCTTTAGGTTTTCTAATGGGGTGCGTTTGACAGGCGGGTTCTCGATCGTGTGCGTGCCTCCCATTGTAACAGCTTTAGGTTTTCACTTTGAAACCCTCTTACTGTGTGCACCTTGCTCCTTTCCCATATCCTTTTGTAACGAGGTTTTGGACGTTGTCCTCATCATGGGTTCAAGTAGATTAGGCGTTTTGTCTAGTATACCAAAAGCAGATTATGTCATGGGTTCTGGTAGCGACTTGGTTGCTTTGTTTTCCTATGTTTTGACATAGATAACAGGGAAGCTAGGTCTTTTTTATATAGCGACTTGGTTTTCTTTTTAAAAAGTGGTTTTGTTGGCTTGCTTATTCAGGCAAGCGATTTGCTTTTAAAAATAATGCTTATTGGTGGCTGCAACATGGTCTATCATCATTTGTTTATTTGGTGGGACCCACGCTGATGCACCTTGTCTTTTGGTTATTTTTCTTTCATGTGATATGATCATGCGTGTAGACATGAATTTATACTTTGTATTTATTTAGCCTTAGTTTGATTTCTTAAGGTTTGTAAATATATATATATATATATATATATATATATATATATATATATATATCTATGGCTATTATTCGGTTTCATTGTCCCTTCGCGGGTCTTAGTGGTTGTCAAGACAATAGTGGGAATGGACTTACCAAAACCTCGTTGATTTCTCATCTTCGTGATCGTCACTTCAATGAAGATGCGCTAGCCACCACCAAACTTTCTTTGGCCACTAATCTGGTTGTTTTTTAGGCTGCTGAGGTTACGTTGAAACGTATGGGTCTTTGGTTGTGTGGGGTTTGCTTTAAGATGCATACTCTTCGCTCTAAATGTCGGCATGGATATGATTTTGTGCCACCCCCCGATTGTGGTGATGGTGTTGTTAGATTTGTGTTATTTGACCTCACTAAGCCCCAAGTTCCATGTTCTGTTCAGCTCGCTTGCGTTGAAGATTTGGTTTTGGAAGATGTTATACCCCTTTATCACATATACCTTATCACTATATCAAGCAAACCCAACACAAACACGTATAACAAACAGTTATGCGTATAAGAAACAAAGAAAGATTAAGAATAGAACGTGGTGACTTGATGTATAAATTCGTATGTATGTTTAGAGAGGTAGAGAAAAAGATGAAAACAATAAGTTGTATATTGCTTCAAAGAAAACACACACACACACACACACAAGCACCCTCAAATGACATACTTGAGGGTATTTATAGTAAGAGAGGATGATGCCCTAAGGCTTGGCCATGGGCCTTGAGATGGACTTGGATTGGGCTTGGGTTACACGAACTAGGCAAGGCTAGCTTAACAACTAATGCCCAATTAGCTTAGCCCAATCCACGAGCCCGTTGACTATTCTATCACGATATCTAACACACATTACAAAGTTCCTAATCGTGAATGACCATCACTTCTAATAAAAATAATCAAGGCTAACAATCTCCCCAAGGGGTGGTCATTCAAAAGATGCTCCACTTGAATAGGTCTTTAATCTTTTGAGCTTGAACTTTGTGAGTAGATATAGAATAGTCTTAATTCTTTGTTCCTTCATGCTTTATGATCGATTAATGTGGTTGTCTGCCGTTTTCAACTTGGTTAGGTGTCTCACGCCTTTCTCCACCATGCTCACACTTCTATTTGTCTTTTGGTTACCAATGATGAAGTTCTCGAGTCTTTACACTTTGAGTAGCCTTTGATTATGATGAGAACTTTCATGTGTTGTTGGTATGAGCATGTGGAGAGTCTGCACGATCCATCCGCTCGGAGCTTCTATAAGAAGAAAACATAAAGCGGGTTAGTAATAAGCGGTTAAGCACTTACAAGTTTGAATTTCGAGGTGTTAACGACATAGTGTGAAAACACGTCTCTAATTCTCACAGAGGCGTTCTGAGCTGAGTCCCACAAGTGAGATAACGCGATATACCAAAGTACATCTGATTCGGATGAGTCGTTGAGGTACAATCAAGCATCACCTCTGACGACGTAGACCGTGTGAGACACTAAGCGTATTCCACGAGAGAATTACCAAAGTGACTGCTGTCGGGCGGCTTGATGTTGACCACGGCGAATTTCCATTCAATCACGAGGATTACGTGTAACTCCCTCATAAATGTTACGGCGGTTGCTAAGATCTGCGTGGGACTTATAATATATCACTTGTGCCTTATTGATGAACAACAAGCGATGTCATGTCAAGTGTTCCTATGAGATCTTTTGATTAATCTCGTGGCTCTAGACTCAATAGTGCATTTTGGTTTTCTGGCGGAGACTAGGAGAGGGTCTCCTTCTTCAATACCAGCGATCTCTAAGAAAGTCAATAGATTATGTAGGGTTCCAGGTGAGAATGAAACAAATCCCTTTTAAGAGGAATTGAGTGGCTAGAAGGTTTAGTGCGGTGCGTCTTGGGTCCATGACGTCTTTGTCTTCATACCGGTGTCATCTAGTGACAACCGATAGCATATGTATTGAACCGGTTTACGCCTAAGGTTGAATTATGGAGGGCTATTTCTTTTCACCCTTTTCATTACATTTCTTTTAATTCTTCAACCCTTCATTCTCCTTTCTCACATTACTCCTTTTTCAATCATACCTAAGGACTTCTAGTTCTAAACTATTGGAATGTCCTTGGGTAGATCCCTCCGACTCTGGCGGATCATAGACAGTTTTCCTATCCTTAGTCACCTTATAACTCCATGACATCCTATTGTTGCCATAAAACCGTTTTCATGAAAATCTCTCGAGTGTTTATGATAGAAAACATGTTTTCAACACTCAAGTGAGTTTTAAATTTTGAAACACTCCCCTTCACATGTGCTTATAATTTTTTAACTTGAATCTGCATGAGAGGGTAGAGTTCGCACTTTGAATTGATCGACTTTAAATGAACTAGACCGATTGAGACACGTTTACATCACTAGAGAACTAGATTGAAATTATTACCGTCTGGTCAAGTCCATAGAAAGTTTCTCGAAATGGTACATTTCGACTTTAATTTCTCGTCAATTCATTGGTTCTGTTGAGTCGAGCTCTTTTGAGATTCAAACAACGATCATTAAACCTTTTGATCATATTTTAATCACGTTTCTCCCCAAAAATAACATATCTATGATGTTTTGAAACAAAATGATTAAAAGATATGTTTTTCGAAAAACATTTGGAGAAAGCGATTTAGCATGAATTTTGGAACAATTTTGGTTTTATACTCCCCATAGAAGCATATTTTCATCTGAAAATTTAGAATCAATTAAGGGTTTAGAGGAGTTATCTTGGTACCAAATGTGAGAGATTTTGAAAAATCTTTTTTTGAAAAATTTCGAATCAATGGTACGCAAGATGATGAAGATTTTGAAAATCTTTTGAAGATATTGTAGAAGAAGTATCTTCATTTGTTTTAGGATAAGTGCTCGATATTTATGAAAATCGATTTTGCGTAGCACTTTCCTTTCTTTAAAGATCGGGTTACAGTCTGAAATAACTGCAAGCCATTATTTTGAAGTTCGGGTTTCGTACTGAAGTATACGAAAGCCATTTTATGAAGAAATTTTGAGAAACGACATGTTTTAGAAAACAACGAGCGGGGTAGCCCGCGCGTTGCTACGGGAGTATTGTGCTGATGAATTAAATGTACTACATACATATTCACCTAACAATTGCATCATAATTCAAACTTAACAAATTTTGACAAATGATCAATACACATATGATCAATAGATAAACGCACTTGCAACATATATAATCAATTGATTCCAATAGAATGACCAAGTCTCTTAGCAAACAATTTTGAGATTAGGAACTAATGCTGAGTATTACCTATAATGCCATATGCTGCTAGATTCAGGATCCATTTTGTGAAGCATATGGTTTCTTCGTGCTCGCATCTAGTCTCATAAGCAATAACGGTATGCCCATGATATAATTTATCAAACTTTTGCGAAGGCAAACCATAATGCCTTCATGAATTGCAAGTAGTAGTCTCATGGTATACGCAACATAGACATAAACACATAACCGTGTCCCAAACAAAAACATAATAAGGTAATAATCTAGAAAATGCCTCATTACGGTTCTTTGGTTTCGATTACTTTTAGAGTAAATTACAAATATGAGACAAAGGGTTTGGATAGTCCAAAGAAAACAAAGTTTAATACAACTTACCCATGAACAAAAATGGCAATATTTCTAAGTATTGAAAAATGGCAATATCTTTTAATAGTTAGAAAAGAAAAAATATTCTGCAATAATCTCACTAAATGTGAATGGATCAACCATCTACAATGCTTGTAAATTGTCAAACGACTCCTCATACTACCGCATAACAACATCATTATATGTTGACCTAAAACACGGATAAACATAGATAACAACTTGTGCATATGTACAAAAATAAACCGTCATTCTTTGTGACCACATTTGCGTAGTTCTTTGTAGTCGGAGCGAAATATGTTTAGTATTCATGGCTTAAACACAATCGTACTCTCTTGTTTTCACCCTACTAAAATTCCTCGTTATGAACCACTATCAAACACGGTGACATAAGCATTCTACAACCTATCTTATAGCGATTTTAAAGTTGCTAATATCGATATCGAATTTCGGTGGGTTGATTATTCCGAAATGGAATAAAAAGAAAAACAAAAGCGAGACATGTCTTCATATATTACGAGGATTGAGTTTTGACCTATTCATCTCTTCATATATTGCTCCTTCTTAGTAATGAACCTTGTTGATCTAGAAGCATATGCGCGCGTGAGGTCACCGGGTGTGATGGTAACTGCGCAAATGACAAAAGAATCGGTCTCAAGATAAATAATACATAAGTTGTAACGACAAAAACTAGCATCATCTTGTTGAAAATCCACATTAGGCGATTCGGTAAACAAATGTTTGGCTTTAACAATGCACCATTATAGCAAGTGTGTATCGATGAAGAAAGACCGTTGCCTAACCAACTAATTGTTAGCGTAATTAACATAAACTTAGCAGCTCAATGAAAGGCCTTTTTGTAGCATCAACAATCACATTCAATAAACTCAAATCGCAATAAAAAAGTAGTTTGTGGGTCGAGTATGGTTTAAAGATTCCAATGAAATAAACTACAAGCGTTCCTGTCCAATAACCGACAACTTGCATCCTTCTAAATGAATCATACCTGATTCTGAAGACGCATCAGCCCCCGCATTTATTCCTCCCGTTTTGCTGTTTTCGGTTTCGCTTGAATCATATAATTAACCTACCAGACCATATAGCAGAAAATGTCAAACCATGAAAAAACTGGATAGATATACACAAAGTGCATCAAAGTATCAACTAATCCGAAACTTCGCACTATATATTTGTATATATTGTAAATGAGCACAAGCAGGGAACCACATAAGCGGATATTTCGTACGATCGGGTACACTAACCGTTAGACTATTGGTTTGTGAAGTCCTTTCAACTTGTGTTTCACCATCATTTGAATTCCATTGAGAGGAATGGCCTTGGAATGAGTATTTCCGCTCCACCGTCGATAACTTTAGGTGGTCAATATTATTATCCCATTTTACGTGAATAAGGGGTAGGCTGCAAGAATAACGAAAAGCAAGTTAGTAACTACATAGATAGCCTAACAATATCTAAACTTGGTCACGCCACAATTTATCAACACATTCTTGAGTTCATCCAAATCTATTTCATTATAATCAAATAAACTTAGCAAACAACATATATCTATGATTACTACATATAATTGCGGAAAGTGTACCTAATATGACAGCAAACAACAATTAGGCATAGTGGATGAAATCAGGACAATATAAGGAAACGTCGACATAATATCAGAAGCTCGTTTTTGAAAACAAAGCACGCTTATCAAATACTCATATTCCTTATTCATTGACATCGGTCATACTTAACCGTAGCAATTAAATGCAATTTGTGTCCGACATTCCAATAACAACGACTCATGGACTTATACGTATGACTATTCAACACGATAAGCAACACATCATTTTAACTAAATATTTTGATTTTACCCATTTGACACATAAAAGTGAAACATAAATGAAATCTACTCATTATAATTGGGTCGAAATCACTGATTCTAGTTAAGACATATGATAATGCACATATGATAACGCGTAAAAGATTTATTGCACGAGGGATGTTTTTAGGAAGCAAATTCTTGATCTTCAAGCGACACATTTGTGAGTGTTTGGTTAAAACCCATGTGGCGGTTACTTGATCTTCTGCGCCTTTAGAAGCGCAACATTGAATTTCTGATGAATTAACAACAAAGTTTGATTCTTTATGCAAGTATACCAATAAAATTAAATTTGAAGGTCTATCATTCATTGCTTCTTTAAGAGTAGATTGTAATTATGATCATACCTCGGCTTTATGCATGTGAAACATCAAGCGAAAAGGTTGCATGAGCGAACTTTCACCACATGCTCTGATTCGATATCCAAAGCGCACTACGTTCGAGTAACAAAAATTAATCTACGAACCAACATGTAAACTCTTAACCCTTCACAAGCGTTAGCATAGGAACTGTTTGACCCACATTAATAAACAAAAGTGCTTTTTGAGATAACATTATATGGTCTCAAATAAATCACACTAACCAAAATGCAATCCATATATAAGTATATGGTTCAAATTAGCATACCTATAAGAATATATCGATGTTCACACCATCTTCATTTCGGATGTGTGACCGGTGGAAGCGACACAATGAGAATCCCAAACACCGTATAAATCATGCATTCACGTTTCGGTCAATTGCATGAACTTGAAATTGGAATGATAGGAATTTTGTCAAGAACACTCTTAGGCGATAACACGAATCTGCTTCATTTATATTTTCATTTTATCAAACTTATTTTTAACGCCATGATTTTCAATCTCTTATTTTGAAGACAACCTTTCTTTAATATTTTTTTTAACAAAATAAAAATAATAAAATAAACAATGACAAAAATAAGTTTGATAAAATGGCCCAAAAACATAATTCTCATAAACATAAAAGAGTGTCTAAAGCAAATAACGCAAATCCTTAGTAGTCAAAAGCAACAAAAGCAACAAAAAAATAACCATACCCTTAATAGTCAAAAGCACTTCCAAGAACACCATAGCAATCATGCATTTGAACACGCAAATAACTCACAAATCACTTATAAACCGAATTGATTATATTTTTAAAATAAAATTTCACAACCCATAAACTGAGCACAATTAAACCCAAACCCATCACATACACGAAATTATTTGAACCAACAAAGGCCATTTTTTATACGGGTTTTGTTAAAGGGTTATCAAATATGACATAAACGACTTGGATCAAAATTAGTGGCGCTATTCGTGCATATGTTGATAGTGAATGAGTTTTAGTTTTGGGGATTCGGTGTGTGTAAGAAGATTAAAGGTTTTTTTAATTTTGGAGATTCAGTTTGTGGAAAAAAAATATTACGACTCACATGTTTCATTAGATGATGAGAATAAATAGACTAAACTCCCATACCTAGTCTTGCGCAAGAACATCTTTCCACCTCCTTTGCCTTGTAGCGACTTCAATGAGTCCTTTAGCCACTCTAAAATGCTCAATTTGTCGGGTTTCACTTGCATCCTTGCAGCCTTCTACAAAAAACAGAAAAAACATAAAATAAATAAATAATCAATAATCAGGAAAAAAAATAAAATAAAACCCTTTTCCAAGAAATTAAAATCCCTAATTATAATGACATAGAAAACCCTAAAAACATTATTTTTCATTCAAATTGAAAATATTTACAACGCATACAGAATTTGTGAAAAGCATTTGAGAAAATCGTGATTTATTCCTTATAAAAAGTGACATGATCATTAACTAAACCTAGTTAAGAAACAATTAATTAACTATCTGAAAAATGAAGGATTAAAGTTACCAAAGAAGTGATCATGTGAAGGATTGTTCGACCTCTCTTGGTGATATTAGCGTATAAACTTACAAAGTTGGGTTTTCTCCTTCTTCAATCCGCCCTTTGAAAATTGTTCAATCCTGCTACGTAGCTTCAAGATTTCATGTGATTGAAGCATGTTTTGATTCGTGTTGTCGTCCTTGTGTGTTTTGGGTTTTGATGATGAAATTAATGTGTGTTTTTTGGTCAAGAATAAGAATGAATGAGGTCTGGATTTTTCTAGGAGATTATATTAGTTTTGGAAACGAAGAATGAGGGTGTGGATCTTTCTAGGATCTGTTAAACCTTTGTGTATAACGCAATACTCTAGCCACCGACGTCTTGTTCATTGGGGTGGTGTACAAAGACTTTGTAGCCAATCATAGAGTGCCATGTATAACAAATAACCCTAATGACATTGAAACAACCAATAGAATGTGAGATTAGGATACTAATTACCATATAAGCCACTTGCTTTGTCCCACCCACACACACCTTTTAGTATATATATATAATTAAAGAACTCTCGCTCAAGCATCTGTACATACCGTATCATTGTTGAATGACATTTCTAGAAGCGTCTGAGAATACTCGATTATCTGAGAGACATGTCGTGAGAAGAATATTTTTGGATTTTGATTTTATATTGTTTTGTATTTTTTAAAGATTTATATTTTTATATTTTGCTTTTGTTGGTTTTCAAATTTTGTATTTGGTTTTCAAAATATTTACAAAGAAGATTTGAAGAGCGAGAAATTACGTTGGGACAAGTAAAAGTGGAGTTAAGAGTGGAACTAGAAAAGGATTTCCACATGCGAAATAGGCATAAAATTCTTCTTTACCACACGGGGTATAAGAATCTTCAACACTTTTACAAGTACACGCATCCACGAAGAAGAATTTTCACAAATAACGATGTTAGAAGTACATGTTTCCTCACGGCGAGGTTGATCACTATCAGCGGTTGTAGTGGATCGACTTCCTTATCCGAATGATTGTCACTATTATACGTGTTGGAGCAAGTATCAAAATCTTTCTGTGGGAATCCATCTAAGACCTATTTTGTTGAAAACTTTTCCGTGGGAATCCACCTAGGTAAGATCGAGGAGTTGTTTTCTTATCGGATCTGTGGAAGACTCATTTTGGAAAAACTACGTCTGAAGAGATCCACCTATTAGGTTTCCTTTGATGTTCATCTTGTCAGCGGGTTTGTTTCGGTTTGGAGTCTTAGTGGAATGTGCCTTGTACGAGTTTTCTTTCTTGAGATATTGTAAGGCACATGCTTCATGATTAGGCGAAAAGACACATTTTTACATATAGTGCAGACAAATTCAATATTCTTGTTTAAAAGCAATGACGTTAACTTTGTCACTCAGGTCTTTTGAAATTGATTCTTGTTCGAAAAGACCTAGAATTCCTAGTGTTGTTTTCTAAGGGCATAGCATTTTCTTTTGCGCAACTACTCTTAGATGCAAGCCAATCCCTAGTCTTTTGGAGAGTGTTCCTAGGTAATGGTTTACTACTACTAGCGGTGCCTTGAAATCTTGTAGAATTCATCACCCTAGATGTTGCACCTAGAATTCCGTCTTTACTGAGTGCGTGCCTTTTTCCTAGCTTCTTCTAGATAGTGATTGTTGACCATGTTGTTAGAACCAACGATTCTTTAGCTGGATTTTTGGTCACATTCCGTGTACTATTCCTAGAAATGCGGTGTAATCACTTTTGGTGTTTGACAATTGCTTTTCCTTTTCAAAACTTTTGATAATTCTCTTTTTAATGGGCGGGGGCTGTGGGTATTGTTTTGACAAATCATTTTCTCATTGACTTTTGGAGGAGGCATAAAGCAGACATTTTGGTTTGGAAACCGGTTTGGGAACATTGCTTTCTCCGCATCAATGGTTTTTAATCACAGTTTCCACTACCTTTCCTTTTGACTTTCGGTGAGCCCTCAAAGATCATTTTCTCTTTCATGTCATTGTAGGCACGCTCATCTGACGGTTTGTCATATTGCATTCCTCGGTTTTCGATCAAGTTGTTTAAAATATGACACATTTTCTTTTCAAGTTTTGCAAGAGCATTTTCATATTGAGAAACAATTTGGAGGTCTCGGTGGAGTCTTTCATGATCTTCAACGGAATATGTTTGTAAGATAATGGACATGATATCGGTAGTCATAACATCTTGAAGAGAGAATCATTTAGATTTTCCAAAACATTGATGTGTTCAAAACTTTCATTAGCTTGCTTTACCGAGTTTATGGTCCTTGACAAAGTCATTTGTTTCTTTCAAAAGTGCTTGTTCAACATGAATTACCCTCGCATTGATGGCGATTAACGGAGGGGCAATTTGGGTTTAAAAACTCTTTTGTTTCGTCATCATGACGAGTAAACCAGATGTTAGTTGTAATATTGGTTTTAGACTTGTGATCTCTTGAAGATACCCAATTCTAGTTTTAACGTCATCTAAAATGCTTCTAGTATCACTTGTGTTAAAAGGATTGTTTGAAGACATTTGTTCGATTTTGAAAGAGATTTTGAGACTACAACTAGTTTTGGCCGATTTTGAAACAGTGTTGACACTTTGTTTGAAACACTTGGTGTTATGGAAAACTTTAGCGTTTCTTTTGATTAACAAAAGTAATCCCATTAATTTTGTTCCATTTATTATAATCAATCGGTTTAAGATATGGATTCTTTTGTTTCATTTTGATCTACTCTCCTCGGCTAGTTCCAACGTTTCAAGAGAATCACGAACAATTATGGGTTCATGCAAAGGTTGTCCATTGTTCAACACATTACATTCTTTTCGAGCTTTCTTGAGGAACGAAGGAGGTGAGTTACCAAGAGCCATTTATGTGAAGTGTGAAAAATCGGTTTGCTTGATTAGAAAGCATCTTGTTTGTTTTAGCGGAATGACCCGTTGTAAAAGCAAATTATCCAATTTTTGATAGTTTCATTTTATCCGAATTTCATCAAGAGAATCTTCGTTTTGAAAATCGACAATCAAGCTGTTTCTTTTCTTTTCAAGATCGAAAAGCAGTGTTTTTGTTTAGAAAGTTGGTCATTTAGTTGAAATTTCCTTGTTTAAAGATTTTATTTTCAAGTTGATTCATCAAGTGTATCATACTTGAGTTGCAATTGTTTTCTCTTAAAAGCAGAATCTCGATAACCAATTTCTAATTCGAAAGTTTGTTTGTATGAAATTCATAGGCTTTGGCGTGCTCCTTGAAACTCTCAAGCTCGGTCGGTCAATTTTTTATTAGTGGCCTTAACCTCGCGATTGACCGTTCTTACTTTCTCAACTTCAATGCCACATTGATTGATTAATGATTCAAAATAAGCACGAGTTTCCTCATCATTAGCACCATTACGTATCACTTGACCTCCATTAGGATCCATATATGGAGTTTCGAGTTAACATTGCTATTAACTTGCTCTCCCATATGTGTCATAATAAGGTTCGGAGACAGAATGTGGCTTCTCATGAGTAAGCGAATGTGGTACCTCATTGAGTGAATCGTGTCGTGAGCGGGGTTGTGTCATAAGTACCGTTTGATGTTGTGGCTTTGTTGATTGATTGTGTGTTGGAGGTTGCGATGTCGTTTGCTTTATCTTCCCATTTTGGGTACATGAATTTTATTTCCTCGGCGATCAACTCAATTCCCAACTCTTCTTTTACGCTAACATCAACATGTCTTGGATCTTTTCAAGCTTTGTCATTGGTATGACACTAGATCCTGAATCTTGTCTTTGAGGTTCGGGTAGCATTACGAGCGAAGTCATAAAGCAGTTATTCCCATTTGATATCCCATATTCGATTCACAATCGGACCCCGCAATGTACATCTCCATAATTCCCAACGACTGGGCGCAACATTGCCATTACGATTACCATCTGCTCTATTCCCAACATTACATCATCGATTTCCAACATTCATTGGCCAGTTACCACGATGCGGAACCTTTGATTACCCATGCGATTGCTAAATGCTTTATCCAATAAAGAAAATACATTGCAAGGTCGCTTCTACTTCAACTTCGGGATCGGTGATTCCTTGTTCGGGTATTGTGGATACGGTTGTTGAATGACTTGTTGTTCTTGTGGATAGAATTGTTGTTGAGGTTAATGGAATGTATTCTTGCAAGTTGTTGTTGGTGGAAGATGATGAAGCTTGTTGTTGTGTATTAGCGAAGGTTGAGTCTTTGCAATAAGAGCCAATGGATCATGATTCTTTGCCAATCTTTCTTTTCGACTTCATTCGCTTGACTTGGTTTTGTTTGAGAAAATCGTTGAGTTGATCAAAGTTCACTGATGTAAGTCTTTTGTTTGGTTGACAATAGTGACATATCGTCCCCATTCTTACGGAAGATTATTCGAGAACTTGATGTTTTGAGCGATTGTTACGGGTGCCAACTTGTTTCGATAAGCTCATTCATCAAAGTACAAAACCTTCCATAGTAGGATTCAATGGATTCTCTGGTGTAGATGTAAACTTCTCCCATTCGGTTAGCGACTTGTTCTCCATGTCTTGTTTACCAATTTACATTCCATAACATAGCCGTCTAACACGTTCCCACATATCAGCGGTTTCTGGCCGTCTACCGCATGACAAAGATGTCTATTGGTAAACCCGGTTGGATAATATGAATTGCCATGTCATACGCATCGACTTGTTTGATCCTCATCGGTGTATTGATTCGGTTTGAAGATGAGAGGATGGTGGGATGGGAGGTGTTGCATCGCATTTCGGTACATGAACTTGTCGGTGGAAGGGTCCATCTGAATGGATTTAATCATGAGTTTCCCATTAGGTTTGGTCTTGATGTGGCGGAGCATTCGACTTGTCCATTGAAGATAACCACCTTTTGCCAACATAGGAGGTCGGTTTTCGACCGGTTTGTATGAATGTCTTGTTGAGTTGCCATTGATGAAGGTATGATCGATAAAGTTGATGTAGGATCGATTCAACGATAAAGGAGTTGTGTTTGATAAGTTATGGTCGGTTGAGGTTTATCAGAAGGTTGTACTTATAAACTTGGTTCTTAAAAATTTCGCCCAAAATTTGAAATTCACTATAAAAATCAATTCTAAGGGTGTATGAAAATTTTGAGTTATGACAATTTTGGCCTTAAATTTTAGAAAAAAATTTGAATTTAGGCCCAAAATTTGAATTTTGACCAAAATTTCAAGTTATACCAAAATTTGAATCTCGCGTAAAAATTGAGCGTTTAGTCTCCTCGAAAAATTAAATTTTACTCAAGTTTTCCCGTAGGAAGAGGAAGAGGAAGTTACGAGTAGACTACGAGTTCTGAGTAGGATGGCTTAGGCGTGGGATCTTATCGTGGGATCTTGTCGTGGGATGCTTAGGCGAAGGAATCCTTAGGCGTGGGAAATTCTTGTCGTAGAACCCGACTTACAGCGTAGCAAGGTGCTTCTGGCGTAGGAATAGCTTATGCGTGGGAATGACTTACGGCGTAGGAATGGCTTCTGCGTAGAATCAAAAATCCTTTACACTATCACGATTAAGAGATATCCAAAATTGAAGTGTTCCACACACTTATCCAAGTGAGGAAAGCGAGTCACGTTATTGCTCAAGATTCTTCACCAAAAGTTCTGAGTAGAACCTTATGAGTAGTTGACTTTCTTCTGAGTAGAACTAGGGTTTTGACCTACTCGTAAAAAATTTCGTGATTCAACCAATTTCTCTTGCGGATATCCTTAAAAACACTCGAATAACCCAAAAATGTTGACCTTTTTCACCCAAAGTGCTTAGAAAAGTTCAGAGTAGAAAACTAGGGTTTTGACTTTTTGACTTCTACTCGTAAGAAATTTCCAACGATTCAAATGATCTTGCTTGCAGATATCCTTAAAACACTCAAATAACACAAAATGTTAACCTTTTTCACCCAAGTGCTTAGAAAAGTTCACAGTAGAAATGACCAATGAACCAAATCTGAGTTTAAAAGCGTATCTAAACCCGTAAAGCTTGAAACTTTTAGAAAAACTAAAACTTTAACACCAAATAAACCTTAAACCACAAGAATCTTGAATTTTTGGTGAACAAATGAAAGCTTTAAGCGTTTCAAATATGTAAAGCATGAGCTTATCGTAACCCTTCAAAACAAACACAAACACTCCTAAACCATTGTTAGGCGATTGATACCAATTGTTGGGACCAAAGATATACCAACCTTATCAAATACCCACGTTATGAACACAAGAATACCACGTTAAACCCAAACTGTTATGTAAATAAAGAAAGATTAAGATAAGATATGGTGACTTGATGTATATTCGTGTATGTTAGAGGTAGAGAAGAAAGATGAAAACAATAAGATGTTATATTGCTTCAAGGAAAACACACACACACACACTTTCAAGCACACCCCTCAAATGACATACTTGAGGGGTATTTATAGTAAGAGAGGATGATGCCCTAAGGCATTGAAGAAGACATTATATTCTTTTTCACCCAAAAACAAATGGGTGTAATCTGGGCCTGGATATAATCAATTCAACTTGATAATAACCTTATACAACAATCTTTTCACCAAAAGCGTTCTCATTTGGAAAAACCCAAATCCACGCAAAACCCTAGTTTTCAAATATACTCAATTCGTGTTTACGGGTGCGTTTGATGATTAAAAGGTATCATTGATGTTTTAAAACGTTTGACACGACCCTTTTAACCATAAACACCCTTTCATGATTTGGTGTTCTTGTGCTTCGCGTAAGACACAAAATGATGATAACTCAAGATTAAACCGTTGGATTTTGAAAATTCAAAACCATTGCTTAAAACTTGTTATAAACACGAAATCACTTACAAATTGATGATGCGAAACACGGATTTGTCAAGCGATTATGGATCGTGGATTATGTTTGGTAAGATAATAAATGTGATGAAGTTAATGAGGTTGGTAGGGTATTTTATTTAAAGTAACTTTAAAGTTTTGTGACGTTTTGGTCCCTCCACCTTTTCTTATTCATCCAAAGCCATTTAACTTCCGTTTTGGTTATCAAACAAAGATTTTAAGAAAGACACTTGACGACACTTCCCCTCGACTTGAGAAAATAATGAAAGGTTATTAATTTAAGTCCGAGGAGTGTCTTTGAACCAGAAAATGTACCACCATTTGTAAAAGATTCAACCGAGATAAGATAACATGCAAGTACGGATGTTTTGAAGCAGTTAATAGATTATTTTCTCCCCTCAACACTTGATCGGAAAAATCTTGAATTTTGAAAGATTAAAGTGTTGACGGAAAAATATACTTGCCATGTTGAAAGAAAGATAGATTAGGAGAATATTTTTGTTGTTTTATCGGATTTTATATTTTTGTATTTTGTTTTGAAAATTTATTTACAAAAGATGTTTTGGTGTTTGACGAGGTTTTAAAGGCATTTTAAGAGGTCATCAATTCCTCTTGGTCAAACACCTCATACCAATCCGTGGACCAACTCATTAAACCTAGCGGGAGGCAAGGCTTTGGTGAGCGATCGCCAATTGGTATTCAATACCCACAAAGTATAATTCAACGGTACCACATTTCCACGTGGTCCTTGATGAAATGATAGCGTGATCGATGTGCTTTGATTTGAGTCTTGAGCGAGTTGCGAGATTGCAATAACACTCCGATTGTCATGATACATCGGGATTACATCAAATACGTAACCATAGTCTTTGAGTTGTGTTCTCATCCAAATGACTTGAGCACAACACGCGGACATGGCTACATATTACGCCGGTTGATGGCGATGTACAATCCCCTTCTTTGATTGCCAAGACACGGTTTATCACAGAAATTGTAGAGCTCGAGTACTTTTCTTGAGTCTAAGCATCCTGCGTGATCGGCGTCTGGCGATTAGTTCAAACCGAATCGCCGGATACGGATCCCAGTTAATGGTTCCCTTGATGTATCGGAGTTCTTTTAGCCTCGAGAGGTGGGTTTCGGTTGGTCGCGGCCGATAGCGGGAGCATAGATAAGCGACAAAGACAATATCGGTCTGCTATTGTTAGATACATGAGGACCCAATAATACTTGGTATTTGGTAGGGTCGACCAATTTCCATGTAAATCGCATCTAACTTCTTGGTATGAGCCATTGGTGTGGCATAAGTATCACAGTTGTCATTCCAAATTTGTTTAACGGTTCAAGGGCATATTTGGGTGACTCAAGAAAATACCGCGGGGTGATTGATGAACTTGCGGTCCTAGAAAGAATGTAAGTTCACCCATCATGGACATTTCAAAAATTTTCTTCATTAGTTTTGCAAAGCGATTGAAAACTTTTATGTGTAGACCCAAAAATGATGTCATCCACGTAAATTTGAACAATTAAGATATGTGCCCGTGATATTGTATAAAAGAGTTGGGTCAACCGAGCCTTTGGTGAAATTATTGGCAATGAGGAAAGATGATAGATTATCGTACCATGCCCGGGGCTTGTTTGAGACCATAAAGAGCTTTGTTCGGTTTATAGGCGTGGTTGGGAACTCGGGATCAACGAATCCATCGGTTGGTGACATAGACCGTTTCTTTAAGTTGTCCATTGAAAATGCCGTTTTGACATCCATTTGATGAACCGTCATATTCATATGAGCAACGAGCGAGAAATATCTGAGCGACCTCAAGGCGAGCAACCGGAGCAAAAGATTCTTCAAAGTCTATTCCTCTTCACGACGATAACCCTTAGCAACTAGGCGTGACTTGTTTGGGATAACATTCCCTTGACATCAATTTGTTTTCCAAATCCATTTTAGACCAATGGCGTAGACCCTGTTGGTCTTTCAACCGATTCCCATACTTCAAGGCGTTTGAATTGGTTGAGTTCTTCTGCATGGATTCAATCCGGTTGTCTTTTGTCATTGCGTCTTTAATGTTTTAGGCTCAGTTAGCGAGCGGTGAGAGCATAAATGCAATGTTCACCATCGTGTGAAGGCGTTGTCTCGTAACGGTTGGTTGATTCGGGTTGCCAATAATGTTAGCGAGGATGGTCTTTTGTCCATCTATGTGTAGAGGTTGATGTTGGTATACATTGTGTAGATTACGAGGGTTCAAATGGTTTGTTGAAGATTACTGCGACATACGGTATGCTTGATCTCATTGGCAAACGGGTTGAAGAACATTTGGATCAAAATCTGCGGTGGGGTACTTCATTCGAATATCATCAGCGGTTCATCATTGTTGGGCGGTGTGTTCAAGCTGTTGTGTTGGAGTCAAGCGGTGTAGGTGCATCTTCAACGATGGTTGTTGTAGCAGTGTATCGGTATAGGAATATTATCGGGTTGTGCGGTGGAAGCAGCGGATACACAGGCACGTTCATCAATATCGTCACGAGCGAGGAGCAAATAACCTTTCCATTTGTTGTGAGTTAGTTGGGGATTTGTTCGGTGATGATGGGGTTGAGGAAGTTTAATCGGTTGTGACCGGGTTCTAAGTTGTTGTACTCGAAGCCATCTTGAAGAAGTTTCATAATTGTCACCTAAAAGCTATAAAACAACATACCAAACATCATCTTAAAATATCAATTGTTATACCCCTTTATCACATATACCTTATCACTATATCAAGCAAACCCAACACAAACACGTATAACAAACAGTTATGCGTATAAGAAACAAAGAAAGATTAAGAATAGAACGTGGTGACTTGATGTATAAATTCGTATGTATGTTTAGAGAGGTAGAGAGAAGAAAGATGAAAACAATAAGTTGTATATTGCTTCAAAGAAAAACACACACACACACACACAAGCACACCCCTCAAATGACATACTTGAGGGGTATTTATAGTAAGAGAGGATGATGCCCTAAGGCTTGGCCATGGGCCTTGAGATGGAATTGGATTGGGCTTGGGTTACACTAACTAGGCAAGGCTAGCTTAACTTAACTAATGCCCAATTAGCTTAGCCCAATCCACGAGCCCGTTGACTATTCTATCACGATATCTAACACACATTACAAAGTTCCTAATCGTGAATGACCATCACTTCTAATAAAAATCATCAAGGCTAACAGAAGAGCACTCTAGTTTTGATTTACACTTACTTGACACTTTGCTCGCTAAAGGGTTGCACCTTGTCAAATCCATCCCTCCAAAGTGCCGTTTGGGATTCTCCCGTGTTTTGAAAGGAGCTCTTTAAGGTGATCGCACACACGAATACATTTCTTGTTGGGTTAGCTTTGTTAGCCTTGCCTCTTTGTCTCCTTAAAACCTTTTGCCCGAGGGTAACATGGAGTGTGGAGTGCTACTAAGCGCCCGTCAAGAAGAATATATCGCTAATGCCATTCGGTCTTGGAGTGCGTCGGTGGTAGTCTGCTGACTTGTTAGAGGTTTTAGTGAACCCTCCCAACTTGGTCTAATATTGAGGAGGAAAATCTAGGGTGGGTGGCGCAATGTCAAGCAATGTAGGAGGAAGATTTGTGATGGTCATTATCTGCCATTGTCGAGTTCTTTCTTCTTCAGGTGTTGCTCCTTACAATGATACTACCCTTGAGGACCTAAAGGCTAAGCATCCCTTCAAGTCTGCTCCTTCACTGCCTGATATACCTATTGATCATCATAACCTCATTGCATCTCCTACCATGGTTCTTGACATGATTAAGAGTTTCCCACGTGGTATCTTGTGGTCGGGATGGTTTACGCTCCCAACACCTATTGGATTGTTTTAAGCGGTCTTCTTTGTGGCTATATCGATGAGTTAATCGACTCCATCACCCGGTGGTAAATCTTTTCTCGATGGTAAGTGTCCTAAGGCTTTGGGCGAGTATATTGCCGGTGCTCCTCTCACACCGATCGAGCCGGTGGCGGTATCCGTCCTATCGCGGTGGGGGCTGTCTGCAGGCGTTTAGTCTCAAGGTGGGAACTTCTATGATTGGCCACTCTTTAGATGGGTACTTGAATGATCTGATTCGGTCGGGGTTTCGGAGGAGGGAGGCCATTCTTCATGCCGTGAATCGGTTTGTTGAAGGCCGTGGAGGCGATGTGGGTCTTCGATGTTGTTGGTGGATTTCAGCGCTTGTCACGGTGGACCGTGAGGTTATGTTACAAGAGGTTCGCCTCCATTGTCACCGCCATATCACGTTGGGTTGAATTTTGCTACTCGGCCCGGCCAGTTATATTATGGGAACACACTTTATGGTCACACCAAGGCGTGCGACAAGGTGACCTCTTGGACCTCTCCTTTTGCATTGGTGCTACATCCTTTGGCTCGCAAGATCAAAGACTCCTTTTCTCTCCCTTTCAAGCTTGGTACCTAGATGATGATACGATCATTGGAGATACTACATTTGTTGGGAAGGCCACAGAGCTCATTATGATCGATGGACCTCGTTATGGTTTGCACCTCAGCGTCGATAAAGCGAGTTTTTGCCAAGGAAGATCCTAAAGCGAGACTCGCAGTGTTTTCCTTCATAATATTGCCCGGCCTCTGCATGGTGTAAAAGCTGTTGGGTGGGCTGTTGGTGTTGACCTTGAGTTTAGCGATGGCTCGTTTTGAAGCGAGTTTCTAAAACCATTGAACTTATGAGCATTGTTGCCAAGCTTAATGATCCCCGATGTGAGTTGCTACTTCTCCGTGCATGTCTTGGCATTTCAAGCTATATTTCTCTATCGCACATGTTCCCCGTGTCTTTGAGCGTGCTCGATTTCATTCGATGAAGCGCTCGCTCCTCTTTGGGCGTATTGTCCTTGCCTCGGGCCTTGGTTTGGAAATTGGCAATGGGCGGCCACTCTTCCTTTTGAATTTGGGGGCTTGGTGTATCGTTCTTGGCGATGTTTTGAATTATGCCTTCCTTGCTTCTAGACTCAATCGGC
The DNA here is from genome assembly GCA_022545495.1 of Chrysanthemum lavandulifolium. Classification (NCBI taxonomy): domain Eukaryota; kingdom Viridiplantae; phylum Streptophyta; class Magnoliopsida; order Asterales; family Asteraceae; genus Chrysanthemum; species Chrysanthemum lavandulifolium. Next base: position 5,119,853 of record CM040246.1, on the reverse strand, counting down.
CGACCCTCTGACTGAACTTCTCCGGCGGTCGGTGTTGGTGCTCGGATCTTCCTTTGATGATGCCTGCGTGTTTTAACGAGAAAATGGAGACCGACCTTTTGGGTAGCTCTTGTGAGATTCTTGCCCCAAACTCGTGAAGAAATTAGCGATTTATATTTCACACGTGTCACAAAAGAGGTGAATCCACCTACTTATCTACTAGACAGATGGCCCTATGGAGATCGAAAATGGAGGACCATACTTGGATGGCTCGAGTAGTCCCGATGGTTGGGCTAGGGCGGACTATGAATGCTAAAACCTATCGGTGTGTTTATGCTATCGTCTAGGTGTTCCCTTTTCTCGCTCGAGATGCCGTGCTCGCTTTGTTCGAGGGTTTTATGGGTGATATCTATGGGGATCATGCCGTATCATCGCGGTATTATTGGTATTAAACATCGACATAATGTGGTGCGTGATACTCTGATATCTGCTCCCGGGTAGGGTTTCGGCTCGTAAAAGTTGATATCGGGCTCTGTGAGAGGACAAACACCTACGCCCAACCGACTTGTTACATTACTCGTGGGAGAGGCCTTGATGTATGTGTTGATCTTCTTGGGTCATCGCCCTTGGCCTTGGTGGTATGGTGACTTTGTGGCGGGCGTGCGTGATTGAAGCCAGTATGAAACATGTCAATCTGAAACCAAATGCGTTGATATTGGATATGGGTTCATCCCCTTCTCTTTCTCCTCTTTTGGTGAACTTGAGAAGGAGGCGGTGACCCTGCTGAAGCGAATCCGAAAGTTCTCGGTCACTCAAGATATTGGTGCGCGTGGTGCTAACTATATTTTTAGTAGGGTTTGTTTTGCTATTGCTAGAGGAGTGGGAGCCCAGTTGGTCTCTCGGCTCCCCACTAATTTCTTGTAATTTTTTATGATTTTCTAATGAAGTGATGTTTTTATATAAAAAATAATAATAATAATAATAATAATAATAATAATAATAATGTTACGTGAGGTTCGTTTGCATTTCCCGGCTATTTCACAGTGGGTGGAGTTTTGCTACTTTAGTCCTGCTAGATTATATTATGGTGAGCATACTCTTTGGTCTCATCAAGGTGTGCAACAAGGTGATCCGCTTGGGCCTCTTCTTTTTGCTTTAGTCTTACATCCCTTAGCATGTAAGATTAGAGATTCTTTTGACCTTTCCTTTCAAGCTTGGTATTTGGATGATGGCACTATTATTGGTGATACATTGGTTGTGGGTAAGGTTTTAGAGTTGATTATGGCAGACGGACCTTGTCATGGCTTACACCTCAATGTTGATAAAGCTGAAGTCTTTTGGCCACAAGAGGACCCCGAGCGGTATGATGGTGTTTTCCCCAATATTTGCGCCCTCACATGGTGTTAAATTATTGGGTGGACTGTTAGTGTGGATTTTGAGTTTGGTAGTAAGTTGGTCACGAAAAGGGTTGCTAAAACTATTGAACTTATGGATGCGGTTGCCAAACTTAATGACCCTCAATGCGAGTTGTTGCTTCTCCGTACATGTCTTTGGTATTTCTAAGCTATACTTTTCTATCGCACATGTTCCCTGGTCTTTGGTTGTGCTCGAGCTTCTTTTGATCTTGCCCGTTCTTCCTTGGAGCATTGTCACCGCTTATGGGCCGGTTTTGGTGATTGGCGGTGGAGACTCGCCACCTTTCCCTTTGCTTACGGGGGCTTGGCTTATATTCGCGGTGATGCCTTGAACTATTCCTTCATTGCTTCTCGACTTCAATGCTGGTTCTGGTCTAAGCTTCTCCTTAGTTCGGGTATTAAGCTGCCTGGTCCCTCCTTTGATGATGCCTACGTGCTTTTAATGTGAATATGGATATTGACCTTTTGAGTAACCCTAGCGAGGTCGCTGCCCCCAAACTTATGAAGAAATTGGCAGACATATATTTCGATCGGGTTACCCAATCTGTTGAGTCTACTTTCCATCTTTCCTCCCGACAGATGGCGTTATGGAGCTCTTTAAAGGAGGATCACACCTCGGATTGGCTTAGGGTGGCTCCGATATCTGGATTGGGGCAAACTATGAACGCTAGGGCTTATCGATGTGTACTGTGTTATCGTTTGGGCGTTCTGTTTTCCTTGTTCAAGCACCGTGTTACTCGCTCTCTAGGTTTTTCACGGAGATATTCTGGGACCACTGTTGTTTCATGTCGGTATTGTTGGCATTAAACATCGTCGCAACCTTGTCGCGATATTCTTGTTGATATATGCTCTCGGTCGAGGATTTACGCTTTCGCGAGGAGGTGGATATTGGGCTTTTGGAGATGGGGCGGATCCTTGCGTCCGGTGACATATTACTCTACTCTTGGGATAGTGGGCGCGACGTATGTGTTGATCTTACGGGTTCGTCGCCTTTGGCGCAATCCGGGTTGATTGATTTTATACCGAGGCGAGCTATCGGTGATCTTTGCAGCAGTAAAGCGGGTCAATACGATGCTAAATGTGCGGATATTGGATATGGGTTTCTTCCATTCTCCTTTTCTTTTGGAGAACTTGAGAAAGATCGATCACCTTACTTAAGCGTATTCGACGATTCTCCTTGACCCAGACATTGGACCGCGTCGTGATTCATATCTTTAATAGGATTGATTTTCTTATTCTTAGAGGTGTGGGGCTCGAGTTGGTTTCGAGGCTCCCACTAATCTTTATAATCCTTTGAGTTTTAATAAAATAATAATAATAATAATAATAATAATAATAATAATAATAATAATAATAATAATAATAAAGTGATTTTTATAATTTTTTTAATTTAATATGTTTTAATAAAGTGATGTTTATATAATAATAATAATAATAATAATAATAATAATAATAATAATAAACGTTAGACATTATATATCTATGTGACTAATGGTGAAATATTTTCCCTTATGTTAGATCCAAAATAGAAGATAACGGCCAAAAGATTGCACTTGTCTTTAGAAATGTATGATGATTAACGTTTATTAACTACTGGGAGATATATATATCCAACTTATCACCAAGAGATGTATGATGTAAAATGAGTAAACCACGTAAATGTATTTTAGCGTTTACTCTTATTTTATCAAACTATTTATGTTTCTCAAGTAAAATTTTTTTTTTTTTTATCAAACTATTTATGTTTCTCAAGTAAATTTTATAAATGTTTATAGCATTTTTTTATCATTATACAAACAAACTTTTTTGGTTTGCATTTATTATTTTGAAACAAATGATTTCGATGGTTGTCGGGCCTGAGACACAATGGTTATATGTTTTTTTTTTTTAACTAGGTTTTTATATGACATTAACACTTTCAAATGCACATTCCAACTACACCAAACCATCTGCTCCATAGTTATGAACTGAACATCTGCTCCATTGTTCTGTGTAAGCAAATCAACCATAAAGACACAACTACTCCAACCATCTCATTAAAATCTAAAATCTCATCAAATCAAATCCAACGGTCGACGTTCAACCTTACATAATCCATGTGCAACTCTATCAACCAATCAGATTTCACTATCCCTCATATATAATGCCCCATTCATTTTCAACTTCTACACAGTTCACACTCTCACCTACACTCAAATGTCGACTGAAGTATCGATACTTGCTACTGAATTTCCGGCCACCGTTGAACCTACCGCTTGAGGTATGTAACTGATTTACCTTATTTTATGTTTAGTTCGTCAAAATGATGTTTAGTTTATTTTGTGCATTTTAATTTAACTAATACGACTTCTTTTTTGGTTTTTCAGAAACCGAGTAAGGATAAAGACTGACTTCCTGAAATCGTTTGTGTACAATAGATAGAATGCCCACATAAATGCATATAGTGTGTCGCACACTTTTGAACTATATGTCTAATGGGGTTCACAAGTACCCAGATATACCGAATGTCATGACGCAAGAAAGTGTAAAGAAGCATCTCGGGACAAGCCATAAGTTGCTCATACAAAATCTAACATTTTTTTGGCAAAACAAAAAGTTCAATCATGAAGGTTATGATTTGGTATCAAAACTTTTTACTCCGTTTTCAAAAAGGTATGACCCTGGCTATAATATTTACTTTATTTCTAGTATTATTGTTACTATTATTTAGTATGCGAGGTGTATTATGATCGTAGTATACTATGTTATTTCACTTGGAATAGTGTTGTCCAGACTAGCAATAAAAGAGGTCTTGAAACATCGAGATAAACACACCAACACCAATTGTAATAGTTTAGTTTCTTTTATCAGTAGCTTTAGGTCATATTCTCGCAGTTGTTTTCTAAGTTACTCTCATCCAACCCTTTTTCAAAATATGACTGTATTCATTATTGTGTCCTTAAAGGCAGCAAGAGACTTTACAAAATTAGCAATTGGTTTCCATCAACAATGTAATTGCTCACATCTCTCAAGAATGAAAGGCGTATTCTTGCTGTCCAAAACCTTGAAAGACCACTTCTATTGTTGGTCTGGACAACATTATTCAAGTCGAATAACATATTAGACTAAAATCATAATACACATCGCAAACTCAATAATAATAACAATAATACTAGGAATAAAGTAATATTATAGCTAGGAAATGTAGTAAAAAGTTTCGAGACCAAATCATAACCTTCATGATTGAACTTATTGTTTTGCTGATAAAATGTTAGATGTTGTATGAGCAACTTATGGCTTGTCCCAAAATGCTTCTTTACACTTTCTTGCGTTCTGACATTAGGTTCATCCGGGTACTTGTGAACCCCATTAGACATATAGTTCAAGAGTGTGCGACCTAATGTATGAATTTCTGTGGGCATTCTATTTATTGTACACAAATGATATGATCAAAACAGTGAACTTGAGTATAATAAACGACAGTGAATATCTTGTTAAAGACTTACTAGGTTGTCCATTGAGAACAAGGATGTTGTGTCAAAAACCGCATAACTTAGCTGTGTTATCATGGTCCACCTAAAGAATAGATTTCCATGAACTATTCTTTTGCGATGGATGTGTGCGACTCCGGTAACTATCATGTGGCAAAAAAAAGGATGAATGCCCAGCAGTGACGGAGCTTGAAGAAGTTTGTAGGAGGGGCCGAATTAAAGTTGTGTAATTTTGGAGGGGCCAAACTATACAATTGTTCTTATATAACTGTATTTGTAGGTAGGGTATATAGAAAAATAAGCAAATTACCTAAACGGACCATATCAAAACTCGTTTCTGAATCTATTCTTTTCAACACTTTCTGATATGAGCATAAAAGCGTCGCGTCAACTTGTGAGTGTGAGGACCACTTTTTTTTCTTTCTTCAACCATCTCTTTTTTCTTTCTTTTCTTCATCACCTCGACTTCAGCATCTTCAAAGCATCCATCCACCATTGCAGCAACCATTTGCAGCAGCCATCTTCACCATCTTCAAAGCATCCATCCACCATTTGCAGCAACCATTTGCAGCAACCATCTTCACCATCTTCAAAGCATCCATCCGCCATTTGCAGCAACCATTTGGAGCAACCATCTTCACCATCTTCAAAGCATCCATCCACCATTTGCAGCAACCATCTTCACCATCTTCAAAGCATCCATCCACCATTCAAGCCTCGACTTGACTTGCGGCCCACGCCTAGCTCCACGCCTGGCTCGCCTTGCCTCGCCTAAGCCCACCATTGCGCCGCCACGCCCGGCGACGCCCAGCGCCGCCTAGGGCCGCGCCGCGCCGGGGCCATGCCTGGGCCACGCCAGCGCCAGGGACCCGCCCGGCCAGCACCACGCCCGGACCACGCCGGGGCCTCGCAATACACGTGTGGTGTTGGGATTTTATGTTTTAAGAGATCCAACGGATAACATTAAGTTCGTTATCGTAAATCGCGTGCGAGCCTGTTTTTTAGTAAAGTAGCATAGAATATGTTCGTTTAAGAAATTTCCTTTAGAAAAATACATATGAAAGCTACATATCTGGGGGGCCCACCACCCCTTTTAGCCCCAATGATGCTCCGTCCATGATGCCCAGTATTATAATACACAAAAATGTCCACATAGTCAAACCATTATATATATAATGATTTTACTTCATTACTTTCATTGATGCATCACTATCTCCTCATACTAGCTTGTTGTGAGCTAGATGGTCTGCCAAGCTACCTTTACACTCTTGCATTGCAAATTTGTAAAATGTATTATCAGTCTTGCAAGAATATAGAGTAACTATATTCTCGTGGTTGTTAATGGCAGAAGTTAAATCACCACGTTGCCTTCTTGTTACTTGCTTTACAAGAACCTCAAACCCATCGAATCTTCCTCTCACAAAAATTGTTCCATGATTCCCACTAGGCCACTAGCGGCAACCGATAAAAAAGGCTGGAACGACATTTGTGTTTTCCGCTGCTAATAATAAGGTTGTTCACTAACCCACCAGTACTTCGAGGTGGTACCATATTATATTTTTGTATACTTGATGAAAGTCATCAACTTTTCGCGTATGACTGACCACGCATCGAATACGAGTATGTTCAGTGTCCTCGTCGAATATAGTAGGAAAGAATACTTGTTACTGCTGCTTGTGGGTTTGTAGGGGCACATGCTGCTGTCAATTTAGAAAGGAAAAAAAAAAAAAAAAAAAAAAAAAAAAAAAGTGATGGTGGTGTTGAAGATGAGGAAATTTTATTTGCTTGATTAGGATGGTGTTTTGTTATTGACGTTGATATTAATGATGTGACCATGTTGAAAAGGTTATAGTTGTTGGTTATAGGTCCTTTATCACCCGAACCCGAACTCACACACTCTGATCAATACAACAACTGTGCTTTTCAATGTGTTTATTAGATTCAGAAAAGAAAACTAATTACACTACAACGAATCCTACACTAAAACATAATGGAAAGTAGGAAACTTATAGCAAACGTTACTTCTAATTCATGACTATTGAACTACTCATAAATGTAGTAGTAACTGACCCATGAACCGGTAAAACCAATGACCCGTGACCCATTTAACCATGACTAAACTGACCCGCTGATCCGCGACCCATAGCCCATCAAGTTATGCAACAATAGTCATGTCCTTCGTTTAGCTGCTCAGGCTAGTGTTAGATATGCTACGGTTAATCCTGATAGTTATATTAAGTTGAATATAGATGGTTTAGTGAATTTCTTGGAAATGGTTTAAGCCATTAAATCCGGCAACCTGCGGTTGTCTGGGCCTCTAGTAGTTCGGTTTACGGGTTGAATACTAAAGTACCCTTTTCCGAGAAGGATAGAGACTTTTTTTGTGGGCCTATAAATTCGTTTATGCTAAATGGACTAACGATTTCAGGTTGAGTTGTGTAACATATGAATTTTATTTGTATATAGTTATTTGGGTTGAATAAAAGCAAAAACCCCCGCCGTGAATACAACAAAAACTAAAAGCAAAAACCTCCGTTGCAACGCGCGAATGACAACCACTTAAAATATAACCCACACATGTATAAACACAAGCAAACACAATTTAGACACCAAACATATGACCAAACACAGGCAACATAAAACATAGAAGCAAAATACCTGCCGCAATGCGGAGGTGCAACCACCTTGTATATTAAATGGTGACGCATTTAAAAGACAATCATATAAACATAACTCAAGCGTACAACTCCTAGCCATCGCTTTTGAGTTTTGATGCCGTTAACATTTATTTTAGGATATTCGTCGCTACAACGCCAAGGTACCCTACTAGTTTAAATAAAGCTTTTGAGTTTTTCTGTCTTAGTTTTCTTTGGTTGGATTTAAAGTTGCATGTTATGTGTTTTATTCAACTATTATGATACGCAAACGATAATCTTGATAGGTATTCTTTGTTTGTTTTTTTATTAAGTTATTGGCATTCATTGCTCTAAATTTTTACAATTTAATCAGTTATTTGTAATGTCGGCTCTCTCTTGGTTTCTTATGGAACATATACCATGAGACACTTGCATTGCTTTCTGATCTAATGGAACATATACATTCTTGTTTGATTCATGGTGAAACTTATTGCTTGAGATACTTGCATTACTTTAAAGTAGAAAAAATGCATAATTTTCTTATGCTGTCTATTCTTTGTAATATGGTTAACTTTATTGTTAAATCTTAATACACACTTAACGACCGTATTGTTAAACTCCAAGTAAAAAAGAATTCCTGTCATTCTCATTATATGGATATCTAAGAATTCCAAGAGTTTAGTTTGCTTTATACTTTTCATGCTTGAATTTGGAGTTGCAGACTGAACTATGATGATATGCAAGTGTTACACTGTTACTGATAAGTTGTAAGAGTCGGTTGCATACCTGCATGCTTGTTAATGGTTTTCTTTTCTTTAGTTGTGTGTTGTGTAGTGTGCTTGCTGTTCATGGTTCATAATGCAATTTCCACCAGTTGTTACTGACATCTGCTTATGTGTTGAAACATTGCATGCCTTTTTTTGTGCTGTCGTGCTGAAGAACTTGCACTGCGTGTAGTCCTTTATCTCTATCATTAAACCTTACCAATACTAAACTGCCTGAGCACAGTAAATAAGAAAAATAAAAACCAGTATGTTGTTAATTTATTTGTGTACTTAAACAAAGTCGAAACGGAGATAGCAGGAAAGTTCTTTATGACAGGGTTGCCTATGATTATTCCTTAGTTGTATGATAGTAGAGAGTTTTGCTACATCTGAGCGTATTTGACAATGTTATTACTGCATCGCTCATTTGCTACTAGTGATTTACAAGCTAAGGAGACACTGAATATGTGCACAAACCATTTACTCTGATGTTTAATATAATGGAATAGCATATTCAGTCACATATATGTTCTTATCACCAACCTTTGCTTTAGGATCAAATAAACTTATATGAGTGTGCACTCCGGACCACCTAACTCGTATTATAGTTTAACTTTAATACCTTTGGTCTTAGGTAAATCATTATTACATAAAATGCTTGATGACACTAAAAACACCAACAATATATATAAATATTTCACGTATTACGTTTACAAGAACAAGTTAAAAAGCAGGACAGCGCATAGTTTGAAATGTTTAAAGATGATCTATGTAATTATTCCGACCAAGTAATATCCAAATCTCCCCAGTTATTCTCGGATACTCCTAAGGCTTTCCACACTGCCTTTGATGCATCCACAATATTGTTGGGACAAGGTGGTTGATAGTCATGCTCAGCATCACAACCCATAGTAGAGTCACACTCGTCCACAACCATTGCCTTCACGCTCCTCCCATTTCCATTTATCGTAATATACTTGTGGCACCTATCCCCGCCCTTGTACCATCCAGTTGATAGTGCGACAACTGGTGTGTCATCTGAGTGGTAGTGTTCGTCACACGCCGATGGACCACCACCGTCACCTCCCTTTTGGAAACTGTTAAGTGTAAGCGTAGCTTTAGTACCACTCGTCACTGGTGGTGAGCATGTGTACGTGGTATAGAACTTACCCTTAACACAACAATCCGAGTCATTTTCACGGTTGCATTGTCCAGCTGCTGGCGTTTTTCCCCGGATACCACCACTCGGTTTGCAAGTCTGAGCCTTTATTTCAAATGAAGATGCGGCTAGTAGAGCCATGAGAAAAAGTAAACACAAGCTCTTCATTTTCTATATATTACCGTGTGTATCTTTCGATAGATATGTTGAATGCATTGCAAGGTAAGTGAGTTCTCATTTATAGATAGCGGGCTCATCAACAAGCTTAAATTGCGGTCATACCAAGTAATTTGTAAATATAAATAATAAAAGACGAATGTGATGACGTATAGTGCGGAGTCGGGTCATAAACCGACTACGGTCCAATACTTACAAGCCCGTGAACCGGGCCAATACCAATAAGCGTTTGGGCTCACGAAGCCCAAGTCCAAATCTATTTACGGAATAGATATCCGATATCTTCTAAAATAAGAAGAGAATCATTCCCAACCGACTTAGGCGGGATACGCGAAGGTTGGGGAACACGGAACCAACAAGGATTCCGTGCGTATATAAAGGAATCACATCCCTCGTTTAAGTGCGATCTCATAACCCTAAAACTCCTTAAACCCTAAACCGATTACTCACTCTCGCGGGAGGATAATCGTGGAGACAATCCCACGGTAAGCCTAACGGTGTTTCTTGTCTCTTAGTCGCGGTCTCGGCGGCAATTCTCAATTGGTGCGAGCAGGGCTCAAACTATGAGCGTCCAACTTTTGTATCAACAAGTGGCGCCATCCGTGGGACCCTACACTAAGAACCAACACTAGAATGACAAAGCACGGTGTCGCCGATCGCAATCGGACCTCATGGGAAGAAGTCGCAAAGTGGGCTAACCCTCTAGCGACCCTACAGGACAACCAAATATTGCTAAAAATAAGGGATCGGGCCAAGACTTGATCTTCCTCCGGTGGAACCGCACTGGAACAACCCAGGCCACTACAACCACCACGAGTGGAGTAGACCCAATCGCACCGTCTTTACTACTCCTTTCCAATCGGTGCGGCCGACCGACAAAGGTACCGGAGGCACCGGTAGGGATAAGGGTATAGCGGTGGAAACAAACGCTTCGCTCTTGAGGGGTCGCGCAGAGTTAACACCGAAGTTTTCGTATCCCAAAATTATGAAACATTAGCGCCTCATGCAAGAGGAAGAGAAGAATAGATCCGGTCGGAACTTGAAAGCCCGACTCAATTTCAATTCGAATCGATACTTCTCGACTGCGCCACCGAAAGAAAAGCGCAGAGAAGTGGTCATAAACCCCAAAGATTCAACGAATGGGAGGAGAATCGAGGGGTGAGACATCTCACCGCAGACACTTGAGTGATAGTGATAGAAAGAACGAGCAGTGCCGGTGTCTACACCGATCGGGTAGCCGTAAAGTACATGATGATGGGCGAAAGTATTCCCCAGTGAAAGCCCTTGATCCGGACTACAAGTCGGACTACGAGGACACGGTATACGCCGTAAGAAGGAAAATTCATCTTGATAACTCCTCGGACAACGAGGATAGCGACACGGACATTGAAGTCTAGAAGCAGACGCGATAGCCAAGAGGAAGACATGTCTCTTCCATGGCGCCGTCGAGAAGGTGGACGCGTTCACCGACGCGTTAGTGATTTCTCACGAGAACAAGAAGGCGTATGCCTACAAATGTCAAGACCTATGATGGAGCAGTGATCACGGCGATCACCTAAAAATCTTTGAATCACCGCGACCATTGAAAGCGCCACAACCGGTGTGGTGCCACATGTTTAATTCCACACCGTGGGAAGCGCCAGTGGCGGTTCAACAAACTCCCGCGAAGGAGCATAAATGGTTTTGAAGAGTTGAGAAAAGCGTTCGCCTAAATTTTACTCAACGGAAAAAGTGCACTAAAAATCTGTCGAACTTCGCCCGGGTAAAGCGAGAACCAGGAGAATCTGGCGCATTCATGGAACGCTTTAAAGATGAATGCATGCAAGTTAAAGCATGTCTGAAGTACTAAAGATCTCGGCTTCATGAATGGGATTAATAATCCGAACTCATCAAGAGGTTGAACGACAAGATCCCCGAGACCTTTGATGAACTCATGAAGCGCCTCGGTCTTTTGTCAAGGAGAAGCCGCCATGAGATAGCAAAAGAACCATTCGAGTTACGGTCACAGAACAACACGGGAGACAATCCAACGACCGAGGTAATAACCAGAATAGGAACTATCGCAGCCGGAGGAGCGGCAGAGAGAGATAATGACGGTACACTCCACGATCAAAACCCCAAAGGAAATACTCGCAATGAAGGCGCGAATTTCCCAAGACCACCGCAGATCGTACCGTAAGATCGGCGCGACCGAATGGATCTTGTGACTACCACGCGCAAAGGTCACACCACTAACGAATGTGTCCAGTGCGCCAACTCATCGACAAGATGGTCAAGGAAGGTAGATCGACCACTTGGTAAAAACATTAAAGAGGAAGAGATAAACAAAAGAATGGAAACAAGAAGGAAACACCCAAAGATAAGGCCGACACAATCTACATGATACGAGACGTGTAACGAATCACTAGATGTAAGGTCACCCAGAGTTTTCCGAAGAAGTAAAATCTCTTTCCTACTCTAATCATGGACAACGCAGTAGAACCACTCACCATTGAAATCGGTCACGGGTGGTCATGATATACACCGATGTACATTGATGGTGGAGCATCGGCAATATCATGTATGAGCATTGCTTTAAAAGACTACACGAAATCGTAGCCGCTTAAACCCGGTCAAGACAAGACTCACCGGTTTCACGGGTGAAAAGATATAGCCCATGGGACAATCTGCGATTACTAGTCAAGATTGGCAACGCAGAGCACTCTACGACAACCTGGATGGACTTCATGGTGATCAACCCTCGCCATACAATGGCATCATTGGGAGACCAGGATATCGACCATGCGTGCGGTGCCATCAACGGCGCATGGGATGCTTAAATTCCCGATGAAGGGGCGTTGTTACTCTTTACAATGCCACGGTACCAAATAGAGAATGTAACACGGTTATGTTTAAATGGCACCGATCCCAGCAAAGGTCGCAACCAAAGTCCCCAACTTGAAGTTCGCGATTCACCCAGTATCGGGCAGAAATAACCATCTGAGGGTCATTGTCGGACAACGGCAAAGCGGTATGTGCGCGCTCCTACAAAAGAATGTTGATATTTTCGCATGGGAGCCAAAACACATGATGAGTACCACGCTCGATCACGAGCATAAGCCGAGAACTGGCAAGGATACACACCGACACGCTGAAGGCGTGGCGAAGCCCAGTAGTCGCAGTAATCCCGGCAGAGGTACGAAATTGGTAAAAGGGGAATTATGCGTGAAGTCTACTACCACGATGGCTTTCTAACCCAAAGAATGGTGAAAAGAGCGATGGTAGTGGCGAATGTCGTGAGACTTCGACCTTAACAAAGCATGCCCACAGGATCGCTATCCATTACCGAGAGATAGATCGGAAAATAGAGTCCTTGTGCGGATACCCATTAAAGTGTTTTCTCGACGCAGCATGCGGATATCACCAGATACAAATGGCTAAGGAAGGCGAGGAAAAACGACCTTCCACACAAGCCAAGGCGTCATTGTTATACAAAATGCCTTTGGCTCAAGAATGTGGGTGCAACCTATCGGTTAGTAGACAATGCCTTTGAAAAGCAGGTGGGCAATCGAAGTCTATGTGGATGACCGGTCATAAAAGCCATCTTGAGGTTGAGCTTATGCGCGACATAGAAGAGACGTTCAAGACTCTACGTGAGATCAACATGAAGTCAATCCCAAGTGCGCACCTTCTAGCGCCATCAAGGCATGTTCTAGGGTACTGATAGAACACGATGGCATAAAACCTGTCCAGAAAAAGACAAAAGGCGGTAATAGAACTTCCTCACCACGCACGCTCGAAGGAAGTTCAATCCTCAACGGAAAACCGGCCTACCTAAGCGGGTTCTGTCTAAAGTCGTGAGAAAAGTCATTGCCTCTTTTCAAAACGCCGAAGTGCATGAAAAAGGGTGACTTCGGTGGACGACGGAGGCGTAAAGCCTTCACTACACTTAAACAAAGATCTAGCAACGCTCCCAACACTCGTTGCACCCCGACCAGGGAAGAGCGATCATGTATCTATCAAGAACTCATGGGCGGTCGGTAGCGATGCTACTAAAAGATAGGGACTCAATGCAAACCCCTATCTATTTTGTCGAAAAGCGCTCAAGAAAACGGAGATGAACTACGATTGCCATGGAGAACTTAGTCTTGGCATTAGTGTTTGCCACAAGTCGCTATCGCAGACTTCCAAGCGCACCCGATAGCGGTAATCACAGTCAAGCCATCAGCGGATCATCTCCAAACCCGATCGTCGGGCGACTCCGAAATGGAGTGTGTTGCTAGGCGAACACAACATCTCTTATGCACCACGCATCGCAATAAAAGGGCGGTTGGCGAGACTTCATCATCGAGAAGCCGACATCGACGAGGTACCGCACCAAGCGAAGGAACTACAAGATCCATGGATTTTGTTTAGATGGGTCCTCGTGCGTGATGGATCGAGGCGGCCTTATTCTCACAAACCCGAGGGAATGGAATTCACTTACGCACTGCGTTTTGAATTTACGCGACAAACAATGAGGCGTAATATGAAGCCCTAATCACCGGACTACGCATTACGGCTCGAATGGGTGTCACGTAACTTGAAGCAAATGTGGACTCCCGGCTAGTAGCCAACCACGTGTTGGGTGAATCGTGGCAAAGAAGAGAATATGATTCAAGATCTTGAGAAGACTAAGACAGCGATCAAAAGTTTTGACAGATTTACTATCAAGCAAGTCCCTGGGGAGAAAATCGCAAAGCGAGACCGAGCAAGATCGCCTCGACAAGCTTTGCACACTTATCAAAGCAAGTGTTTGGTGGAAACACCGAAAAGCAAATCAATATCGGAGATGGAAGTCTCCGCATGATCATAGAGGAGGATGGTCCTACATGGATGACACCAATTACTGAATTCTTAAGCAAGGAACATTACCCCAGAGCAGAATAAGCTCGCGAATACGGTCTGATGAGAGATTCAATCACGCGACAACATCTTCGCATCGACGTTCTTTCCTCCAGCCATGGCTCCGTTGCGTCGGCCCCTACAAGCAAATTACGTCTTTGCGAAATCCATGAAGGCTCATGCGATGCACGCAGACCACGGTCCGTTGTAGCACGTGCCATGCGATCGATACCATCGCCAACCATGCATCGAGATCGCGGGACTTAATAAGGAAGTGCAATGATTGCCAAGTTCATAGACCCGCCCCGCGCCAACCACGGACGAGCTAACGCCAATTACGGCGCCATGGCCATTCTACAAATGGGGTATTGATATTGCGTGTCCTTTTCCAATAGCGGCGGTGGTCTCAAGTTTCTCATAGTAGTGAGACTACTTTACCAAGTGGATCGAAGCAAAGCGATGGCGACAATCACCGCGACCGGTGAAACGCTTTATGCAGGACAACATAGTATGCCGCCTCGGATTACCGGAGAAATCATATCGGATAACGGAAACAATTGCGACAATCCTTCAAAGATTGGTGCGAAGTTAAACATTACCCAACACTTCGCTGTCGATTACACCCACAAACCAATGGCTTAGTAGAGCGCGCAAATCGAAGCTGGCGAAGAGAATCAAAGCGCGCGCCGACAGCACAAAGGAAGGTGGGTCAAGAGCTTTCGCATGTCTTGTGGGCTCACCGCACCTCAATAAAACCAAAGCCGGGACACCCCTCTCTAGTCTACGGACGTGTCATTATACCAACCGAGATCGGCATGCCAACTATCCGCACCGCGGAGATCAATGTGGCAACAAGCGATGATGAAAGGCGTGTCGACTTGGATCTGTTGGAAGAAAGCCTTGACAGCGAGCCATACGGGAGGCAAAGTCGAAGTCAAAAATGAAAGGATACTATGATGCCAAGGTGCGCGGTGTTTCATTCGGACCGGCGACTTTGTCTACCGTGCCAATGAGGCGAGCCACGCAGAAGATCTGGTAAGCTTCGGACCGGTGGGAAGGACCTTATGAGGTTCTTGAAGCAATAGGCACGCAGTGGCGTCTGAGTTACGAGGCTTAGATGGTCGTGACCTACCGCGCATGGAACATCGGCAATCTCGAGAGGTGCTACCGTGAGAATAGCTACGACACAAGACAGACGCTCCGCACTTTCAAAGCTCAATAAATATTCATGTATTCGGTTTTATTTTCATATTCTTGTTTTCTTTCTTATGTCTCAAAAACTTGCAAGTATCAATAAAACATACGGTTTCTAGCTAACTCCGCGACACATTTTAAGTTGTTATCTCCATATCTTGTATGTCTTAACGATTTTTATTTCTTGCCCACGATGGCGTGCATGCACTATGAATAAACCCACGATGGTAAAAGGATAAGTTGACCTACTAACTAACTTGTTGAGTAAGAGGTTGCAAACCCATCAACACCGGATCACGCATCCTTGTTAAACACCTTGTTCTCAAGACGTTGGAATAAGATATGTCGCATCCCACGATGGTTGCGAAGAACGCCTACGCATCGCGTTTAACAACTTAGGAACCAAGACACTTGCTTCCTTAATGAGATATTTACAGCACGCTGAATATCACACCATACACGATTATGATAAAATACTTTGAATTATTTCTCTAGTATACTTTGATTTTCATACATGATTATGGATCTCCTATATTTGCATTGGCGAACACGGCCACAAATACATCTTTTACGCATAGTCAGACAGATACGTATACATTACAAACATCCACAAGCAACAAACAAAAAAGAAACTTTTATTCATAACTACGAGTTAGTACAAAAGATAGTCAACATGTCAGCTACCAGCTGCTACAACGCTTAAGTGAAGAAGTGCCAACGTGACTCGTTGCATCTTGGGCTTCACTAATACCCTTCAACATATTTGCATCATGACGCGCTACAGTGGCCACACTAACTGGCACCCCATCAGACCTTGGCAAGTGCGCCGCACCAACTCCACACAAAATGGCTTTACCTGCAATACCTTCTTTCTTAGCAAGACGGGTCGCATGCGCTTACAAAACTTCCTTTAAAGGTACCTCTTTCTAAAGCAAATGGATTCGACTATCCCTAGGGCCTTGAAAGATGTGTACTTGGAGTGAGACTCATGGGGCTTCAAATAATAGTCCTACCGTGTCTCGGCACCCTCGATGCGATGACGAGCCAAGGTCAACCCGCCATAATTACATTTATTGGATAATCTTGATCGCTCAAGCTCCGCAATCATTGGGAGCTCTAAGTCCTTCATTCTCGCATGGCGTGACAAGTGATCATATGACTCGGATCATAATTGGGTACCTTGTCGAGGCGCCTTGATTAGCCTGTCTCGTGAAGCTTTTCAATTGCTTCGATTTACCACGCCCGAGCGCCGCACAACCTCCCAAAAGCATTAACCACCTCCGTGATTCCGAGTCTTGAGAGCGACTAAGCGGATACCGTGGCCTATAGCCACCCAAGGCCCGCTATCGTGGACATGGTGAGAGGATACAACCTCGTCATACTCGAGGCTAAGCTTACGCAGCTTTGCCTCCCTGCACTCCAATGACCAGCTCACAAGAGTCTCAAGCTCCCCAATCCGCAAAAAGTTTTCCTTACCCCTCTAAATGTTTAAGTGCCCGATGGCACGCAGACTTATACACGGCAGCCTCGGACGATCTTGATTTATTTGGCACATTAGTGCCATCTTGTCCTCGGCTTTGTTTTTGGCGACGTGCTCGATTCCTAGCTCTGCATGAGCGCTATCGATTCTTCGGGTGCTTGCCGATTGTGCCTCAACAAGGCTATTGTTTGGTCCTTTTGTGACCTTTGGTCCTCCCCACGAGATACTAGGTCTTTCAACTTCAATTAATGCGACTGTTGTGCGGAGACTGCACTAATTCACAACCAATTGCTCCATAGGCGTGTCGACATCGACCGGTTTTCATTATCACGGTTAGGCGGCTCGAATCGTTGAGCGCGTAGGACTCGCCTTGGGGTGATTCAATAACATGCTCCATCCTGCGAATAAGCACCAAGCAATGTTAGAATTACAACTAGCATGTTGACCAACAAAAGAAAATTATATATACAACTTTACTTATCGTGGCTCGCGACATCGCCAGGCGGTGCGACGGCGCTCATCGGTGGAGGACAGTTCCACGGACCACGGGCGTTTCTTCGCTGAGGGCTGCACCATCATCCGCCGGGTCCTTTGCGACTCAAATTGCATTCTTCTTCCTCTTCTTCTATAGGGTGGACCATCGCTACGGGCGGTGGCTTCGCCACGCGGAAGATTCTCAGGGATTAGGCGGCTTTATGGGGTGGCTTCCATCGCGATCGATGAACCGGTACCGGTCTCCCCGCGTTCACCTCCATCGTCGCCTGCTGTGGCGATTAAAATAGGCTCCTCATCATCCTTCAAAAGTCTTACTCTTGTCCTTACCGCCACGGGCTTCGCTAATGTCTGACGGTGAATAGATCCATCTCTCGCACAAGACAAGACACATATACAAACAAGTTATATAATGCGCGACATATACGGAAGATTGTTCTTACACACGAGGTATGGAGGAATAAGTACCCACCCCGGCCATTAGCGTCTAAGAAGATAGGGATCTCATCTTCTGGACCAAAATAATCTGGTGATTCCATGTGCACCAAAAATCCCTCGGGATAGGCACTTATGGGGATGCGTTAGCATTTATCGATTCCGCATCCTCGGCGACATAAGACCCGTGCAATGGGCACTCATCCTCTCTAATGTTCCCGGGTGTAAAATCATAATTCCAAGGAAAACATGTATCATCTACCCGGAAGAAATACTCCTCCAATTCCTAAGTGCATCTAATTTATCCAGTATAACACCGCAGTCTACCGTAGCGTTTTGCAAAAGATACCCACCCATGCGCCCATCGCAGTGATAAAAGCGGGAATAAATGGATGGTAGGTTAATCGCCAACAAACGGCAATTTACCTCAAATTGGTAATTTTGGCCTACCGATACAATGCAATTGCGATATGTGTAGATTATAATAGTTTAATGCATCACACGAAAGCGTGACGAGCACACGTTGATTCGCGGTCGAATAATCGTGGGTATGGTTTCTCTCATCGTTTGATACGTTTTTTTTGGACTACGGTCATAAGTCTAGCATCCGCAGCTTGCACCTGCGCATACTAGACGGGGGACATGATGACGTATAGTGCGGGTCGGTCATAAACCCGACTACGGTCCAATACTTACAAGCCCGCATGCAACCCGGGCCAATACCAATAAGCGTTTGGGCTCACGAAAGCCCAAGTCCAAATCTATTCTACGAATAGATATCCGATATCTTCTAAAATAAGAAGATAATCATTCCCGACCGACTTAGGCGGGATACGCGAAGGTTGGGAACACGGAACCAACAAGGATTCCGTGCGTATATAAAGGGAATCACATCCTCGTTTAAGGTGCGATCTCATAACCCTAAAACTCCTTAAACCCTAAACCGATTACTCACTCTCACGCGGAGGATAATCGTGGGAGACAATCCCACGGTAAGCTAACGGTGTTTCTTGTCTCTTAGTGCGCAGGTCTCAAGCAGCAATTCTCAATTGGTACAAGAACCGGAGCTCCAAACTAAGAACGTCCAACTTTTGTATCAACAAACACAAACAGAACGTACAAAATAGTCTATTCTTTAGTTGAATTTTGGGTAAAATTTATAGTAGTCTGCATGAAAATTGAATTCTTTATCATAATTAAATTAAGCACGTACAAAATAGTCTACTCTTTAGTTGAATACAAGTTTGTCCAGTACTATATAATATAAGTTCCAGTTTGACTAAGATGTTAGGAATGAAAAAAGATTATTTACCAGTATTTTGTTACGGACATACATTTTAAAGTATACGGATAAGAGAGGAGTTCAAATAAAAAAAATTCTTGTAGTAAATTTGGTAAAATAACACCATATCGTAACAAGTGAAAAGAAAAAGACTTGAATGCATATGTTTTTACTCTAAGTTTTAAGTCCCAATTATTACTTAATTTTGGTAATCCAAATCTAAAGATGGCAAAAAAAAACCCTAAACCCGAAACCCAAACTTTTTGATAGAACGGGGCATGCTTATTGGGTTATGGGACAGTTTTGAGGTTCTTAACCATGATTTTTATCGATTTGGGGCAAAGATGAGGAACTACATCCACCCCCCGCCCCGAAACATATATACATTAATATATATGCATATAATATAATGTTATTAATTATGTAATACAAACATCTAATTATTTATTTTTTATCTTTGAAAGATTACATATCATAAAGGTGAGAACAAATGACATTCTAGAACTACATGTAATAATTCGTTATCCCGGTTAGTACGAGCTTCTAAGTAATGAAATGTTTTTTAGCCGTAATATATAAGGTATATAGCTTTTGCATTAGTAGATTCACATAGAAGCGGTCACCAGTTCAGATTTGCAGAGAATACAAATCTTTGATTTTTGAACAAAAGTTCATTAAAATACTGACACTTCTTTCTTTAATAAGTTTTACTGCTATGTTCTATTTCTTTATTTTTATTAACATGGTTTATCACATCTTTGCTATCATAGAGAAGAAGGAAGATGGTCCTTGTGTATTTAGTTAAAATCATATTTTGGATTGTGCATTAGTCTGCTACTATCCATAATGAGTGCCAAGTGCTAAAATGTTATTCCCTGTGTGTTTAAATTCCATGCCAAAAATGCAAAATTTTTAACAGCAAGAATGCAAGATCATATATATGAACAAATAAATTTGGTTTTAATTATGCCATACATTCATCCATTAACATATACTTATCCTATCATTATATAACATTTGCTGAACATGAATTTAATATAAAAAGAAGCCCAACATGACATTTGTATTTCTTTATGACTAACATAGAATGAAAAAACAAGTTGTTCAAAGCTAAGTATGTTACCTGTAGCCATTTGGCCTAACTTTTTTTCGTCAGTGGTTATGTCAAATTTTGCCAATGTAGCTCCAAGGTATAAAACAGAGAAAAGCATCCAAGCTACTAATGCAATTATGTAAGTACAATAGAACCAAATTTAAAGATACAATTTATGAGTTTGTTCAAAAATTGTGACTAATGGACTATAATAAATGGGCATTAGTTCAAAATTTTTTGATTTGTTAATGGGTCATTAATGTTTAAAGTGAAGACGCTGCCATGCCTTCTGGAATGTGCGTGTGTGTGCGTGAGTTCTGAAAGCTTTTAGCCTAGAGAAAAACGGTTGTTAGATATTGAGGTTTTGCTGATTTTTTTTTTTTTTTTTTTTTATTCTGTTTTTTTACCTCTGCATGCAATTGTATTTGCCTATGCTACCCATAATGGTATATTGTAACATGAAACAACTTGTTGTTCTCATGTTCCCGGGACAATGAGTGTTGCTCAAATAGTCTATTCTTTAGTTGAATTTTGGGTAAATTTTATAGTAGTCTGCATGAAAATTGAATTCTTTATTATAATTAAATTAAGCACGTACAAAATAGTCTACTCTTTAGTTGAATACAAGTTTGTCCAGTACTATATAATAGAAGTTCCAGTTTGACTAAGATGTTAGGATTGAAAAGATTATTTACCAGTATTACATTTAGGGTTAATGGTGTAAAAGCACAAACTTTCCACTTTTCTTATTGCGACAATAAATTTTTTTTTCCTATTATAACAAAACAACTTTAACGACTACTATCAGAACAAATATCTTGCGTGGCACAGTTAATTACCACTTAACAAAAAAAAACGCGTTTATAACGTCTGGGGGACTATTTTTGCCAACGTACCAAACTTGAGGACTAATCTCCTAAATGTTACTGTAAGTGGTGCTTTTAACTCAAATTATGAAACTAATGTTTACAAGCTAGGAAACATTAATCTGTTTTGTACCAAGCACCACTTGGGGACTAAGTTTGGTACCAAGCACCACTTGATAGTGTAATACAAGCTAGGAAACGCCCCATCAAAGATTGTAAACATTAGTTTACTCAAATTCATCGAATAAACTTAAGTTTCTTCCGGTTCTCGTCATTACACATACTTGATTTTAGCATTTCAACAAGTAGTGCAATTACACCAACTCAATTCAAAATGCCAAACGCAACTCGAGCTCTTCCAAGCCTCGTTATCAAGTTTGATCTAGGGGTAGAAACGAGCTCTTCCAGCTCAATAAAACTACCAACCATCACATAAAAACACTTACCCAAAACACAAATCCGGATCAAACCCATTTTCCATCTCAGCCGCCTCCCTCTTCTTAACAGACAACCCACCACCGTTTTGACCCGACCCGGGAGCCTGAGCCTGAGCTTGTTTCTGACCCGGGTTCAAAGTTTCAATCCGAAAGGCCCCATCCCCTTTATCTTTAGTAAATCCGGTGAAGGGTTTTCTTGCCAAGTGAAATTCAATTCTCCTAAACGGTCATTTTGGTTCTAAAGATTCCTGTAGCTCTGTTTCTTGGGTTTCTTGATTTTTTATAGGGTTTTGAATAGAGGTCATTTTGATGGCTGTGATTTAATGGGTTTAATGGGTTGTTTTGATTGATGATTTATAACAATAAAGAATGGATTTGGGTATGAATTGATGGGTTGATTTGGGTTGGAATTGATCGTATTAATTGGGAGAATGGATTTGATCCGGATTTGGGTATCTAACAATAAAGAATGGATTTGGGTATGAATTGATCGTATGTTTTAGGAGATTAGTCCCCAAGTTTGGTACGTTGGCAAAAATAGTCCCCCAGACGTTATAAACGTGTTTTTTTTTTTTGTTAAGTGGTAATTAACTTGCGTGGCGTATTTTCTTCTGATAGTAGTCGTTAAAGTTGTTTTGTTATAATAGGAAAAAAAAGGTTTATTGTCACAATAGTAAAAAGTGAAAAGTTTGTAGGTTTTCTAGACCATTAACCCTACATTTTAAAGTATACGGATGAGGGAAGAGTTCAAATAAAAAAAAAATCTTATAGTAAATTTGGTAAAATAACACCATATCATAATAAGTGAAAGGAAAAAGACTTGGATGCATATGTTTTTACTCTAAGTTTTAAGGCCCAATTATTACTTAACTTTGGTAATCCAAATCTACGGATGCATAAAAGAAAAAAAAAAAAAAAAAAAAAAAAAAAAAACCCAAAACCCTAACTTCTTGAGCAGCACAGGCATACTTATCGGGTTATAGAGTGGTTTTCGGTCCTTAACTGAATTTTATCGAGTTCGAGCGAGGATGGGGCTACATCCTACCCTTTCAAAAAACATATATATATCTATATACATATAATATAATGTTATTAATTACGTAATACAAACATCTAATTATTTATCTTTTATCTTTGAAAGATTACATATCATAATCATAGACAGAAGCTTTTCTTGTGACATATTTCTATGAGAAGTTGTGATTTGTGACAGAGGTAACTTGTCTTTATTTATGTTTTATGATATTATTAAGGACTTGTTAAGAGTTGATTTTGATTATTATCAGTGGGCTGATTCTTCAAATTATTGCATCAAATCATATTGCTTATGGTGAAAAAAAAATAAAAAACGAAAAATAGTACGGTTTTGGTGGAATGTCACAAGTCACAACTAAAGAGGGTGTGACCCGATAAGATCCTCAATAGGGAACATGGCGGGTTAGGCGGAGCATCTAGCCCGATAAGATTCCCAATAGGGTGTGACCTGATAAGATCCCCAGACCCGCCTCATTGCCATTATTTATCCAAATCCATGTGAAACGGAACTTTTACTCTTTTAACGGTCTATTTTTTTTAATTAAGAGGGTTTTTCTCGCATCTAAGACATGAACTATAACCTCGTTCAAAATGTACAATTATGATTTTAGTTATAATTAATTATGCTTATGATTCTATGAACAACGGGATCGCTTATAATTTAGTAAGTATAATTAATTATATTTCATTTTACCCGTGCATTGCTGCGGATTATAAAAGTAAACATTATAAAATGTAGGACATACACCCGGTTAATTTGAAATTGAAATTGAAATAGGGTAAGTTTCTTAATTTACCCAATTTTTTTAACAACATATTTACCCAATTCATAAGTCAAATTCCATGTTTACCCAAAGGTCAAGTTTTCAATGCGTAAATACAATGCTTTTAAAAAATGTGTTAGAGAAATATAAAACTATGATTTTTAAATAGGCTATATACAGAGTTGCCCCTAATGAGATGATAGTAATTCAAATTCATGTAAAAGCCATATTTCTATGCAAGTAACCATATCTATTTTGAGCTTGTTGCAAAAGGTGTAGAACATGCAAATATATGCAAAAAGAAATGTTGTTTGTAAGAATCAAACTTGGGGGTCACCCGCATCACCAACAACCATCCAAGACCAGATCGCAATTTTGGTATTGTATTCATTTAATCTTATAACCCTCATAAGAACAACAATACCCAAACTTGCTAAAAAATGTATGAGAATGTAGGATGTAAGATGTAAACAATCACATCCATATTCAAAGATGCTACAAGTTGAGAATATGGTGGCTCATATATGTACGGATGTTTAAATAGGTATAAACTTCAAATAATTAACTTGGGGCTCGTGGCTTGTTAGTTATGACGCCATGAAATTCAATTTGAATTTGGCACTTTGTTGTGACCATTCTATTTGATACTCCCTCCGTTTCAAAATTATTGTCAGGAGAGAGAAGACAAAATTAATAAAAGTGGAATACTATAAGCTCCAACCACTCAAACGTAATATTCCTCATTATATTCTCTTTTCTTACTAAAATGAGAAAGTGAGCAATTAATTTGAGACATCCATAAAAGGAAATGTGGACAATAAATATGAGACGGAGGGAGTATCAGATAACCTGACAAAATAATTTTTTTTTCCCGATAGTTTCGTCTAGCATCAAAGCTTCAAGTTATTTTACGACTTACAAATATTTTGATATAAGATTACTCTTCCGTATAACACATTTTTTAAAAGCATTGTATTTACGCATAGTTTTATATTTCTATAACACATTTTTTAAAAGCATTGTATATACTCATACTGCTAACTCCAAAATCAGACCCAATATTCATTGGTTCGACAGGCTTGTTGTAGACTTCAAAACTTAATTTTCACTTACCGTAATCACACCCCAGACATGGCAGTACCTACGTCTTTGGATATTCAAGGGTTTAAACTAATGTTTTACTTACAAACTTGTGATAATGATATATTTATATGAGAAAACAGAAGTAACTATTCTATTTTTTGTTCTAAAATCTACAATACTAAGAATCTTGATCATGGTAAATACTTCAGTAAGAATATGATACAAGAGTCTTCTGGTAATATGGGTCAATCCAGCCCAATATAACAAGTCTTGCCCATTAGTTTAAATCATTCCCAAAAAATTTATTGCAGCGTTGTTTTTAAACCTGTTAACTGTTAACCAGTTATAACTTGTACGCTGCGTTTTTTTTGTAAAAAAAAATAAAAAAAGGATAAAAGAATGTAAAAAAAAAACAAAAAAAACAAAAAAAAAAAACAATTTTTTTTCGTACAAAATGACCCAGGTGTTAAAAACAAGAGTTGCATCCACTATTAAACAAGATGGAAATTGCACACTTTGTCAATCATAATTACATGCGATATTCCGCAACCATACTCCCAAAAAGTCAAAAACCCAACTCCAATATTCCTATTAATAAATTGAGTTAAGCTATTTAAAGTTTTAGACCTATAACACAAACCTAAATATATACCTAATGAATAAATCACTTGTACAATTGCATTACGTACTTTCTCTTTCTAAATTCCACCAATCAATTTTTAGATCAACCAATCAAATCATTAAGTTCATTTGTAGGCATGATTAGTAAGTCCAACAATTATTTTTTTAATAAATTATTTGTCTTATATAGTTATGTTTAATACTCATTAGTTACGCCGTGTATATTTGAGTCAAAGACTCGCATTCTCAAAATAACCTGAACAGAAAACCTATTTCGTTTTATTATGGTAGGCTTGGTCTTTTAAAAACCTAATTAAAATGATAAATTCTATAAAATAAAGTGTTTACTTTTATCTTCTTGGGGTCTTTTGTTCAAAACGGGAATGGAAAATGGAAAGCGATGGGAATCTGAAGGAATGCGAAAGGAATGGAATGGAGATTATCATTATCTTTGATAGTCTTGGCGTGAGAAAATACATTAACCTCCAAAGTGATGGTGGTGGTGGCTGGTGGTGGTGGTAGTGGCTGATAGTGGTGGTGGTGGTTAGTGGTGGTGGTGGTTGCTTTTGGTGGTGATAGTGGTGGTAGATGGCTGGTGGTGGTGGTGGCAGCTGGTGGTGGTGATGGTTGGTGGTGTTGGTGGCTGCTGGTGATGGTGGTGGCTGCTAGTGGTGGTGGCTGCTAATGGTGGTGGCTGCTGGTGGTGGTGGATGCTGGTGGTGGTGGTGGCTGGTGGTGGTGGCTGGTGGTGGTGATGGCTGGTGGTGGTGATGGTGGCTGCTGGTGGTGGTGGTGGCTGCTAATGGTGGTGGTGGTGGTGGTTGGTGGTGGTGGTGGCTGCTGGTGGTGGTGGTGGATGCTGGTGGTGGTGGTGGCTGGTGGTGGTGGTGGTGGTGGCTGCTGGTGGTGATGGTGGCTGGTGGTGGTGATGGTGGCTGGTGGTGGTGGTGGCTGCTGTTGGTGGTGGTGGAAGTGGCTGGTGGTGGTGGTGGTGGTGGTGGCGGTGGTAGTGGTGGTGGCTGCTGGTGGCGGTGGTGGCTGGTGGTGGTTGTGGTGGCTGCTAATGGTGGTGGTTGCTGGTGGTGGTGGTGGTGATGGCTGGTGGTGGTGGTGGCTATTGCTTGCTATGGTACATACAGTGGTGGTGGTGTCGTTCACAATCGCCATTCTTGATGTCCCATTACCCAATCTTAAACAATGATTCGTTCTCAGATTCTAACCAAGCATGTTTAATCATTACATTTGCCATTCCCCACCTCTCATAACCTCCAACCAAGCACCCCCTTAAAGTTAATTGAAGTGTAGCATCTCGTTTTGTATCTAGTGAAGTGTTTGTGCGTTAGGTAAATTTAGCACCAATTTTGAATCATTTATTCCACTTTAACATTTGTCATGAACGGTGGAAGTATATATAATTTGTGATGATGACAACTTATTTTGATCATTTCATCATAGAGTACTAATCGAGTGTTTTGGTTTAATCTAATTTAAACTCGTTTTCTTTCTACCTGATTTTTAAAAAAGTTTGTTTCCAATTCTCCTCGTGCTTTTGAAGTGGAGGTGCACAAATTAATCAGTTTTTGAACCGAACCGAAAAAAAAAAAAAAAAGAAAAAAAGTCCTGAAACCGGTTTTTTCAAAAACCAGTTTTAGTATAACCGAACCGGCGGTTTGAAAACCGGTTTGCATGTTTAAATTTCAAACAATTTGAGAACCGGTTTGGTCTCAAACCGGTTTAAACCGAACCGGTTCAGGGTCATGAAACCGCTTTTTCATATCTAAAACCGGTTTCAAACCGAACCAGTTTTTGACCATTTGACTCAAACCGAAACCGGTTCAGTTTTGAATTTTAACTGATTTGTGCACCTCTATATTGAAGTATGACGATTGATAGATGACTTTTGCTGCTTTGAGTTCATTATGTCCAAATATGTTTGGTTATCAACTTTTTTATTTCAAATTAGAATCCTAATGCCTCTACTATATTATATTACAAGTACTTTATTTCAAACTATTGGAATATTTAGATCATTAGCATTACTAATTGGAGTTTATGATATTAATTAAGTTATTTCTTATATACATTCTTTCCGGTTTTTCTTTAACCGGAATATTTTCGCGAACAATTGGATCATGACTTACTAGTAAACTGTCTAATTTAATGATTGATACAAAGTGGTTCCTAGAAAATGATATGAGCCCTCGCTATCGAATAGTACTTTGGGTTGATTTTTGAGCATCATCTTATGTGTCGCATTAGCTAATTTGATCATTGACACAAACTGTGGGTCCGACTTTGCCTAACATGCAAATTCGTCCAAGATTTTGATATGGTTCTACCACCATCAATTGATATTTTTATATTCATAATGCAACTATTATGATGGCTTTCAAGTTGATGTAAAGTTGATATTCTTAAGAAAAACCTCGATTGTTTACTCTCATATAATTAAAGATAAAAGTTATATGTAAGTTTTAATCTTGAATTTTCTTTTTAAACATGGTTTCTCGACTGTTTGTCCGACTAATTTACATGGTTTAAACTTACCGTCACACGTATTTAACCCGGATAAAGCATTTCATTTTCAAGAGGTTGGCATGACTTATTATTTTAGGTCTGGTCTCTTGCAAACAAACATAAAATGGTGAATTATATAAAATTAAGTGTTTAGTTTTATCTTCTTATACTTGTTGAAGCGTAACATCTTGTTTTTATCTTCTTATGCTTGTTGAAGTGTACCATCTTGTTTTACATCTAGTAAAGTGTTTATGCGTTAGGTGAATTTATCACTAATTTTGAATCATTATTCAACTTTACCATTTGTCTTTAACGGTGGAAGTATATCTCATTTGTGATGATGACAATTTACTTTGCTCATTTCATCATTATTCACACGGGTGTTTTGGTTGTAATCTAAAAGAAACTTTTTTTTTTTACATGCACTTGATTATTATTAGATAAAAGTTTCTTTCAAATTCTCCTCACACTTTTGGTATATGGCGATTCAATGGTGACTTTTCTAGCATCAAGTACATTACGTCCAATTTAGTTTGGTGACTTGGTCATCAACTTTTTGATTTCAAATGCATCCACTATATTATATTACAAGTGTATTGTTTTAAACTGGTTTAAATTTTAAATCACTGGATTGCTAGGAGGAGACGCTGGCTTAGGGGTGGCGTTGGGCTTGTTGGCGCGCCAAGCATGGCGTTGGGCCTGTTGGGTGGTGGTGTTATGGCTTGAGTTAGTAACATTGTTGAGCCATAACACTATTTTTTTCAAAAAATTTGGCTGTTGCATCTCTCCAACGGATAATTTTGTATTTTGTATTTTTTTGTTACTATAATGCTTGAAGTTGTTGTGTCATATAATATGTGGGTTTCACATGACTTTTTGGTGTAGCGGGTGCGAATAACGATCTTAATGTTCAAAATTATTCACCGTTATATGATTACATTATAGATGACATCGCCCAGGTGGCTCCACTTGAAGTGAATGGAGTTACATACTACAAAGGGTATTACTTATCCGACATGATTGATCCACAATGGGCTACTTTTGTCAAATCATTTTCGGTGGCAAGAGAAGAGATTCATTTTTTCATTAAGAGAAGGAAAGAAAGTGCTAGAATGGATGACGAACGAGCTTTTGGTGTCCTCTAAGAACATTGCAGAATCGTACAACAATCGGCGAGTTCTTACAGTATGAACAAGATACAAAGAATCATGTACACTTGCATCATATTGCATAACATGATTCTCAAAGATCAAAAAATTTCGATAAGTGAATTCAACGAGTTGTATGTTTGTCCGCAACCAAATATATAATGTACTTGGATCGAGAGATGCACTGTTCGGCGAAGAATAGCAAAAGAAATCTTATGAAGCATCTTTGACAACAACAAAATTAGTTTATTGATGATGATTTTTTTTTTCCGTTATTGTTATTTTTTTAATTTTTGTAATTTGTATTTTATTTAAATGGAGGAAAACTAATTGGTTTTAAAACAATGGAAAAGAAAATAAAATAAAATAACGAGTCTTAAAAAGGTATTTTGGCTTGAGTTATGAGGGAAGGCGATTTAGGTTGTGTGAGTTATCTGTTGTTTTATAAAGAAAAAAAGCTGATATGACATGACGTGACACCGAAAACAAGGTTTGGCTTGAGTGATTACACCGTTTTCTCTAACTCGAGTTTATGATTGAGATAATTAATTACTTGCTTTACATACACAGTTCATCATTGAACCAAGGCTTACTAGTTATTGGTCTACGATCATTGACATAAATGGTGGTTACTTTCATCAAAATGATATGAGCCCTCACTATCGAATAGTACTTTGGGCTGGTTTTCGAGCACCGGCCATCTTCTATGTCGAACTACAATCAACTTGAAGTAAAGGATACGGGTCCGACTTTGCCTAACATGCAAATTCGTCCAACATTTTTCTATGGTTCTACCACCATCAATTCATATTATAACATTTATAATGCAACTATTATGAAGGCCTCTAAGTTGATGTAAAATCCATAGAGTAAATCAATATCATATATTCCTATAAATTGTTTTGAAATCAAATAATAACCTATTAAATATGAGTTGTCATGTAGTAATATAATTTGAGAAACACATGCCATAATATATATAATACATGTTTTGAAAAGACAACATAAAATAAAACACATCATACTAGAGGAAAACAGGACTGCTTCTGGAATTAGGCTTAGTCAAAGATGTATTATATGATAAAAGGCATTTCACAAAGACAATAGTCCAATAATCCAGGCCTAACAAATTTCTTAATTGCAGCTAGTTTATTTTTTTTATAATGAGAACAAAACCCATGAATCCAAACGAATAAGCAAGTGTTTTCTGGTAAGACCAGTGCTAACAATGACGGACTTAGGACCAAATATAATTGGGTGTACAAATTTTTTTGAACCGTAATATACAAACACATTTCGATAGACCGGGTGCATTTAAGATGCGTTTAAGAAAAATTAACGCTACATCTTAAAAATCTATGAAGGTCCGTCCCGGGCACCCACAGGAACCCCCTGATTCCGTCTCAGAGTGCTAATGGGGCAACCACGACCCCAAATCGACCGAACACATGACTGCGTCCCCTAATAGTCCAACCACAGGCGATCAAGACATCAAGTCCCTCCAACCAAATGAATGTTATGGTTGGCTACCCAACCGAATTTTCATTTTATTTGTTTATTTTTTTTAGTTGCGGTCGACTTACTACTTGTTTATGGTTTATGTGTAGTTTTAGAAAGCTGAGTTGACGGCGATGTGAAAAGGGTAATCACAAAAAATTATGATCACTATTAGCATTAGTCTAACGTTTGTATATATTTACTGAAAATTAGATATATGATATTGTTGCACAATAATTTAATCCCCTCGTGGCATATGGCTTTTTAGATATTGTAATTTTTGCCTACAAAAGATTCCAATTGCTCCGAAGATAAAACTTATTGCATGTAATATTTTTGGCATTGTGCTAACGTCAAGTTTTCTACATAGGAATCCTAGAAAATCAAAGTTAAATATTAGTTACTTGAAAAAACATTATGAGTAGTTCAAAAAACCAATCAAGTATTGTAATATTAATAAAAACTAATGAAACATAGTTGATACTTTTTTATATTTGAGTTCAGTTTAAATCCGAATAAAATAATGGTTTTCGGTCTAAACTTGATGACAAATTTTTTTTGTTGTATTTTTATTTCTGAGTTTGAGTATGATTTGTGTTGGCTAGTACATTGAAACCAAAAATATGTTAACATTAAAAGAATCGAGAAAGTGAAAAAAGGAAACATTACAAAAATGAAGACATGTTTATGGGACCAAATAAAACAGCATGGCCACTTCACTTTTACCTTTTTACTTTTATCTACCTTTACAACTCACCTAGTTTAAATTGTCATGATTTCTAATTGGACTATTTCAAAAAAAAAAATTGACATTTTTTGCTTCAGTAAAATCTTATTTTAAAATTGAATTAGTAATTAATATATGTATCGATTTCTAATGCTATCATTAAACATTGTTGGGGTACATGCATTAACTTGTCTAAAAGTATTCAACTATATGAAGTATACATTTTGCATTATGCAAAAAAAAAAATAATAAATAAATAAATAAAAAAATAAAAAAAAAAGTCAATATGATTTACTATTGAATTCCAATGTAAAGGATACTAAATGGTAAAAATGCAAAGGTCAAATTTGGCCTTTTTCGTTTTACAACAAAAGAATTGCATAAAAAGTACCCTTTGTAGATCTAGAAAACAAATCTAGAATTTTTTAGCAAACAAAAAAAAATATATTGATATTTGAATTTCACTCAACTATACTTTTTGTAATTTAA
The DNA here is from genome assembly GCA_022545495.1 of Chrysanthemum lavandulifolium. Classification (NCBI taxonomy): domain Eukaryota; kingdom Viridiplantae; phylum Streptophyta; class Magnoliopsida; order Asterales; family Asteraceae; genus Chrysanthemum; species Chrysanthemum lavandulifolium. The sequence goes on along the minus strand of CM040246.1, from coordinate 5,088,230 downwards.
TTAGTTTTTCCATCACATGTCAACTTCTTAATTTTTTTTTGAACGGCGGATATTATAACCAAGCTTAGCACGAAGCTAAAGCTCACAAACAAACAATTACACTACAATAATCATAGGGCTTTTAAGCCAACCTACCAAATCTAGCTTTCTCCTAGCTCTAGAATTACACCAAATATATGAATGAGAAACAATGAGATCAAATAGAGAAGCCTTTGATATGGACTCTGAAGAAAAAAGCAAACTATTGCGATAACCCCAAATGACCCACCACGAGACAAAAAATATGGCTTCCAAGTAATCTTTCGTCACCTTCGTCAACCTTAAACCTTGAACCGGAAACCCATGAATGGTAACAAGAAACACCATCAGACATGAAATCCCACACCCTAAAATCTTAACCATGATGGACGGACGCGAGAAAAGAGAAGAACAAATGATCAACCGTTTCGGCTCCAACATTACACACGGGCAAACTATATAGGAATATCTAACCCTTTACTTGACATATTAAACCTCTTCGGAAGTTTATTCAAAGCTAGACGCCAAGCAAACACATTGACTTTAATGGGAACCAATTTTACCCATCTCATTTGAGCTCCTTCCATCTCAGACAGCCCCTCATCTATAAAATGCCTAGCTGACGCTACTCTGAACTCACCATCTTCCTCTAAATTCCACACCCATTTATCTTGCTCTTCTACTAACTCTATCGAAGCTAGTAAGTTGGAAGCCTCTTCCAACTGAACACCTTCAATTCCCCCCCTTGGAGATCTTCTAAGCCCATAAAGGATACCATTTAGGATTTTGTCACGAAGAGAAACTTCCTTATTGTTCTCTAGAGCAAACAACCGCGGAAACTTAACGTGTAGAGAACCCCCTCCCATCCAATTTTCTAGCCAAAATAACGAATCGCAACTGTTACCTACCTTTTTTTCCATACACGAAAATAAATCTATCCCACTTTCTTTAAGATTTGATACACCACGAATACAATTTAGCCAAGTTGAATACTTACCCACCACTCCACCATCCAATCTTCGGACCTCCATGAATAGCCTTGATAATCGAAACCCGCATGGCATCGGGTTGAACCTTAAATCGCCAAATCCATTTAAACAAAGAGCACAATTCATAGCTAGAAAACTAGACATACCTAATCCACCAACATATTTACTAGCAACAACACTATCCCAAGAAAACCAAGAAACCTTCCTCGAACCCTCCTCCACACCACGAAAAAAATTACTTCTACATGATTCAAGCCTTTTAAGAACACCGATGGGAACCTTAAACAAAGAAAAGTAAAACAACGGAATAGAACTTAACACTGATTTAGTAAGCGTAAATCTACCACCAATAGAGAGCGTCTTCGCCTTCCATTTAGATAATCTCGCCCTAACTTTTTCAATGACACTGTCCCATGCATGCAACCGGTTCATATTACTACCCACCATAATCCCAAGGTATTTAAAAGGAGTTTTCGAAGCTTCACAACCTATCATTTGGGCTCCTCTTAAAACCTCATCGTTTGTCACTCCTCCAACTCCCATAATACTACACTTATGAATATTAATTCGAAGACCCTACGCAAGATAAAAACACTGTAAAATACTTACAAGGTGGTGTAAGTTATCATCTCTCCATTCACCAATAAACACCGCATCATCTGCATAAAAAAGGTGAGAAATAAAAATCGGCTCATTTGAGCCTACCAAAACTCCTTTAAAAATCCTCCATCCATTGCACGGACAAAAGAAATATGCAAAGCTTCCATTACTAAAAGGAACAAAAATGGAGAGAGCGGATCTCCTTGACGCAACCCTTTCTCAAAATAAAATTCCTGCGTAGGGCTACCATTCACAAGAATTGAAGCACTTGAAGATGTTAAACACCCTTTAATCCATGTCCTCCAAGCCTCTCCAAATCCAAATCGATTAAGAATCATATCAAGAAACTCCCACTTCACTGAGTCATAAGCTTTTTCAAAATCGACTTTAAAAATCATTGCCTTTTTCTTTTTCTGATTACACCACTCTATCACCTCACTAAGAATCAACGGACCATCAAGAATTTGCCGACCCCGAATAAATGCGGATTGCTCTTTACTAATTAAGCTTCCAATAACCAAACTAAGTCTATTAGCAAGAATTTTTCCCCAAATCTTATATTGACAACCTATAAGACTAATGGGCCGAAAATCCTTAACAAATTTAGCGTAATTTATTTTAGGAATCAACGTTATAAAGGATGGGTTACATCCCTTAGGAAACACCCCTGATCGAAAGAAGCATTTTACCGCTCTACAGACATCAACACTAGTTACATCCCAAAACTTTCTAACAAATTCGAAACTAATACCATCAGGGACCGGAGATTTATTTCTACCACAATCCCATTTGCATTTTTATTTCCTCAATGATCGCCTCAACTTCTAACATTTCTGTTGAGATTGAGAAAGCGAAACAGGAAACAACTCGTCATTAAGGAAACACAAACTCGATTCGGACTTCTAAAAAAACGGTTAGCAAAGTGATGAAAAAATTCTTGTTTAACTTTATAAGGATCCGTAATCCATTCGCCATTACCCGAAATACCTCTAATAGCCATATGATGTCTTCTTTTATTCATAACACCGTGAAAATACTTCGAGTTCTCGTCGCCTTCTATAGCCCATTTAACCTTCGCTTTTTGCACCAAATCTTTATCCCTTATTTCATCCAAAACCCGCAAATCCTTCCAAAGATCCCTTCTAGCATTCAACAAGTTCTCTTTACCACCCTCCTGATCTAGCTGCTTATCTAACTTAAACAATTTTTCTAGAATAACTTTCACTTCTTAATTTAACAAGGACAATAGATGATATAGGTCATAAGAATCGACAATCCCTAGTGAAGACTTTTGTAACTAGCTACTATTAAAAAAATCAATTTTGATAAACAAATCACCTTGGTATTTTCCAGCTGGTAGAATTAGTCTAGTCAAAATTAACAATGTACATTTTTCTTCATTACATGTGATTTTTAATAAATTTAGTGAAAGATTACAATGCATAGGTATAGGATCAGTTTGGATCCTTTGACTTCAAATAATTGAAGAATGATTGTCTTCAAGTACACTTGTATGTTAAAACTTAAAATACTCCATTTAAAATTATAATCCAGCAAATTCAGCAATTTAAAATACAAAACATCTTTGGAGTTATGCTAATGTATTTTCATTTCTAGTTTGATACCTATATTCTTTCAATTTACTTATTAATCTCCAATAAAGGTAGCCATTTGTAACTTTAAAAGATATGTTGAAATCATGAAAATAGATGCAACAGTATTCACATCTTCGTCGTCATGATATTCATATTGTAACATCCCGCCTACTCGCACCATAATATTGTCCGCTTTGCCCATGAGCTCACGGCTTTGTTTTGTGGCATCATTTGAAAACTTCCCGCAGGTCACCCAAGCCGTACTACTCTCACATGAAGCACGCTTAGCCGCCAGTTCCTAAGAACTCCACTCGCGATGAGACCAAAACGCGTTGTGTCATTGTAAGGCGAATATTATCTTATGAGCCCAAGATCTCCAGGCCACGGTAGATGTAGGATTTGCCTGGGTGTTACACATATAAACCGCACTCACACGAAGAACGCATATAGGAGAAATTTCCATGGAGTGAAACCCAAGGTCTGCGAACAAGGCACAAGTGAGATAACTCACGGAAGCACTCTCTTTACTTTTAGATATACCTTCGGATAAAGATATGACGCTCTACTTACTACTTTCCCAATACCTCATTCCACTGAATTAAATATTTTGTTGTGCACAAGGGAGATAACTCGTGAAGGCCTTAGACCAAGTGTAATGGTCAGGCATCAACTCGGTTTTCATGTTGGTCTACCAACAAAGAGGACGCATCCCTCCATTACACCCCTCTCTTAGAGACGCGTCGAAATAATGACCAACTTGTGTGAGGATGTTTGTGTGTGGGAGTGTTTATTTAATTAATTTTTGTGAGGTATGTTTTTGGTGTTGTCAGTCTCTTTATTACGCTAAGTTAGTCGGGCAGTGGTTCTAAAAAAAGAAAACTAATATGACAGTGATGTCCTCAGTCCTATTGCGGTCACAGTTACACTTAGAGCATGTCCATTCTTAACGCCCTAACGGCGTGAAAGACGAAAATAACGACTTTATGCCGTTATTACCCTTGGACCTCCGGCGTTATAGGCGTTAGTCCCTGCCCGTTAGTGGCATAACGCCGTTATTTAGTTTTTTCTTTCTTTTTTTTTTTTTTTTTCCTTTTCTTTTTCATTTATGCCCCTAAATAAGGGTTTTTGTAAATTGTTGGGAATGTTATTGATGTTATTGGGATGTTATGGTTGTGGGTGTTTTTTAGGGATGTTAATGTTAAATGTTAAAGCTGATGTGGCGCTGACGTGGACGGTGTTATTGGTGTTATGGTGTTATGAATGGTGGAAGCTGGGATTTTTAAAGGTATTCGGATTAATAACTCGATATCTTTATCTCATTTATTCTATGCGGACGACGCTTTGATTGTCGGTGAGTAGTCAAGTGATAATTTAAGGGGCATTAATAACGTTCTTAAGTGCTTCTTTCTTGCTTCGGGTTTACAAATTAACATTCATAAGAGTCAACTTCTAGGTGTGGTGTTCCTAGACTTGATATTGAGACAGCGGCTAATTCCATTGGCTGTTCGATTATGGATAACCAATTTAGTTATCTTGGTGTTATGATAGGTAGGAATACGGCTCGACACAAGTATTGGGCAGATGTGGTGTCAAAGTTAAGGTCGCGTCTTTCTAAATGGAAGACGAAAACTCTTTCTATCGGTGGTAGATTGACTCTTCTAAAATCGGTTCTTGGTGCATCTCCTCTTTATTGTATGTCTATTTTCAAAGCTCCTAAAGGTGTGCTAAAGGAGATGGAATCTATTCGTAATAACTTTTTTATTGGAGCAGACACCGTGGATAAGAAAATTACTTGGGTCACTTGGGATAAAGTGTTAGCCTCGAAGAAAAATGGAGGTTTAGGTGTTTCAAGCTACTTTGCACTTAATCGGGCTTTACTTCTTAAATGGATATGGAGATTTGTTTCTCAGGACGATTCGCTTTGGTTTCAAGTTATGCAAGCGATTTATGGGCCCAACATCAGCTCTCATTCTTTGCATTTGGCTTCGAATTGGTGCTCGATTCTGAGGGAAATGCAATCGCTTAAGGATACAGGTTTCGATTTTTTATCCCTATGTTCTAAACGTATTGGTGATGGTAATAATTCTAGATTTTGGTTGGATATTTGGAAAGGCGATAAAGCTTTATGTGATAAATTCCCTCGTCTATTAAGTTGGAGATGGACAAAACCATCACTGTAGCATCAAAAATGGCATCTCAGTTGGATTTATCTTTTAGAAGACCTGTTCGTGGGGGAATAGAAACTGTTCAGCTCAATGATTTTCGATCTTTTATAAATTCGGTTATTTTGTCTAATTCCCATGATAGATGGATTTGTAATGTGTCTGGAGATGGTATTTTTAGAATGAAAGATATTCGGAATAGTATTGATGATTTGATGTTACCTTCAGGGTTTGAGCCGACTAAATGGGTAAAGTACGTTCCAATTAAAATCAATATTTTTGGATGGAGAGCAAGGCGGGATAGTCTTCCAACTAGGGCGAATCTTATCAGACGAGGGGTTCATATGGAGTCTAGCAACTGTCCGCTTTGTGGTTTGTTTGTGGAAGATACGCATCATATTTTGTTTCAGTGTGACATGGCTCAATCCGTCTTGAGGCGTATTTGTAGTTGGTGGGATCTCGATGGGCTGACTTTTCTTCCTTCTCTACTTGGGACGAATGGTTCTCCTCTATTAAGCTTGCTTCTAACAATAAGAAGCTCTTGGAAGGTGTTTTTATATGGCTTGGTGGTCCCTATGGGTGTTTGAATCGTCTCCTTTTGATGATAAGCGCTCTCTTCGATCGATGATTGTTGATGACATTATGTCGTTGTCTTTTCTTTGGTGTAAAAATAGATGTAAATGAGATTTGTCTTGGGAGGCTTGGCTTAAGAACCCTCATTTAATCTCTTTGTAATGTGTCTTTGATCTAGCTCCTTGCTAGTTAATAAAATTTCGCCGTTAAAAAAAAAAAAAAAACATGCATTAACATGTCTAAAAGTATCCAACTATATGAAGTATACATTCTGCATTATGCAAAAAATAAAAAAAGTCAATATGATTTACTATTGAATTCCAATGTAAAGGATACTAAATAGTAAAAATGCAAAGGTCAAATTTGGCCTTTTTCTTTTTACAACAAAAGAATTACATAAAAGTACCCTTTGTAGATCTAGAAAACAAATCTAGAATTTTTAGCCCAAAAAAAAAAAAAAAAAAAAAAAATTGATATTCGAATTTCACTTTAATTTGTTTTTCCATCACATGTCAACTTCTTATTTAACAAGGACAATAGATAATATAAGAATCCACAATCCCTAGTGAAGACTTTTTGTAACTAGCTACTATTAAAAAAATCAATTTTGATAAATAAATCACCTTGGTATTTTCCAGCTGGTAGAATAAGTCTAGTCAAATACTATTACAATGTACATTTTTCTTCATTACATGTGATTTTTAATAAATTTAGTGAAAGATTACAATGCATAGGTATAGGGTCAGTTTGGATCCTTTGACTTCAAATAATTGAAGAATGATTGTCTTCAAGTACACTTGTATGTTAAAACTTAAAATACTCAATATAAATAATCCAGCAAATTTAGCTATTTAAAATACAAAACATCTTTGGAGTTATGCTAATGTATTTTCAGTTCTAGTTTGATACCATTATTTTTTCAATTTACTTATTAATCTCCAAAAAGGTAGCCATTTGTAACTTTAAAAGATATGTTGAAATCATGAAAATAGATACAATATTCACATCTTCGTCGTCATGATATTCAAGTAAAACGCACTCTCAGGAAGAACGCATACAGGAGAAATTTCCATGGAGTGAAACTCAAGGTTTACTGAACAAGGCACAAGTGAGATAACTCACGGAAGAACTCTCTTAGTCTTTAATTTTAGATTTTTTTTTTTTTTTTTTTTTTTTTTTGAACAAAGATAGATTAAAACGAGAGAAAAGTCTAGCAAAACACTAGACTAAACAACAATTACAAAGGATGTTTAAGCCATTCAACCCAAAGAGATATTACTCTTTGAGTTTCGATGCTTAAACCAAAAGAATGAATACAATATAATATTATCTACTAGATCACGTTTGACTCTCTACTTACTACTTTCTCAATACCTCATTCCGCTAAATTAAATATTTTTGTTGTGCACAAGGGAGATAAGTCGTGAAGGCCTTAGACCAAGTGTGATGGTCAGGCATCAACTCGGTTTTCATGTTGGTCTACCAACAAAGAGGACGCATCCCTCCATTCCACCCCACTTTTTGAGACGCGTCATAGACAAAAAAATATGAAAAGTCAGTCGAACAACAGACTTGTGTGAGCATGTTTGTGTGTGTGAGTGTTTATTTAATTGATTTTCGTAGGTATGTTTTTGGTGTTGTTTTTAGTCTCCTTATTACACTAAGTTGGTTATGCAGTTATTGTAAAAAAAAGAAGACTAATATGATATGACAGTGATGTCCTCAATCCTATTGTGGTCACAGATACACTTAGTCTTAGATCCTGTAAAATGTGGTAAAGTATTTTTTACATCATATGTACGCAATAATAACTAGTAAGAAAAACAAATAAAGAAAAGGAAAAAGTCATAGGTATCTAACTTAATCATTGACTAGTGAAGCAAAAAGCACATTTTTCCATTTCTTCATGCATCTCCCTTCTGTCCAACACAAAACAAAAGTCTCACCATTCACACTTAAAAATACTACATATTCATTTTCTCCCAATCACTATGTTTTTTCTTCAATCACCCAAAAATATGCTCCATCTTTCCATCATATTTTTGGTTCTAACACTATGTTCATTACACCCAAGCACATGTTATGGTAATGCAGAAGTGAGTATACTTATGGACATCAAGGCTTCCTTAGATCCAGACAACAAGCTACTTACTTCATGGACCGAAACAGGTGACCCGTGCAGTGGGTCATTTCTCGGCGTTGCGTGTAATGAGCATCTTAAAGTTACTAACATATCTTTACAAGGCAAAGGACTTACTGGAAAGCTGCCTCCAGCTATCTCAGGGTTGAAGTGCTTGTCGGGTTTATACCTTCATTATAATTTCTTAACTGGAGGTATTCCTAAAGAGATTACGGGTCTAACTGAGCTTTCGGAGCTGTATCTTAACGTTAATAATCTCACTGGTGAGATACCTCTAGAGATCGGCAACATGGCTAGTCTTCAAGGTTAGTGTATAAGTGCTTATCTGCTTATTTTTCAAACAAATGCTACTTATATGTAAAGCTACCAACATGCTTATTTAAGCAGATAAGCAGTTTGAAATAAGCAATATAGGTTTCTATATCAAAATTTTGAACTTAGCTTCCTTTAGTTACAAGTAACAATCTGTAACTTTTTTGTTGCAGTCATTGAGTTGTGTTGTAACAAGTTAAATGGAAGCATACCTTCTGAGATTGGAAATTTGAAGAAGCTAAACGTCGTAGCACTGCAACACAACCAGCTAACTGGTCCAATCCCTCGAACCCTTGGACAGTTAGCCATGCTAGAGAGGCTTGATCTTAGCTTTAATCAGCTAAACGGTTTGATCCCGGTAGCCATAACCAAAGTAACCCAATTAGATTTTTTCGATGTCCAGAACAACAACCTCTCAGGGTTCGTACCAACCGGTAAGCCGTTGTATATATTTTTTTTTCCCCTTACGGTTTCCTGTTTTTTCCTGCCAGGCCCATCCCATGAATTGGCGAAATTTCTAAAGGCCCTGTACGAAATTATATAATGAGGTCTTCCGTTAATCAGTATTATATATAAACCGTGTCACCGTTTATAAGATATAATGCAATTAGTTATCTAAACGTTCTAACATATTACTCATTTAAGATATTTTTCCATCTACATATTTTTTTTTTTCGTGAAAAATATGTCTACACATGCATATAATTATTAACTGGAAAAATTTTGAGGCCCTAAAAATTATGGGGCACTGAGCGGTCGCTCACCTTGCACACCTTCAAAGACGGCCCTGTTTCCTGCAATTTGATTTATAATCAAGTTCTTTTTGTTTGTAGGTTTGAAGCGGTTGAACAGCGGGTTCAGTTACAAGAACAACCATGATCTATGTGGCGCATCGTTTTCTTCTCTGAGACCATGTACTGGTCTCGATATGTCAACGATCAACGATCTTGAACCGTTTACACCCCTACGAAACACCACCTTACCACAAAACATACCCCAATCGGCTAACATTACACCCCATTGTCACCAACTACATTGCAACAGCTCATCAAATCTCAAAAAGGTTGGCATTATAGCAGCAATAGTCACAGTCATTGCAGCTTTAACCGTTACCGCCTTTGTCACAATATTTGTCCACCGAAGACGAAAGCAGAAGATCTGGAGCAAATCGGAGACTCCGGATCATAGGTTCAGCATGCAAGAATCATCCCGGAAGAGCACTGACTTCTCTTGCCCCTGGGACCCGACACAAAACTCCCCCAGAGATTGCGGGTTTTGTATCCAACCGGAATCAGACTCGATCCAAAGTTTTAACATGGAGGAAATCGAATCCGCCACCAATTACTTTTCTGATGCAAATTTACTCGGAAAAAGCAAGTTTTCTTCCGTGTACAAAGGCGTTCTACGTGACAGATCAGCTGTTGCAGTAAAGAGCGTGAGTGTCACGAGTTGTAAAGCCGATGAAGCTGAGTTCACAAAAGGATTGAGCTTATTAACATCCTTAAAACATGAAAACCTAGCTCGGCTTAGAGGGTTTTGTTGTTCAAAAGGAAGAGGTGAATGCTTTTTGGTGTATGATTTTGCATCAAAAGGGAATTTATCTGAGTATCTTGATCATGAAGATGGAAGAGAAAGACGTGTTCTTGACTGGCCTAAACGGGTTTCCATCATCAATGGCATAGCCAACGGTTAGTCGTGTTTTAAGTTAAAAATTTAGCTTATCATACCAGATAAGGAACTTTACTAAAATGTATTGTTGTTTTTTCTATGAAAATGTTCAGGACTTGCATACCTACACAGAAGTGACGAAGAAAAACCAGGGATGATTCATCGGAACATATCGATGGAAAAGATCCTCATCGACCAGCAATACAACCCGTTGATCACAGATGCAGGCCTACTGAAGCTACTGGCTGATGACATTGTCTACTCAGCGCTCAAAGTTAGTGCTGCGTTAGGCTACATGGCTCCTGAGTATATTACAACAGGCAAATTCACAGAAAAGAGTGATGTATATGCTTTCGAGTCGTGGTTCTTCAGATACTTCGGGTAAAAGTAATCTTACCGGGTCGATCTGAGCAGCTGCTTTTGATAGGAGGTTTGAGGATTTTATAGACGAAAGTCTCGAGGAAAGTTTTCAGAATCGGAAGCAGATAGATTGACTAGAATCGGGTGATCTGCGTCGATGAGCTTCCTGAGAACAGGCCAACAATGGAGGATGTGATCCGCCAACTTACGAGTTCTGTTTAGTCAAATGTTAACTTTTTTGTATCTGATTGCAACATTTTTTTGGTTTTTTTGTTCAGATTGTAATTATATAATGTGATTCTATTACACAAAGACAGGTCGGGTTATCCATAAGACACTTTTACTTATCGTCTGAAAGTATACAACATAACTTGAAATAAAACACTTTTACATGATAACAACTTTTATTTCCTTCTAATCTAACAAATTGCAACAAAATGGTCTAAAATTACCCAACGAAGATTTTAACCAGCAGCTTGGTGTGGCTCATGCTCCAAAAACCACTGTGTTGGCCACCATTCAGGCCGGATAGGTTCAACCTTCACGTCTTCTTGTCCTTTAATGACTAAATTTCCCGGCTCTTTAAAAGCTTCCTCAAGCCTTAGGAGACCAAGCCCACGAGAGCCGAGAGCAGTGGTGACAATTCCAGCTTTCTTTCCAGATTTCAATGATGTTACTTCTGAACTAGGAGCAACCTTCTGCTCTACCTCTGATAAGATAATACTATTAGTCAATAACTCAGATAACGATTAGTTAATCTTTAATTACTCAAAGACCAACCTGTTCCAGATTCGTTTAGAAACTTGAGTGGAAGCAAACGCTTGCGGATAACCCCACGGTGATGAGAACGAGCAATGAGTTCTTGGCCAATATAACACCCTTTGTCAAAGCTTATGGCGTTTAAACCAGCAAGATTGTATTCGAGTGGGATTGCCTCACCTGAAGAACATAATACAATAAAAATTTCAGAATTATAAATCTTAACATAACGTTTATAAAAGGTTATAAAAAGTACCTTTGGGGATCTCAATAGAGCCTTCAGCAACTCCCCTTTCTAATCTCCAAAGAAGATAGTTTTCTTCTGCGGTTTCTGTGTCAGCTTCAACCATAGGTGCTGCGATATACATAAATAAAGGTTAGTGACATTTGATTATTATAACGTTTTAATTTTAGTAGCAACTATTCTAAAGTTGGACTCACGTATTGAATTAGACGGGAATATTCCACGGAAGCCTAGGCAATCTAACCGGGGATCTTTATGCCATTGCAAGCCAGTGTTATTTCCTTGTGAAGATGAGCTTCCGGTAGGGTCAATTGCCCCACCCCACCCAACAGAAGCAGCTTGAGGATCTTCTAAAGATGAAGGTTGTCTCTTATGGTGGTCGGCACCAAAGCGCTGCCAACAAGAGAACTCTTCTCCCACGTTCTCGATATCAACCTTTGACCTCAACCTATATCTGTAGAGCAAAAACAAAAGAGCCTCAATAACGATTCCTTTTTTAATAAGTCACCTAAAATCCGGATTGGGTACTATGCGTTTAGAAAAATTCAATTATTTAAATAACCCTTACATATTTAAGATAATCATTAATCACGGTTCGGGTTTACTGGACCTACAGCATTCAATTCGCAAAAACAAACTATTAAAAAAAATAACTACAGGTAGCATAGTTGGCAGCATAGACGGAACTTGAATCATTTTGTTGAGGGGGCCGAAAAGTTCAAGATCAATTTTTAAGAGGGCCAAACTAGACTAAAACAAAATCTTACACCAACTTATAAAACAAAATACATTAAGGACAAAATTTTTGGAGGGGCCATGGCCATCCCTAGCCTTCAAAAAGGTCCGTCCATGGTTGGCATATCGAGAAGGTTGGGTAACAAGTCAAAACTGTAACTTGGGTACGGCTTAAAATGGGTCAGTCAAGATGAATTGCCCATAGCAGTTACTTGTATTATCCAAATTCAGTAGTTTGTCAAAAAATGACCTAATTAAACTGTTAAAAGTACAGTTTGGCCTATCGAACCCATAAATCCAATTTGACATGGTTAAAAATACACTTTCGACCCGTTTGGCCTATTGACCCATTTGAAGTCTTTTCTTTTAGACCAATTTGTTCCATTGTACTTGTTAAACCCGTTAACCCAAATTGACCCAGATATAAGCAAATGGGTCAAAACAACCACATCAAGAAATAAAGACCAAAGGTCAAAGCAAGCATTGACTACCTACTTGGAACTCTGCAGGGTTATATGCATTATAATGATTAAGTCGTAAAGAACCAACAAGTATGCAAGTCTTTGCCATTGGTCCTAACTCCAAAGCATGTTAGTGCCAACATTAGCGAGTTGACATTCGTTTATTTCTACCGTCCTCATAGACTGTTAATCTGTTACAGACTTGTAGTTCTTTGGAATTCCAGAATTTTGACATAATGATCAGTCATGGACTTCTTTTAATAATTCCCTAGGTTACCGTCTAGGATAATGTCAATCACTTGCTTATGTTGCTTGTGGGTGCATACATATATGGTTATAAGCCTAGTCCTAATTTATATTCATTTTCGGGGTTTACTTAGAATGTTTTATCATTACTTGTTTCACCATTCCCAATGATAAACACCCGCTGCATAAGCTAAGTTCCAGAGTCAAATGTGGTACTAGAACATTAAGCACAAACACGTTACTTTCATAAATCAGGGACAAGGATTATGTAAAAAAGCAATGAGCTTCCTTCTTTAGACGTTTCTGTTATATGAGAAAATCGATATTCTGATAATATGTTATCTAATAATATACACCATAACCATCTCAATGCAAACTTGAAAAGGTAGCAATCAAATAAACTGTTTACTTGAACCCCTAAATTAATGATACAACTAGAGCCAAAGTCGCAAGGCATTAAGTAAGAACTCGATTCCAAACACCCCTGAAGCTAACTTCCACTACAGAAAAACACATACAAAGATAATAATATCAAGCAATGAACTTTACTATGAAAAGATGATACGTTTAAGAAGTTCTGATTGTAATATTTTAAAAAACCGGTAGTCAATCCTGTTACTGATACCACTAACAAAATCCGTTTAAAAAGTTTGGCAGTTTTGATTAGTTTCGAGTACAAATAACTAGTTTTGTTGCAGCTACTCCTACACTGGTCCTAAATGGAGTAAAATAACAACATAATTCATCTAGCAGATTCTAATTATTTAGAAATTTACATACAAAATAACCCATAAATTATCAGTTTTGTTGCCACCCTAAAAATTTAGTTAAACTGTTTTGCAAATAATAAGAATCATGCAACCCCTACATCATTTAACATACGCTGTAACTACATTAAGCTACTTTGAAGAATGAAATAAGGCTAATCTCATAACTCAAGAAACACACATACACATTAACCTCAAAAACATTATCGTCTACTAAAAAAAGCCTATCCTAGAGAGTGCTTGGCATTTCGTTTCGAAACTTAGGGGGTGTTTGTTTCGGCTTATATAGTGGGCTTATGGCTTATGTGGTTTTCAACTTATGTTTCATAAGCTCATTTTGAAACTTTTCGCCTTATATCATGTCCTAATAACCTACATAAGCCGAAAAGTCTCAAAATAAGCCACAAAAAGTGAGCTTCAGCTCACTTTTTGCGGCTTATTTTCAAGCTTTTCGGCTTATATGATGTCATAATAACCTTACATAAGACCAAAAGTTTCAAAGTTAGCTTACGAAACATAAGCCGAAAACCAAATAAGCCATAAGCACGCTATAGAAGCAGAAACAAACACCCCCTAAGTTTCGAAACGAAATGGCAAGCACTCTCTAGGATAGGCTTTTTTTAGTAGACGATAATGTTTTTGAGGTTAATGTGTATGTGTGTGTTTTTTAGCACGCCATACAAGCCGAAACGAAAATAACCTTACTTCTTAAAAGTCTCCACCACCTCATCCAAGACAGAACAATCCACATCAGCAAGAAGCACCACCTCACCCCGACCCGACCCAGGCCCGGACCCACCCGGGTCAATCCTCTCACCATCTCTAGGCGCCTCATACAAAAACAAATCAAACAAGAACCTGCCCTGAGGATTCAGCATAGCCGCGTACAAAGACCTCGCAGAAGAAGCCGGGACATTAGGAGTGACCAAGGGGGATTTCTCCTCGCCGAGAGAGTCGCTGAACCGGCGAAGATCGTTTGTGAGTAGGCCTTGGAGGAACTTGAGTGTGTCTGGGCCGCTGAACCGGACTACGGACCGGGTTTTGAGATGGGATGCCATGGGTCCCACATCGTGTAAGGTGGTTGTTGAGAATGTTTTGAAAATGGGTTTTGTTATTGAGGGTTTGATAAACCTATTCCTCATTTTTGGTTTTATGTTTTTTGGTTGGATGGGTTTTGTTTTTGGGGGGGTTTAAGGAAGGAAGGAAGGACGATGATGTTGTGTTTTCGGTTTTTGATACGTGTACTTGGTTTGGGTCGGTTTTGACAACACGTGTTGTTATTGTTGTTCTTGTGCCGCTTTGTGGAAATAAAGGCAAAATGTTGCTTAATCACAATAAACTTTATACTCCCTCCGTCTCAAAATTATTGTCAGGAGACAAGAAGCACAAGGATTAATAAAAGTGGGACCACCATAACTCTCAACCACTCAAATGGAATATTCGCTCATTATATTCTCTTTTTCTTACTAAAATAGGAAATTGAATGATTAATTTGAGACATCCATAAAAGGAAATATGGACAATAAATATGAGACGGAGGGAGTAACATTTATATTTTGAGAAATGATACATGGACCTAAACTTAAGTCTAAACTTAGACTTAAAACCACTTGGCATAGATTGTAAATAAGTGGGTTATGTTAGCATTTGATTTTAGGTCTAAGTTTAGATCCATTGTATCATTTCCCTTATATTTTAGGTTATTATTATTGTTATTGAAAAGGTGGTTTAAGTATGTATGTGATTTTCGTTGGATTGTTTCGTGATAATAGATTTGAATAGGGCTAAGCATCGAAAGTTCAAAACCGAACCGGATCGACGAAATTGATCGAACCGACAAAAATTAAACTGGACCAATAATCTGTTGGTACAGTTTAAGGTTTTACATGATTTCAGTTCGGTTTGGGTCGAGTCGGTTCATTACGGTTCGGCCCAAAACCGACAAAAGCATATCAAAATACACCTAGACCGACAAAACCAAACCGAACCGACAATATTTGGTTTGGTTTTAGTTCGCGTTTTTCACGGTTTTCGGTCCTCGGTTTTCTTGGTTCGGGTCGGATCGGTTTATGACCGATGCTCAGCCCTAGATTTGAAACATTATACTTTCTGTAACATATGTTGACGGAGATAAGTTAATATTATTTTTTCATACTCATTTTTTTCCCCAGTTACGATTATCACAAAACCTAAAATGCATTGGTCGTTACCAGCGAAACCGAAATTAGTGTTATCCACTTCACGACAGCATAAAATCGAGAACAACACTTAATCACAGTTTACTAGTAATCGTAACATTGAAAAATAACACCCAAAAGACACATGCACATACTAAAGCAACATCTATCGTTAGGACAACACACTCCCTTGACACCGAGGATGACTTCAAAAATCATGAGGTGTGACATTCAACGTAACCAAGACAACATTTGCATATCGAAGACCTCTTGGACCAAGTGTAATGGTCGGTCGAACATTCGGTCGACTAAGAAAAGGGACGCGTGGACACGACTACACATATTCACATGAGACACGTTCTAGACCATGAAAAAGGATGAATCGGTCGAGGTTGCTTGTTACAACTAAGATAAAGTTATAGACTTATACGTACTCGTATCATTGTCTTAGTTAAAAAGGTAATATGTGTCTTCTATTAGAATAAAGAAAAAAATAATATTAAAATGTTGAGTTTATGATATATAAAATACAATAAAACATAAAGACATCAAGAGTACACGGAGAAGACTTAAAGATCATAACAAATAAATTAATTAGCGAAAGTATGCGTAACGTACTCTTGCGAATGTCGATCTATTGAGCAAAACAAAGAAGTGGTTTAAAGAGTTGTCCTCACCGATTCTACAACTCAAACCAAATGGTGTAAGAATAATGTCTTACTACCACGTTCTTGTACACACGAATTAACCAACGAATCAAGCGATTGCTAGATCTAACACAAGTCCTCGTTTAAGAAAAGCGAAACCAAACTCCACACAAATGGGGTGTTCGACGAAAATGGGACAAGAGAGAGGAGAGAGAGATCTAGGGTTAATCCAATGCACAAGGGTATGAAACCCTAGAACCTAACCCTCTATATATACTAGTAGGTAAACTTAGGGAACAAGTTAGGGAATTAGGCCTTGGAGAGGCCCTATGGCCGGCCACTATTGAAAGCCCAAAGCCAAACCCATAACTTTTCTAAGTTTTCCATTTCTAGTCCTTCTCTTTTCCATTTAACGTCGTTAGTCATTTTTCCGTTAAATACTTAACGATCGTTAACCGGACTTAATGTGTAATAATTAATCGTAAACATAAACATTAATTATTAACTTTAAATCTCATTCGCTAATGTGTGCAATCCGTGGTCACGAGTTTGAATCCGGACATTCACATGTTTGTAAATATATACATTTCCATGACTCCCCACTGGATATGTTTACAAAGCGTGAAATGACATTGGTTAGCGTCTAACAACACGCCAATGCCCCGGTACAACTCGTGTATGGTTTTCTGGAGAAAACCAAGTTTGATGATTCATCATCATATTCATCCTTTGTTTCTAATACCATGTTAATAAGAATACGGATCTCACTCATTTCTTAATTAACTATTCATTTCTCGCTTTATATGATTGAATAAGATTACCAATTCTTACGAACATATTCCGAAGACCTCAGGCATAGCCATGCAAACATCTTAACAACCCTACGAGGGGCCGGTAGTATTATACTTCAAAATAAATTTGAAGGAAACAAATCCCATTTTGACTACAGCGGATTCATAGATTTCGCAACATTTACGAAAACAACCTTATAACTACCGATTCACGTATAGCGTTAGATTGCTTCACGTAAATGCACTACATCCATGACAAATCTCTTGTATCTCAAGTCGGAGGATAAATATTCATGATATACTTAATGACTAAGATCCATAAAGTATCATCATGTGGGTGGGATAAGTCCTATACTCAATCCATTGAATATCATACGAAATTAGTCATGCTACGCATCAATATACTTTCAAGTATATTCTAACTAATACTGATTTGTCTTAATTCAATATCATTCCCATGTTATTGATCGACAACGGACTATTTAGAATAACTTAAGTTATTCAAGGATTTAAACATGCTGAATCTGAGGACACAATATTATAAATGAAATTAAACGTATACCGTACTTTAATTCATTATAATTGTTTAACATCCTTTATCCAAATACTAAATAGATCAATGCATGATAATTCTAGTTAATGAATTTTGCCACAAGTCATGAAAATCATACTTGTTGACAAGGCATAATTTCAACTAACTTTGATCTATAGGAATTTTGAGAATACTTATTTCAAGAATTCAATAAGTGAATTTCTTCTATATGTTTACACATATCTTGATATTGTCATATCATTCCATAAGGTGCGTGATAACTGAACCACCTTTATGACAATCATCTTTCAAAACTTTAAAGTTTTAAAGTATTCTTTATTCTTTAATGTATAATGCAACTATGCTCTTAGTGTAGCATAACTAGTCAACATGGTCATTATCAAGGATACCATGACTAGAATTGAGTGTCATTTCAATTATACCAGCATCATTGTGTACAACAATATGCTCTTTAAACATCCGTAAACTTTGAGCGGTTATAGTGTAATGTTGGTGCCTACCAAACTCAAGTTTGTTGGCAATGACAATTATGAAATAATTGCCATATTTTCATCAAAAGAATCTAGGAGCATCTCGGTTGTGTTTTGAGTGGGATGCCATGGGTCCCACATCGTGTAAGGTTGTCATAAACCTCCTCATTTTTATGTTTTTTTGTTGGTTGGATGGATGGGGTTTAAGGAAAGGACGGAAGGACGATGATGTTGTTTTGTTTTGTATGTGGGCTTTTGGGTTTGGGTTTTGATACGTGTACTTGGTTTAGGTCGGTTTTGATACACGTGTTGTTATTGTTGTTGTTGTCCGCTTTGTGAAATTAATAATGGGTTTTACATTTTCTTTGAACTAATAGGGTGTTGATCGGTTCGGTCATCGGGTTGTGCAGTTAGTTCGGTTCGGTTAATTCGGTTAAATTTTTTAGGTCAACCGAGAATCGAACCAAACTAAATTCAAATTGGTTTTCGATTTGGTTCGGTTAAATTCTAATTCGGTTCGGTTCTTGGGTTGACCCAAATAACCTAATTTCACTATTTAAAAATAATAATAATTACATACATATTTAGTAAAAATTATATTTCAAGCATACATAGGGTTTTATTATATTATGATAACCTTTTAATAGTATTTATTTATATATAAATATACATAAATATATATATATATATATACTAGCGGATACCCGCACAACAAGCGATAAAATATAGTTATATGTGTTTGCTTACCCGTTTAGTGAATTCGTTTCAAACACTTGAATGTATATGTGTTAGTTGTAAGTGTTTGTTTGGGTTACCCGTAGCTTTCCGCGACATCATTATTCCCCATAGAAATACCCTCGCAATCTCTTACGCGTCAAACACTCCCCAAAAGTATATGATTTTGACGAATCAAGATTATATTGATTGAAATAAATGAAATAAAGGTTAAAGTTGTAAAAATATGAATTAAAATAAAATAAACCCACTAAAAATATAAAACTAAAACTCATAAAAATATATCAAAATGGATGTTGAATTAAAGAGCATAAAATTTTAGAAAATATTGTGAAATTAGATTATAAAAAATAAGTAGGTAAAAGATATTTTAATTTGAAAATAAAGATGAATTTTTAGTTGAAGTGACATATCGTTTTTATAATTAGAGCTCCTTATCTTAATTTTTAATGGTTAGGAGTTAGGCTTAGAGTTTGTTAGAGTTAGACTTGGAGTTTGTTAAGTGACACATATAAATCTCATGATTGGGCTCCTATCTTAATTTTTAGTTAGGAGTTAGGTTTGGAATGAGGTTTGGCTTTCCATAATAGGCAAGTAAAAATCTGATTTTTAAGCCTTCTAATTTTAGAAGGCCTAAATGCATTATAAAGTAGTATAAATATATCTATACATTATATATAAGAGGAGGCATCTTCTGCACTGATTCGAACTCAAGACCATGTTGTTACTATGCAGTATCTTAACCACTAAACCACCAACTTATTTTGGTGGGTTTCTGCAACTCGAAGCCTATATAGGATAACACTTAATTATCCAGTAAAATCCTACATCTACATTAACCTACAAAATCATTGTTATCCCAAAACCCACACAAAACCCTAAAACAAAAAACTAGAACCAAAAACAAATCGATATTCAGTTGCCATCATCATCTTTTTTGCAACTACTGCTGTGTATGCTTCTAATAGGCAATACCATAGATATAGATATGGAGGTACTTCAATTTCAGTTTGTCATTCAATTATTCGTTGATTCCCCCCTCAACAATGATAGTTTGATTTGAATAGGGAAGTTATATTTATATGTTGCTGCAACTTTACATGATATATCAGCAACTCCAAACCATTCAAGCTTCAAGCAAGGTCAGTATCTACTTTTAAAAAAGGTAAGCTTCAATAATCTTCTTATCTTCTCCTTGAGGTTGTTCACAGGTAAGGTTGGATCATGTATATTTCAAAGTATAAAGGTATTCTAATGTTCGGTTTTCAGTTACCTATTGCCATCAAAACTGTTTCAGGCCCTTATTCGTAAGTTCTTCACTTTCTGTTGATAAGCTTTTCAAGCTCTTTCATGGTTGTTCTGTCATTAACAACCAGATTGAAGTAAGCTCTTCACTTCTGCTGATAAACTTTTCAAGCCCTTCATGGCTTCGAGACCCTTGCACCTAAGGTTGAATCTGAAACTTTCAAAGCCATCAATCTCATCCAAGGTGATGGTGGTGTTGGAAGCGTCAAGAGCACTACATAAGGCGACGGTAAGTATATTAAGTAAATAATTAAACTATATAAAATCTATGAGATGTACGTTAGTAGCATTATTACGTACTTATTTATGCTCAGTTGTCCTAATGTTTCAATAACGCATGTACAGCCGTCCAATACACATATGCAAAGTCATAAGATTAATGCCATTGACTCAAGCAACCTTAGCGTTACCTATAAAGTTTTTGAAGGTGATTCTTGATTGGGCATACTAGACTCAGCCACTTATTATATTAATTTTGTTCCTTCTGCTGATGGAGGAGCCATATTTAAGGACAACGTCATCCTTAAGTGCAAAGGTGATGCTAAACCTACTAAAGAGACTTATTATATTAAATCTGTTCCTTCGAGTCATATGCAATTGCTCATCTTGAAGTTTACTAAATAATCTTGAGTCAACATGTTCAGCTTAATCTTATTGTGTGTTACATATGGAAATGCTTCCATTAGTGTGTCTATCCAGCCTCTTTTTCAACCAAATAAATGGACATCTATAATATGTATAATAGGTTAATCTTTTTAAAAGGTCGTTTAACAAAAATGCACTCGAGTATGAGGAATGGAAAATGAACACCTTAAGGTATTCGTTGTGTCCATGTCACGTTCATAGTATTTTCGTATTTCCAACTTTTTTTTATTACTTGTATGATTGTAGTTTATTAGTAATAAGTTTTTTGCCGCAGTTAATAGGCATATACGGCACTGTGATGATGTTGATAATGGTTGGACGGGCTGATTTTGTGTGTTCCCCTTTATGCTAACGCTAATTTCAAGCATAGAGGTCGCCCGATTTCATCAAAGATCACAGTTAAACACTGGTAATTACTGTGATTTCCATCCCAGTGTCAGTTATGTTGCTCTTAGATTTATAGGATATAATTCTTGAGTACACCATTCTAAAAACTATCATAACAGTAAAACAAAGGAACTTATGATCTGGATCATTACCAATTAATGACCCACGTGCATATTTTCTTACTTTTATATTAGTCTTATGGTGAAGCACATCCATCATCATCTCCAAAACTAAGATGTATACACAAAGTATAACAATTTGTTTGTTATCATGAAGATTGTGGGCTTCAGAACTAGAACTATCACGCCAATGCCTAGGCTAATAATAGGTGCCACAAAACCTCTTCATGTGATTCAGGACTGCATCTTTAGTAGGGTATAATCTTATCGTTTTGAATTGCCAAATTAAAAATACAAGTTAATATACATCTTTTCTTGGTAGATTTTCATTATAGAAGTTCGATGAGAAATATGTTTAACTGGATTCTATTCTACATGTTGTTTTAGGGACGCAACGTATTAAAAGGTAAGTTAAGATAATAAATTGACATTCTCTATATTTTGTTGCGTGATAGATGTAATTTACAGGTCCCAAAGTATCTGGTATCTCGCTACTACTTGTCTGTGGAATAACAACAGTTAGATTAATTTCTTTAATTACATGATTAGCTTAAATGACCGAGTGAAAAGGAACGGTTTAAGGAAAATGAGGCGGTGACATGACTTAAATGATTTCTTAATTGTTTGATAGGGCGTTCAATACAAAACACCATGTTCCAAGTTATATAGTTTTGCTTCGTGGACCATGAACTTTAGTAAGGAATATAAAATTTTCATAGCAAGGTAGATGTAGTAGTAAGCTAAGAATAATGCTATCAAAATGTATCACGTTTCCCGAACAACAACATTATATGAGTGGATTAGATAGTATTACGATGATGCAAGGGAAGACTATAGTGTGGAGGCATTCGTTGCATGAGCATGGGCATCATCTTCAGCATCTACAACTTCCATAATTTAAGTGGCCCCTCTGTTGCAACTCACAAAATCATGAAAAAAGGTGTGTTCAATGGAATAACTATAAGACAAAAGAATGAGTGTAGATGTACTGTATATACTGCAACCATGTAGCCCCTGAACGGTTAACATTCAGAATTTTTATATTCAAATTCTTAGATAGCTTCCAAATATTCAAATAATCGAGAACCTTCTATAACACCATAGTCTATACCTGTCCGAGGAATTTGGGTATATTCTTTGCAAAACGATCATATATTAATTATTGGTAACTAATTAAACACTCATCATTAAACTTGGTAACCAAGTTTGCATTGGGGGCTACTCGAGGATTAAGGTATCTTCACGAAGAATGCAGAGTAGTAGCTGCGTAGTGCATCGTGACATGTAGCCAAACAATATTCTGATCACCTATGATTTTGAACCTCTGGTAATATATACCTCCCCTATTCAAACTATGTATCCTATGATGTCCTGTTTAGATGAGATCATGCTATCATAATTTAGCATGATTCAGTTTGATTTTACCATTTTTGCAACAAGCATAACGAAGAATTTAAACTGCCAATTTATGCTGATTTTTTTTGCAAGGTTGGAGACTTTGGTCTAGCAAGGTAGCAGTTCATTGGAGATACAGAAGAAGAAACAATAGTAATTGGAACATGTGGAGTGTCACCTGGATGGTCAAATATCTATACAAGGGTGTCACCCCACTCCAACAGTTTGTCTCTGACTACGTCAGATCCATCTCCACCAAACACCCTTTCTGGAACAAAACTCATGCTGTTGATCACTTCATGCTCTCTTGTCATGATTGGGTAATTACTTTTTCCCGTTTGCTCTATTATTTCCTTAGTCTCTATAATTAAAAATATTTCGTTATCTGATTCAATCGTAATCAATCACATTAAGGATATATCTAATACACAAATTGTCAAAAGAATTTACCACGACAAATTAAATTTGAGTCTTATTGTATCAAAATAGGCTAATACATCTGACTATCTGAGTATATTGGACTTGTTCTTATCACTCCTATCTTATTGTGTTTTATCAACTCTTGGATAATAATATCTGATTCTTACCTAATGCATGAAAATTCTTGTCCTTATTATAAATTTATAATGGATCATATCATGTGATGTATGCTGCAAACTTAAATCTTGAAATAAACTCTATCTCAAATTTGAAAGTAACAGTAACTATAAATTGATCTAAACCCTTCATCTTGATGTATCATGACACTAAGATGTGAAAGCTGTATAATGAGTTTAACCTTGAACACATGTTTAGATTATCTTCACAATGTTTCTAATTAGCTCTTATCGACTGAACTTCTTGAATCGGTAGTTTTTAATCAATAGGTTAATTTCTATAAAATATGTTTATCAACGTTTTTCACTTGTGGCATAATGTTCATGTTGTAATTTGAACTACTCCATGTCAATGCTGGAGTAGATATAACATAATTCATTAGACCTTAAAAACTCATAGCATACTTCCTCAATTGAAACATTTTATCAAGGATAGTATACATATGTTCGCGTCATGTTTATATTGTTTTGTGGTGGAGAGACTTGCATTATACTGCTCTAGGATATATGTTCACTTGAAAGTTAAAAGATGTGTGCTTTCTCTCTTTTAGCAGAGAATATTCATATGCCCAACAAAAAGAGTCCCAAACCAGAAGCAGGTCCAAAGATATCGAGCTTGTTGTTTATTAGAAGTTGCAGTTTCTAGCATTGATATGCCCCTATCAGCTTCAGTCAATTCCACACAACTTATGTATGTTTGTTTATCTTTTCGTCCACTTTTTCTCTTAATTAATACTCCCTAAATATACATACTTCAACTGAATAGCTGAATACTATTAGCTGATTGATAAACAAATACATCTTTCATTAACCACAAATAATGCCCATCTATTAGACTAAGTCCTTGCGCAAAAAGGAAAATTTAGCTTCATATTATGTGAAAATAATACAAGATTGGAGTTATAGACATGGAGTGAGTACCGTTACTTAAAGATGGCAATTTCGGCCCGTTTATTTATAAATGGGTTAAAGGATTTTGTAGCTAAAACGAACGGATCAAATGGATTCCAACAGGTTAAAAGTCATCTAGAGTCATTTTTATTAAAATATTTAGATTACTATTGTTTGTGGCTCAACCCAACTCGGTTAGTCCTGTTTCAAACTTTACGAAAAAAGGACTTGTTTCAACCTGACCCTTGTATTGACCCGTTACCTAACTGACCAACCCCACCATCTTGCCACCTGTAACTTATCCTCATTTTTTCTTATTGATCCTAAACAGAAGACAAGTATCAGATGGGCTACGTGAGTGTAAAGATTATGTACGTACATATTTGAAAAATGAATTGTCTATGTAACTTTCAGGTTGAACTTATTCACGACCTACCCGAGGACGAACCAATCACAGTTTACAGGTGCGGCCCATTGGTAATACATTTTTAAACCCGTTTTATACTACACTTCTGTCCGCTGTCAAAGTTGGCGTATTTGTTGCACAAGCAGCCGGAAATGAAGGACTGATGTGACTTCACACAAAATTACCAGTATCTTTTTGGGGTATTTGGATACAGGTTTTATAGCTGGTAATCTTATTTTAAGTTGCGATACTCAGTTTTTGGGTTTAGAATTCTGCTGATATTTGGGGCAAATATAGAACCGTGACTAATTAGTTTCGTATCAGCGGTTATAAATGGCTATAAAAAGGTAATATGAGATTGCTTACCAGTATTTCAACTCATTTGACAGGCTCTTATATACTTCTATTTAAAATAACAAGAAACTTATCTTTTTTGTCAATCATTATGTAAGTTTCTTAAATGGTCAGAATATGTTACTCAAACACTGATTATCTGATAATTACAACTCTAAACGATATCTCCGCACTCTATGTTAAGGTTTGGTGCTTTGAGCTTTATGTGTACATTACTATGTGTAATTGAAGTGCAGGAACATTAAGTAGATTGAAAGTGGTATTGTATACAATTGAATAGCCTTTCTCCTATTATCCTAATCATTATGTCCATCATTTTTGTTACCTTGGTTGGGTTGGCGTTAATGGCTGGTGATAGTGATGAGTAAGCGTATCAGTGGCTTTAGAGGTGTACCTTATTGGGACTACATGTCCGGTATTGTGCTAACTACATGAAAACTATATGTTCCTCGGTAGTGTTTCTCAGACTTTATCTGGTTTTGGTTACACTAAATCAATAGTTGTTGGGATTTTTCATGTGCCTGAGTCGTTACATAGTTATACATATAGTTTCCCTGTCAATTGAGTATAAGTGGATGGTGTTATGCTGTTGAGGTTTCAACTATAGCATGTGGCTCAAAAAGATATCATAATGATATATAGGATACTAATATAAAATGTCAATGTGGTCGTTACATTTATAAATGCAAGTCTGTAGTATATAAGGGATGGAAATACTAATAATAAATATCACTTTATAGGATCCAAACAATTAGAGTAGTAAGTTGCTTTAAAAGTTTAACTTGATTATGTGCCTGATGAGATCTAACCTTAGCTTACACACACACGTACACACAAAATACATGTATGTGCGTATCATGCTGTTCTGTGGGAGTGTAAATCATTTCTCATTATTATTATATTTTCTTTTTTTATCACTTCAGCATGGAGCAGAGTCACATGTAGTAGATACAAAATCTCGCAATCCGTTCGATTTTCCAAGTGATACTGATCTTGATCCTAGCAACATGGTAAGTTCTATGTGTATAGTTTTCAAACTACAGATCTGCGTAAGTTCAAATTCAAATATACTGAGTGCCATCTGTCTTAATTTCAACTGCAGTTCTTAGACATGAGCTCTGTGCACTCTGCTCTGCCAAATCATAACATGTCAACACCTTGGTTTCCTGAGAGTGCGACAATACCATATGCTCCTGGTACACAAGGTAAGATCTCAGCAGCCAATCAGCTTTTGTTTTATTGGAATCTGTTATTATTGCAATGCAACATGGTTTTGCTGATGCCTTTGTATATATGGCAGGTCAAGCACCAAGCATGCAGATACCGTAAGTGTCTCACATGTTTTACACTCAGAAGCACCACACAATCTATTCCAATGCGAGAACGTAATCTGGCACTATTTTACATCTGATATGTTTGGTTCAATCGACCACATGGCTAAAATTTTATCACTCATTTTGCAGGAACATTCAAGCTCAGGGTCCTGTGGCTTCAATTGGTGGGAGACCCATTTGGATAGGACCGACTATTCTTTTGTGGATAGGGTCTAACATTATTATGTCTATTTTTTTTCTTTCTTTATGTATTCCGTGTAAAAATAAGTTGTGTTTGCTTTTATTGCATCAAGTATCCTAAGAATTCTGTGGTTTGAAGTTTTAGCCTCTTAGGTATTTTAGTGGCTGCATTGGAGCTATAAATAATAAATGTTGATAAAATATGCTAATAGTTCCATAAAACTTGTTAGCGATACTCTACTATTTATCTGCAAAATAGAGATTTTTTACTGAGTTATGGATAAGTCAAGTCATTGAATGTCGACTTACGTGTCCAGTTTTACTGAGTTATGGATAAGTCAAGTCATCAGGTGAAACTTGGCTTTGATGGGTTGTGAAGTGGCGAAGAACTGTTATCATGGTATTTGAAGCTCAGCTTCCATCGAGTTGATTCTTATGTCTGCAGAAAGAGGTCTTTTTGCTAAGACGTGGATAAGTTGACTTGAGTTTCGACTCGTATGTCTGGGTTTAAATATGTTGACGTTATATGGCGGACTTCATTCTTGATTTGATGTGAAGTGCTTGAGGACTAATTTAGACAAGTTTTTTGAAGCTAGGGGTTTTGTGTGGTTGGTTCTGGTATTGTTCAAGCCTATCAAGAGACACAAGTCTGCCAGGAAACATGGTTACGGCCGGTTAATTAATAAAAAAATAACGTGAAATTGATCTGGGTACATAATTGAACTCTTGAAATCTACAAAATTTGTTGTTTGAAACTTGGTTTAACGTGATTCAATAGTCACTGAAAGTTTTTGATCCCCATATGGTCTAAGGCAAGTATATATAGGCAGATATATGTATTCAGTTAGTAGTAAAGGTCATTTTGCACATGTTCATGTGAGACCAAAAGCATCTAAATGAGTAGGAACTTATGACAATGAGACAATTATAGATAGTTGGAAATCATTAGAAACCTATCTTTTCAACAAACACATAGTCATGTAAATGAAGTGGATAGTTGATAGAGGTAGTAGCTGCTATGTGTGTCCAATAATTCTGGACCACTAGATACTACGGCTAAAGGAAAAGAAAAAGGTAACAAAAATAAGGCATGGTTGTATAATTGAGAAGGATATCTGATACAAATGGTAACTATCTATAAGCTAATTAGGTATTGGTGTCGATAACCTAATAATGGTAGGTATAGGCTCAAGAATTTTGTACTACCAATTATAGTACTACAACTAAAGGAAAAAAAGAGACTAAAATAAGAACCTTTTGACTAGGTTATAGTTGTGTTCTTCTCATTTGGGCATGATTCATGCCAGGTACATCTTGGAATGTGGATCTAAACCTTAGGAAGATGTCAGGATCATGTTACAAACATGTCAATATGTAATGTACATGGATAGAAAATTTGGAAATTGCAAAACTTTTTTTATGTTTATGCACATATATGTATGTATTTATGTTTATTGTTTCTACGTGATGTCGTTAAACCATATATCGATTAGCGATATTGATGACAATATAATCTTAAATGGTCTTTTCTATGGAATACTTATGCAAATGGTGAGTTGAATTTTTGTAATCCTCATATTTTAGCCCGCTTCATTGCCAAGAATTTTTGTTCTATCGGTATTAGAAAATATGATTCGAAGTTTGAACATTTACGTAACTAATTCTCATCTTTTATCATGTTTTATTTATAATTAGCTTTCTTTTTATCAATTCTACTTTATATACATGATGGAACTTGATAATATTTCTACAGTAAAAATAGTCGATTATATTAGTTTTGCATGTAACTAATACACCAAGATATGGGAGTAATGGTTATGCATCTTTATTCTGTTGGAGTTCTAAGTCATCGTGCCGTTGGTTTCAGGTTGAAGATTACAAGGAAGTCGAATCAAGGCTCACAAACCCATCTTGAAACGTAGTCTTCGTTAAACAACTTGACATTCAAATTCTTTTATATGTAAATCATCTAATATATATTCATCGTTCTTAAATCTAGATCTTTTTATGTCAATATGTATGTATGGTTACATAATTAAATTTAGGTCGGAAATTTGAAGCTCGGTCAAGATTGACCGCACGTGTGAGTGACATCTTTAATGGATGTAGAAAGGAGACATGATATACATTTTCTCTTGCTTCTTCATGGCTCACCCATCAGGCTGAGGGCTATGCTTATGTTGTGGATATGAATAATATATGTGTAAAATACAACAATCTAGAACACAAAATCTACAAAATATACAATTTTTTACATTACTTGCATTTATACGATCAAAAACAAAAATAAAAAAACAAACTAACTTTTCAATCAATCAATATATATATATATATATATATATATATATATATATATATAAAAACAATACATAATTATCCACAATTTATAACAAGAAAATGTCAAAACTACACAAAACAAAAACGTCAAAACAATTTCCATTTATCAATCATTAAAAAACAACTAATGTTTTTAAAAACCAAACAGCTAAACAAGATCATTAAAACAAAAAATATAAATAAATATATTATAAACAATATTAAAAAACAACATGCTTCGGTAACAATTTTACGTTAACCAACAATATCACAAGTAAACTACTTTGATCTCTTCTAAAAGTCAATATATTGGTTTGATACTTAAACCAATATTATTTTATGCAGGATTGTCATGATTCTATCAAAGACGTATATGTTAGTATCTTTACCTCTTACCTTTCTATCCTCAAGTCTAACATGCAAATTACATCTTTGATGTCTCTTAAAAGAGGCAAATTGGGAGAGCCGGATAATGGGTCAAAACGCGTAATAGTATAGTACGGGTGAAACACGAGTTGGATATACCAAAAACACTGATAGTGTGATTGTGATAGTGTGTATGGCCCAAATCAGTTTCCTTAAAAGTTAATCCCGAAGTTCATTCTTTTGGCTATGAGAGGGCAACCTCATCCGATTCATGGTGATGGGTCGAATGTGAGGAGTTTCTCTACTGTGAAGAAGTTGCTGAGGCTTTTGAAGTTGTTCTCCACAAAGGTTAAGTCGGTCATGTTTACAACATTGAAACCAAGAAGGAAAGACGAGTTAATGATGTTATGTTTGTTTAAGCCACATCATCACTTAAGATGTCCACCTCACCAACAATTTTTGCCACGTCACCATATTTTATTCCACATAGGCTTTTTTTTTTACAAGTCATATGGCTGAATTTTTAAAATTCGGAATAAAAATAACAAATAACATGGGATGGTAAGCTCAAAGGAGTTACCATCTCAACCACTAGAGCATTACCAAGTTTGTGATAAATTTGACAAACTAAAATACAAAACAACTAAATCCAACCTATACATCATATTTACACAATATTTAACCTAATTTGACACTTTACATACTAAAAGACATACTCCACCCGTAACTTGTCACCGCTACAAATATTTTACGAAATTTGTTCATTCGTGTATCAATAGTTTGTATAGCATGTGTGTATTAAATGAGGTAATTATTTGCTTCACCATCATTGCGTTATTAGTGTTATAAATCCACGATCCGTAAGTTGAGTATCAATTATTTGTTTCGTATCGAAGTTAAAATAATGGAGTGTATCAAAATTAGTTTTAGGTCATGAATGACCGAGTAGTTGCAAGTGAGTCATTCTTTGATTAATGGTGTGTATTAACTTTGTTTTTCATTATCCGCTAGAGTAATCTTAGCCCCAATTTAATTGGCATACTTTTTTCTTTCATATTATTATGTGTATAAAAAACACTATGTTTTACGATACATATTTTTTATTAAAGTTTAGTGATATACTAGGAAGATCATTCTGCACCATTCATTCTCTCCAAATTCAAAACCCTAACTTTTGTGTGCTTTATCATCTTTTGGTTTATGTTACAATAAAAAAAAATAGTAATTAATAAGTTGCTATTTTTTCCATTTGATTTGTGTTTTTGTTGTTACGAGACATTGAGATCTCAGATTTTTAAATTTTATTAAGAATCCATGTGAGCATCTCGTAAGGTAACTAACGTCTGTCGGACATAGTGTACTTTCTATATATTGATTCCATGGTGAGCTTTCATGCATGCATCTAATCTTTTATTTTGTGAGTTGTCTATATATTAGTAGGTGATTATGTCTCTTTTTTTCATAACCCTCATGATTTTATGTTCGTTTATTTTGCAGAACTATGATGGAGGCTTTTGGTGAGGTTTGGTGGGACAAAAAACAAAGTACGTCTCTTTTCTCAAAATCCTAATGATCTTATGTTGGTTTTTGTAGTTGAAGAACTATGGTGGACGCTTTAGTGTGGTTTGGCTAGGAAAAAAACAATGGTATGTCTCTTTTCCTCAAAACCCTAATGATATGTTGATTATGTTAGAATTGATATCATAGCTATGGTGATTGGGCATTTAGGATTCATGTAACTTGTGCATTACTATATGAGAAAACACCAGCACGCCGTGAACATGTGTTCATAAGGTAGTTGAATCATGGCGAGCTCAAGTATTGCAGTAGCCACAAAATAATCATGTATCATCACTTTAAATATGGAGGTTTTAAAGGAGGTGAATGTGAGCATAGAGCCTAAGTGTAGTTTAATGGGTTAAGGAGTGTAATTTATTAGGTTATTGGCGTTAATTTTCATAGGACATAAACCAAAGTAAAGAAAAAAAATTCAGAACCCAATTATCGAACAAAATTATGAGAAAGAGATATGAAACACGTATTTGGGATATATTTAAGGGCTCGAGATTAATAATCATAAGATACAAATACAATAAGTTATCAAATAACCATTCTTTTTTTGTTGAGTACATTATTCACTATATAAGTGTATTATAAAATTTATTCCCATGCCTTTGCCTTTGCCCGTTAGGAACGTAAATTATGTAAATTATGTTGTTACAGACATTGAGATCTGTATTTTTAAATTCTTATTAAGAATCCATGTGAGCATCTGTAAGGTAACTACTGATACAAGCCGACATAGTGTACTTTCTATATATTCAGATTCCATGGTGAGCTTTCATGCATGCATCTAATCTTTTATTTTGTGAGTTGTCTATATATTAGTAGGTGATTATGTCTCTTTTTTTCATAACCCTCATGATTTTATGTTCGTTTATTTTGCAGAACTATGATGGAGGCTTTTGGTGAGGTTTGGTGGGACAAAAAACAAAGTACGTCTCTTTTCTCAAAATCCTAATGATCTTATGTTGGTTTTTGTAGTTGAAGAAATATGGTGGACGCTTTAGTGTGGTTTGGCTAGGAAAAAAACAATGGTATGTCTCTTTTCCTCAAAACCCTAATGATGTGTTGATTATGTTAGAATTGATATCATAGCTATGGTGATTGGGCATTTAGGATTCATGTAACTTGTGCATTACTATATGAGAAAACACCAGCACGCCGTGAACATGTGTTCATAAGGTAGTTGAATCATGGCAGGCTCAAGTATTGCGAGTAGCCACAAAAATAATCATGTGTATCATCACTTTAAATATGGAGGTTTTTAAAGGAGGTGAATGTGAGCATAGAGCCTAAGTGTAGTTTAATGGGTTAAGGAGTGTAATTTATTAGGTTATTGGCGTTAATTTTCATAGGACATAAACCAAAGTAAAGAAAAAAAATTCAGAACCCAATTATCGAACAAAATTATGAGAAAGAGATATGAAACACGTATTTGGGATATATTTAAGGGCTCGAGATTAATAATCATAAGATACAAATATATATATATATATATATATATATATATATATATATATATATATATATATATATATATATATAATAATATAACATCAATTATAGTTGTAAATTGTTTAATTTAACTTTTAATTAGTTTTAGTATATATTTGTTCTACTAAAACCTAAAAATAAAAACCACAAGTCATACCGTCCATCGGACGGGTTTGACACTAGTATATATATATATATATATATATATATATATATATATATATATATATATATATATATATATATATATATATATATATATATATATATATATATATATATATATATATACTAGTGTCAAACTCCGTCCGATGGTGACTATATGACTTGTAGTTTTATTTTTATGACTTTGTGGATCAAATATATACTAAAAAGTAATTAAAAGTTAAATAAGTGTTAAGTTATATAATTGATGTTACCATAATCCATTAAACACTAAAAGCATGTAAGTACTTTGATTTGTGGTTTTATTTTTAGGATTTAGTAGAACAATTATATAGTTAAAAGTTATTAAAAGTTAAATTAAGCGGTTAAGATGTATAATTTATGTTACCATAATCCATAATCTGCTAAAGGATGTAGCTACTTTATAACATTCTGTTATAAACAATATTAATCATGATAATCTTTTACATTTGATAATATTATTAACATTTATTATTATTATTTTTTTTTTTGTTGATTATGTTTATTTAGTTATTGTATATAGGTGCTTCCAACTGTTATTTTACAAAATTTAGATGATCTTGTAATTTGAATTATCATCAATGTATTTATGGTTTTGTTTGATGTTTGTTGTGATGAAAATATGTATGTATTATCGGGTTACAAGTGAAGTTTTTTTTGTTGATATCCTTTTTGTTAAGTGTTGATGTTTGTGTGTTTACCAGGATTAACGAAAAAAGGTTGTGGGTATATTGTTTTAATGATGATATAATCCTTACAGAGTTGGTATTCAAAACGACGGTTTTTTTAAGGATGCTCCAACTACCATTTACTTAGTTAGAGATGTGTTTGTGTTCTTGTTCACAGTTATTAAAATGTATAGTTTAATCTTGATGTCATTAATTTCTTCGTTTACATTATAATTATATTCTAGTGTGTTACATGTTTTAATTATTAATTTGATGACGTACACGTACATACCAAACCAAAGTTGTTTGCATATATTTCTATAGCGAAAGAAGGGTGTTAAATAATTGTAGGCAGCTTCGTTATGAAAATTGTTCTTTTATTTATTTTTTATTTTTTACCATCGTTCAATTTGATTAATTAAAGGTATGTAGCCCCCTGTTCATGATTTCAAGGTATATTGATCATCTGCTTATTCATTAATGTATTGATTTATTTTTTGTGTGGTTAAGTTGTGGGTTTGTGCTTATTGATGATTTGTTTTGAGATCTTATCAAATGTCACGTTCAAGAATACGAAGTATACGATTTCAAAAGGCATCATTAAAGTGTTAAATTCAATTAAAATATCCGTCAAGAGTAAGGTAGATATTGATTAGGAAGAGTGAGCAGACTGAAGTGTTCATCCGCGAGTGTGAGACACTTATCTTTTTTACCACACCTACAGTAATTCACATATAGGGCAAGAAATTGTCCTGTTAAAAGCTGTCAAATATAGATGATGATTTAAATGGTTTCAAGAAAGAAGGAAACTTAGAGCGTGAAAATTCTGAAACAAATATAGCAGAAAAATTATTAATCTGAAACAAATTTGTGTCTACCATCCTAAGTTCGAATTTTGGCAACTCCATTTTTAGTTTTTACATTCATAAATCCGTATATGCGTGAGTGTATGCAAGAGATGATCAACTGTTTAGTGACTATATACGTGAGTGTATGCTTAGAAAGATACATCGAGAAGAATTAGAGTGTGAAACTCTATGCAAACACCATTGTAGATATTTGACTTGACATACAGCTGGATAACACAAACTTTACTTGAAAATTATCTCTAACAAACTTTAAAATTATTCATTCAAGGTTTTTTTTTACCTCTTTAGACTTGAGAACCTTGGGAGAATCTCAATGAAAATGGTATCTTTAAAGAGGTCAGCACCAGGACCTTGACACTATACTGAACAATAACATAAAGACATTATGCATTGAAAGTCATGAGTCCAAATTGCATCTTAGGTAATATCTAAAAGCGGTCAAATGGGTAACTAAACGGGTGCTAAAATTAAACAGGTCAAACTAATAAATAACTTTGTTATGAGTAGAGAGGGTTGACAAGTTGCCCCTTTACTTATACTTCTAAATTTATTCTCTTTAACTTATCAAGATAAATATAACGTAAAATTTAGAATTCCTAATTTGTTATAAATAAGTATTAATCTCATGCTCTTTCCTTCTCATTATCCTTCCATAGGATTCAAGTGGAATTGTAAAAAATACATTTTTTTTAGCCAAAAAATTACTGTATTATGTATTACATTGTTCTTGCACATTTCTAAAAATACATATAATCACTTCCTAAAACCTTATTCAAAAAGGAATAAATTATTTATAATTTCAGAGTCATGATTGAAGTAGATACAGGTCATTCATGATCTCCTGTCTAACTTCCTGTCGCAACCTTCTTTCATCTGCCTTTCTCCGTCTTTGGTGAAACGCTGTGTACTCACTCCCAGCATTAACAGCAGTTAGAAGTGCTGCATGTGACCCAACACTTGACATAGAGTTCTGTGAGCTTGTGGTTTTAGAGTGCCTCTTGTCCCCATTTACATTATCCCACTTGAATTTCTTATTTGGTCTCCTTCCGAGTGCTAGTGCCAGTATCAACAGCAACTGGAATTGGTGCGATTTTGGCGTTGGAAAAGCTACTGATTGGGTTCCGCCAGAAAGAAAGTCAATCTTTTGGTTTTCCTTTTTCTCTTGCTCTTTCCTCTCCAATTTCCTTTTCATATCTGCCTCAATCTCATCATAATAGTCATTTTTGCCTTAACCATGAGGATCAAAAACATCTCTACTGAAGTAAGATCATATCTGATCAATGTCTTGATAAGTTACAGCGTGTAGTAATAGGCGTCCTGCTGTCATTAGCTTCATTACTAATTCCATAACCATAGCTATTATCATCGGTTACTTTATCATCTTTGTCCATATCTGCAGCTTTACTCCCATTCACTTCACCCTGCTCCTTATTCTCCACTGTAACAGCTTTGTTTCCACTATCATCTTGTTCCATATCATTGTCGTCGTCGTCTTCGTCTCCGTACATAGAAAGAAGCGCAATGCCCTTTGATTCCTTCTTTAACACCATCACAAGACTGAAAGACCTGGTTGAGTGCGGTTGATAAGGAACAAATTAAAAGATATGAGAAAGAATCACAATCTTCGAATTCTGTAGGATTTCAAAGTAGGTATTTTCTATATCCTGCTTTTCCACTGGGATTCATATATTAATTCTGATAATACCATACTAATACTGAAAGTAAAATTTTAATCTTGCTTATCTTTTCCTAGAAAAAAGGGATAAGAGATCACACAAACATAAGTAGGATCGTAAAAATGGTATTTAGTTAAGCTTCTAGAAAAATACAAACTTGTGCCACCAAGTTCTCCCAAAACAAATTCAGCAAAGTTCGATCACTTTAGCTATGTATGACCTTATCTAGGTTGTGCTTGTCTACAACGGGTCGAATGCAAATAATCATTTTAGATCATGATTATAGAAAAAAGTAACTGACCTCAGCCCCAATATCTAAGTTTGCACTGATGAATGGCCAAAGGGTTCTGTTTGCCAACCAATCCTTATGTTACATTGAATTGTTACTTAATAAAACCTTGATAGCATTAGGATCATGGCATTTTATTTACGTATTAAAAAATAATATTGTCGGTTTAATTAAACCGAGACATTAGGAACGACCTGTTGTTAAAGGTATCTTTTGTAGTTATGTATATATGAAATAAAACTTATGGTGCCTGATATATGGCTTGTAATTAAAATGACTAAATAAACATTTTTAGTGATTATTATTGAATCAATATAGTTTAGTGATTATTACTCGGCATTGCATGCTCGTGTGCCTTTAGTGGACCTAGAAAACCAGATAGTGGTCCACACCGTCTAATAGAGGAAATTGATAAAGAACTACTGGTTCTTCAACTCGCTCTCCAGCTCACTCACCCGATCTTTGGTTCATGCCCTCTTATGCATATTTTTGATCCTGCAAAGATGGTCACAGTATGAACTTCCAACATTCCAGCTAATTAAAATATCTTGCATGATCCTATATGGGTTGCTAAGTCACAGTAAGCACAAGCTCAGAATTACCTTCGATTCCACATATTGTCCGTGGGAAGGGGTTACGTTTCTCTTACCATTTTTAGAAAACCACACATATATCTCTCATCATCAAAACAACCATCATCTTTTTGGTCGACGATTCCTCTGTAATATACCAACATAAATCAAGAAACAGAATTGAAAAAGAACTTGGATCATTTGCAAAAATAAGTTTAATGCTTCTTATTAAAAAATGACATCTTAAAAAACCTGATTTGAGGGGCTTTCAATTACAAAATGACTCGAACGTGAAAAAACTTTTCGGATGTACAATTGCAAATATAAGAAACAAATTGAAAAAGTAGCAATTGATACTATATGAAAGAAAACGCTGCATAAGTGGATGAACCTTTTAATGGGTAAAACTATTCAACTCCCTTCTAGTTTTCCACAAGTTTGACTCCTCTAGCAATGGTCTTGTTAAATGTTGCAACTAATCATTTTCTGATCGTACTCAAACCGTGGGTTCAATATCAACGAGCCATATCCAAACACCTAGAAAAACATGACTTGAAACTCTTCAAAAACTACAAAACTTCTTATTGATAATTAGTCAATGCTTAATATATAAAAACAATCTAAAGTTTATACCTATTATAGCTAACAAATATAGTTTGAATATTTTTAGACAACGTTTTTACCCTTTTACGATATTATTAGCAGTGGTGGAAGGTGTTAATTTAAAAGTTGGGATCAAATAAAGCGGTAAGCTTCCTGCACGTATCATACTTTGAAGACTTTCATCTACCATAGGACTATGTGACTTACTTTTTTGCAGCATGCTTGCTAAGTAGTACAACCCTTACAGCTTCATTTATTGATTTCAACAATTTGCTAACCATTTTAAAGAAATAGCCTCCAATTCACATATTTATTGACATTTGTTGCTAACTGAAGTGTGGAGATGCGTAAGTGTAGATGATAGATTTAGTAGGTATAACAAATGAAAGAAACAATTCATGTCATCAACCTACAATTCAAAGCCTCACAAAACAAATCCTAACTAATTTTCTAAAATATCTATAATACACAAAAAAAAAAAGACCAACATACTCTATCAATTAAATAAAAAATAAATAAAAACGAAAAAAGGGAAAAGACATACCATGATGAAATAACCATGGTGGTTGACTGGTTTACGTGTACCCCTGTGAGTCTATGCAAACATATACATTAAAACATCACCATATACTTTTTTAATTAGAACAAACAATATAGATATTTACCTCAAAACAAAAACATAGAATAAAAAGATGCCCGACCAAGGATCATGAAAATGATGTATATGCATTATGCAGCCAATGCTTTCATTATATAAAGTAATGTTATGGATCTAGTTATATTAGTTTTATATGGTGAGACTACTTATATTTACTACTGTAAATTTTTTTTAGTTACTTACACGCTGTGTATCTGCTGCGTTTTCGGAATCTCTGGATTTAGGTAGTAATATGTTGCCGGTGTGCTCGAAAATTGCAGGCCTGTGTTAAGTCAGTTGTGCGCTAAAAAGAAAGGTAGCTTAAGATTACATGCTGATTTTTCAAAAAGCTATCGTAAGTCATAAACCTTATCAACCAAATGAAACTTATATTTTAGCGAGCTCCTAAAAGCTTGTGTGACAAACATACCTTTTGTGCTTGATGTTGTGATCCGGTGTAACATCTTTTTCTCTTCTACTCATCTATCTCATGGCACAGCCTCATTGTCCTAAACATTCAAATGAATAGGTTCATATGTCAACCCTGTATTATCACGTTCAAAAGTCATGCTATATGCCAACATTTAAAAAGTGACAAGTGATTCTGATGAAAATTCCTTCTAATTCTAGAAAGGGTCCTACAATGGCATAATCTACAACACTCATCTTCTTATACTATTGCAACCACCAGCCTTTTAATGCTGTAATATGACCATTTATCAGTCGTGATTCCACTATAGAACTTATTAGAACCTGACCTCATTTAGACACAGACTTTGATTACTTAAAAACTATTTTTTATCCTCTACTGAAATTCCAGTCACACCCCTAATTATACACACACTTCGCATCTTATATCACTCTCAGTTAAGGTCTGAGCGGATTGTATTGATTCAGAACACTTTTTGTCTAATTTTACTGCTAAATATGATCACAAAAAGTACATTGTCATAATATAAACGCAATGTCTTGCACAAAACGATTAATAAGGTAAATATTAGAGAATGAACTTTAGATGAATTGTGACCCATTTGAAATGTTATTATTTTAACTAAATCTATTGATTTCACCCACCTGACTCATTAAAGATATAATATAACCCAATGTGATCCATTTTGAGCAAATGAGTCAAAATTGCCACTTCAAATATCAGTAGTCTTCTACTTCCATTAAACAACCAATCCAAATCTAGATCCACTAAACTACTCATTATCATGAACATTGTATCTTCTCCCCTGTTATCGGTGATTACTATATTCCAAGAATGCTTGTAGGTTACTTTAAACATTACAGATATAATAATATCATCTATCACACTTAGTTGATCATAGGGGATTCTTAATGAGTTTTGAAAGAGATAACAACTTTCAGATACTCAAAATAGTGAAGTAAGTGATATCTTTCAGGAAGATATAAAATCTAAATTGTGTAAAAGTGTTGTGTAGCTAGGCTTATATAAATCATTTCAATCCTTTTATTGTGAGTTGGAGTTGAGGAACTGAAACAACTTACATCTTGGGAGAAAGTCAAACGGACTAAGTGTATAAAGAACACCAAGAAATACCTGTAAAATACATCTTACATCTTTAAGTTGAGGAACTAAAACAAAATACATACCTTGGTGCAAAGCTTCATAGCCTGTTCGTAGTCCTTCGGGTTCAATTTACAGGTTGCATTGTTGAGGCTGTAGGATGCGATCAATGCTCTTGCTTGTTTCTTATCTGCCTCATCAAAATCAGTATCGTACTCAATGTACTTAACAGCCTGTCTCATTATCATCCGCAACCACAAACTCTTGTTTATAATAGATTTATCAAACACATTTCAAATAACAGAACATTACCTTCTCATATCGATTTGAAGTTTTGAAAGAGTTGGTGTTAATTGGTCTTTGAGCAATACTAAATTATGAATTATATATATACAAAAAACATTCATATGCGGCAACAATGTCGTATTTATTCAGAAAACATTCATATTGCTTGAATAATCACCTATACATGAAATAATATATAACTTGCAAATTTGAACAGCGTCACAACATATTCGCTTCTCCAACATCCTCATGGCACGTTATCTAGCATAAGTGTATATTTCCTCTACTCGATCAAGACCCACAGCCCACACCCAACTCACACATATTGCATGCCTTGTCTCATGTGTAAAAGAAAATATTTTTTATTAGCAATATTATAACTTTGAAAAATATACATCCTGCTAACCTGTATGTGAACAATATCGTTAAAGAAGTGGTGCCCCGGATCTCCTTGATGCAAGGCAAGATACGGTTCAAGATTAGACACATTAGGAAGCTCATTCACCATAGTTAGTAGCAAATCCATCCACACCTGTAAATTAATAAAAATAATAATGAATCATGAAAAAACAATAAAAACCCAGTGAGGCATTTAGAAAGATAAATTAAATCCTTCACCTTTCTAATAGAGGTTTCTCTAATCATAGCACCCCCATATACCCTTTGGAGATTCCATACATATTTTGAACGTCCTGTAACTCATTGTATTATCCTATAGCCTTTACATATACAGATCAATATCTATGTTACTTACCTCGTCCTTTAAACTGAACATTAGCAATGCACACCGAACCTATTGGAATGTCACTAAAGTTATCGTCTATTGAACCAAATACAGATGTTCTTTCATTACGGTCAAACGATAAATCATAAAAATATATAATGATAAACATACCATGATATGCAATATTATGAAACTGAGACTTACCTACCACGGAAACCATGATATGCGTCCGGAGAAGCACCAGATTTTGGTCCATCATCAGATTTTGCGTCGGAAGAAACATAAAAAAACATGATAATGTGTAAGTCAACAAAAGGATTGCATTAGAAGATGCGCTTCTTACTGAAGGATGTAGAAACTTTAACAAACTCTAATGTCCCTGTATTACAAAACCTATGTAATTTTATATAGAATCAATACGTAAAAAAACAATAAAATTTACATGTTTGATATATCCGATCCTTAGGTCACTTGTTCACAGTAAAGCTCTTCGAGAGCCAAGTCTTTGTGTTTCCAGAAGTGGTTGTACTCTTTTCTATATTAGTACCTTCTACAAAATACAAATACTGGGACTCAATTCTAAAAAATAAATATTGGGACTCGATTCTTGATACATAAAACACTTGCCTGCTTGAGGTACCCTTTTTTAAACGCATATGATATCAGTAATATCTTTCCAAATACTCACGCAAACTACCCGAGCTTTGTCACGCCCAACCCAAACAACCTGAGCTTTTCCAAATACTAACACAAAGTATTTGATATTGCAACATGTCAACTCTCCCGTGGATCAAGCCCAACAATTTCTCTAACCACCTGAACTTTGTCAGCACACAATAATTATATATTATTTATA
The DNA here is from genome assembly GCA_022545495.1 of Chrysanthemum lavandulifolium. Lineage (NCBI taxonomy): Eukaryota > Viridiplantae > Streptophyta > Magnoliopsida > Asterales > Asteraceae > Chrysanthemum > Chrysanthemum lavandulifolium. The sequence goes on along the minus strand of CM040246.1, from coordinate 5,046,981 downwards.
ATAAGAATGTTAACGCCCCTTTACATTAGTCGATCAAGAACAAATTTTTTTGCCTCTTTTATAACCATTTGAGCGCCAATAAATTCACGTACCTTGGGGTCATTGGTACCGGTGGCCATCATCGTTCGGTGATTTAGTGTTACTTTTATCCGACAGTTTCCTAACACTATAGTAGCCAGAAATTTCAGTAGCCCAAGATGACTCGCTAATGTTGATTATACGTCTGCACAACTAATAACCCAAAGGGGGGCTTGCTCAATGAAAACAAAACCTTGATCAATATGTATGAACCTGTTGCAACTGGAATCGTCAAAATGACAAAAGTAATAGTAAATGAGGTGAGCTATATAAAAGAAAGAAAACTACCTACCCTGAGTTCCCACTCGCCATGAAAAAAACTCGGTCAATATGTATGAAACCTATCATGACGGGAATCACCAAAATGACACATGTAATAATAAATGAGTTTAGCTGTATAAAAAATAAAGAAACATTGCTTAGCCCGAGCTCCCACACGCCTTAGTTCACTGTTGTTCCGTGAACACGCGGTACCCATTCCTCCATCCTTAGCAAAACCTGCGAAAAATGAAGGTTCTACAAATCAAAGTCTGAAGCAATTCCCATATTTACTTACACCTAAGAACATAGATAACAACAGCGCTATTGCATAAACACTATTATATGAATTATTTGTATAAAGCATATAGCATGTATTTCTTGAAAAGCAATGAAAGAAATTGATCACAAATTCTTTAAAGGTAATAGATGCAGTTAACAATGTAACATCAAAACATACGAAATATAGGATTTATCACAATATAAGTTACTGTTATAGATTTTTAGATTTGTGGTTCATGGATCATACTTGTTACAGGCAAGGTTTTTAGCTCTTTTCAGAAAATAGTACATGTTCATCATATGCTCTCACCTATAATAAAAGGTAACTTAGATCAAAGCAAATAAACCAAGACCAGACTAAAGTCAAACTTATGCAATCAAGGATGGGTTAATCACCATAAATGATATTCAACACCTCTATTATTGCTACATGGAAGCTTTCAGATTTATCTCTAGCGCCCGACAATGCTTCATTCTCACAATAAAATGCACGACCTGCATAAATTAATGTGAAAGTTAGTTAAACTAAGGTATCTTAATCGAATATTCACTACATAAACATTATATATACACTTCAAAAGCAAGTAGTCTGCTTATAGACAAACACAAACACATACCTTTCTTTCTCAAGCAATATAGCTTCCTCTTCCAGTACCTAATTCACAACCAAATTGAATTAATAAGATTCAATATAATAATGTGATTGTTGTCATCGTGCCTTCGATGTGCGGCTATCATCATATACATCAGCCATTTTTATTAGAATATTTAATATTGTATCAGGTAAAGAAGAAATATAAAAATCAGAAAACTCGAATTGAAATCCAAACATACCGTATTTGAGATTAAAGATTCAACTTCATCATAAGAACCAAACAATTCATTCGTGATTTTGCATGACACATATCTGAATAACATAATTCATGAACCATAAAATAAAAAGAATCGTGGATTAATGATGGTTGGGTTAGGTTTGGAGAGATCATCGTGGTTTTTTTTTTCTTTTTTTTTTATACCTTGCATGTATTCGGATTGGGCCTAAAATACAGAGTTATTTTTACATGTCTTTATTTTTATTGTTTTGGAATATATAAATCAAAAAACAATTTACTCTAGTGGTAAGTTGTTTAGAAAACTCATGAATGACCCAAGTTCAAATCCAATACATGTCTTCTTTTTAATTAAACAATTTTAAAATTAAAAATTAACAATTAAAAAACGAAATTTAAAATTAAAAAAAAATTATACATATATTAATTAAAATGCCACATGTCATTAAAAAAAGAAAATGCCACATAAATATAATGATGACATGGAAATATGACTTGGCGTTATGGGATGCCAAGTGGCATTTTATGTGGCATGCCTCCTCTATATATATATATATATATATATATATATATATATATATATATATATATATATATATATATATATATATATATATATATATATATATATATATATATATATATATATATTTATGTGTCGGTTTGGTTTGCTTTTCGAGTTAAGCGCAAAACCATAACCAAACCGAGAACCGAATTAGTAGTTCGGTTCGGTTCGGTTTTAGCAAATTCAGTTCGATTATTTTCGGTTCGGTTCGGTTTTGATTTTCGGTTTACTCGGTCTTTACGGTTTTTTCGCTCACCCCTGACTAAACACGCAACCTACATTGCTTTTCAATTTCTATTTGCTTCCTTATGCTAGGTTTAAATTTAACCATCTGCCTAGCGCATATGGCCACTAACTATCGCAAATATCCGGGCCCATCCATGTGATGTTGTAATGGCGCGAGTTCGAATCTGAACTAGCAGCATGGTGTGGGTATCGCGATCAGGTATTTCGTAGGCATCAAACCTTTGTTGGGTAGGGTTGATGGGTACCAAAAGGTATACAGGGTTGAAAGGTTTAATGGTTACCGATGTCATGGCGGTCATCTGAGCGTCAATTTAAGACTCTCTTTAAGATTTTCTTCACAGGAGGACACGTCTCGGGAGATGCCGTAAAAAAAGGACGTGTTTTATAGGGCGGCTGATCTTGTCGTCGACCATCCATTACGGATGGTTTTACAAATTTCATAACCTACATTAACGACACAATGTAATAATCCAAGTTTTTTCAACTATTTCATAACCTACGTTACGGATGGTCGATCATTTGAAACCTTTTTTTTTAAACATATGTTGATGGAGATAAGTTAATACTATTATCTCATACTCATTTTAAGGCTTTTTTTTTTTCATCTACGGTAATCGTAACACCTAAAATGCATTGGTCGTTAGTTAGACCAGCGATACAGAAATTAGTGTTATCCACTTCACGGCAGCATAAAATCGAGAATAGCATTGAATCACAGTTTACTAGTAATCGTAACATTAAAAAATAACACACCCAAAAGACACACATGCACATACTAAAGCAACATCTATCGTTAAGACAACACGTTCCATTGACACCGAGGATGACTTCAAAAATTATGAGGTGTGACATTCAGCGTAATCAAGACAACATTTGCTTATCGAAGACCTCCTGGACCATCTGTAATGGTCGGTCGAACATTCGATCGACTAAGAAAAGGGACGCGTGGGCACTAGTACACATATTCACATGAGACAAGTTCTAGACCATGGAAAAGGATGAATCGGTCGAGTTTTTGACTGACTTGGTGAGCATGTTTGTGTGAGTGAGTGTTTATTTAATTGATTTTTATAAGATATGTTTTTTGTGGCGTCAACGGTCTTTTTATTACAATAAGTTGGCTATAAATTTGTTGTAAAGATAGAAAGATGATGTGTCAGTGGTGTTCTCGATCTTGTATTTTTACTGTTTGAGCTTTTTGCTAAATAAATGGGCCCTCATCTGTAATCCAGTATAAATATCAATAATTGATGGCCCTGTGTTTGGCGAGGACTTATAGAACAGAACTTTAAAATAAGTCTGGTTTGTCGTGCGAGCTTATAATCGTAAGCGCAAAAGAACTAAAACTTTAGCCCCATAAAAGGCTAAAAACTTTAGCAGAACTTTGAACAATAAATTACTTATTTATCAAAAATATCTAACATACACAAAACTCGTTTAATTATGTTCTTTTTAGTAATTTTGCAATAATAAGATTAAGGTTAAGCTATTTTGAAAACAGTTCTAATCTGATTTCAAACATTTATAATAAAAGCGTACTGGCCTAGGCCTAGCCCCAATCCCAACCCCAACCCATTACACCAAACATACCCATGACCGAATCAACAATGTTAATGTTCTTTACGGACTAGTAATATACAAGGTTGCTTGTTACAACTAAAATAAAGTTATAGACTTATACGAAGTTGTATCATTTCTTAACCAAAAAGGTAATATGTGTCTTCTATTAGAAAAAAGAAAAAATAAAAATAATATTAAAAGTCCTCATTTTTTTTGTTACAAAAATCGTGTATACATAGTTGTGATTCTTTGATTGAAGTTCAAAACCAATCATACTCGTCAATATTTGACCAGTCTTCTGGAAACAAAGAATTTTAATTTTGACAGTCTTAACACATAAATGTAGAATTCCACATTCAACAAATTCCTCATTATCGCTTTTACTTTATAAAATTCTACTGTTATCAATTGTCATTTATGTTTTATTCGTTTAGACTAGTGGCACATATTAACTGTTAAATGAATATATTCTTTCATTTTCGCTTTTGCTTGGCAAAAGGAGTTTAGTTATACAAAACCTTGACTATGATTATAACTATATGTTAATTTTCCTTTTTACAAAGCATGTACGCTTGTATAGTACATTTGGAACATGCATAGATATTAGCAGTTGTACTTTAGGTATATATATAAAGAAAAAAATCACAAAAGTCTAAAATCTTTTGGTAGTCACTTCAATGGTCAATTTTTCTTCAATCTCCAAAAATAATGTGTGACCGACCGACCGCTGCGCAGCCCACCGAAAACATGACGTGTGTCCCAACTACCATCGCACTTTATCTTTCAATTTTCCAAGATAACTTCTATCATTGAGCAACCGCTGGCTACTCAACCGGCGGCTTGCGCAACCGCCGGCCAAGATGTGACATAAAGGTGCGTTGACTTTTACTTTCCTTGATATCCGATTAACTTTGTGAAATCCGTTCTAGATTTTGAATTATTATCCGATCTATGTTTTGAATTACTTTCCGATGAATTACTTTTTCACATACACAAGATTATCACACACTCAATTTGTTGTTTCATTCCACCATGAAACCCCTGGTAGTCTTCTAATTTTTTTTTTTTTTTTTTTTTTTGATTCATTGTTAGATCTAACTGGGTGTTTGCCTTTTTGGTATTTCTGAAAATGGGTTACTTGGTTTTATTGTTGTTAATCAGTTTCTATTTAAGAAAATAAGCTGTTTTGAAGTGCTTATCAAAGTGCTTATTTGGTATTTTTTTCAAGGAAGTCAACTGTTTTGGAAGTGTTTTTGGCTAATTTTTAAGAAAATAAGCAATTTTTTAAAAAAAGTGCTTATACATGTCTGCATAATCATGTCTGCATGCAAATATATGTGTTTATAAACTGGTTGAAATTATAGTTTTAAGTGTACTGTTTAGGACGACTATTTGAAAAGTGTGAAACTAGTTATAAGCCTAGTATTCTGATGTATATAAGCTGATATTTGCAAGTATAAGCCCATAAGTAAACGTTCTTCTTAGCGTATTTAGGTATACGCATAATCTTGTTAACTAGGACCCGATGCTAATTCTTGTATCTTGTAATCTCTTTAGGAAAATAAGGCTGTTTTGAAGTGCTTATTCGGTCATTTCTAATAACCTAAGCGATTTAAAGTTCTTATTTGGTATTTTTTTAAGAAAATCAACTGTTTTGAAGTGTTTTTGCTAATTATTAAGAAAATAAAATTTTGTGCTTATACATATACGCATAATCGTGCTCGCATGCAAATCATTAACATTGCTCAATGCTATTCTCGGTGTTTATAAACATTTAGGTTGAATATTTGAAAAGTGTGTAACTAGTTATAAGCCTAGTATTCGATGTATTAAAGCGAAATTTTAATTGTTTAGAAGCCCATATTGCAACTATAAGCCCATAAGTAAAGTTCTTCTTAGCTTAATCTTGTTATCTTATCCAGCTATGCTAATTCTTGTATATTGTAATCTCTTTAGGAATATCATGCGAGGTACATGTTAAAGCAAACTCAATTACTTTCCATTAATCAAAGAGCAGACTAGGTTTGGATCGATCTGCTTTGTTTAGGTCGACATGTTTTGGGCATTGGTGGATTTGGATTATGTTGACAATGAAGAGGGTCTTATACATTTTATGCTCTGAAGCAAGTCTTCTCGATAATGATCACTATGATTTACCCTCATTTATAATGTTAACAATCATTTTCTACACTTTGGTCGTCGTGAATTTTGCCTCATAAGCGCATTCAAGTTTGGGATGGTCGGTTTCGAAAGTTTAGAGAGGTGATATCGGTTTCGTGACCGTGTATTTCCGGAGAAGATAGGTCGCTATGTTAAAACATAGATCTTCTATCGTGATTGAGGATGAAGAGCGTTTCACGAAACTATCGGATGAAGATGCAATCTGAGTTTGTCTTTTGTTATGTTTGGAAGTTATATTTATGGGTCGTGAGTTAGGATCATTGTTGATGATGTATATCTAAGGATGGTAGAAAATCTGGATGCTTGGGATGAGTTTGCTTGGGGAGAGCACATCCGGCGGAGTTATCTGCGCCATTAGAAATGTTAACTCAAATCATAAGGATGAGCACCATAAAGCATTGGAAAAAGACCCCAATTTTGTTCCATCGTAGTCATTGTGCGGATTCATTACGAGTTTCAAGGTGCGTATTTTTAGTCCAAATCATTGTCAAGTCATGCAAATATTTTGTTTGTCATTTGACTTATTCATTAACTTTTGTAGATATGGATTCTAGAGTCTTCATCTCGAACCGCGTTGGTGGATTAATGACCACGATGTGATCCAGAGAGGATGTTCTGGTCGAAGCATTTTCCATTTCAAAATTGGGAGCCATCTGACCAACTTTTTCCCGAGGTCGGTTAATGCGTATATGCCAACTTTTTCCTAAATGTAATTGCATATATGCCAACTTTTTCCTTTGATTGTAATTATAAGTTGTTGTGTAGGTTAATTGCATATATGCTTAACATGTTTTATGCTTATCTTAGTTGTTTTGTAATCTTAAATGCTTATCTAGTCTCTAAATTAGTTTATTTATTTCTTTCTAAAGTTTATTTTAAATGCCTTAGGACAAAATCCAAATTATGACCTATATGCCAATCTTCTTGAGGGCGATCGGAATGGTTTAGACAAAGCCTAATTTTTTAAGTGGTATACACCAGAGCACCTCCTCTGTTGAATACGGGGTATTTGGTGATTATCTAAGAAAATTGTCATCGGCTCGCACATCTAAGGACAAAGATAGAGCACATCCACTTGGCGAGTTGTATGCTTCGCGTTAAGGCTTTGGGCGTTTATGTAATGGTTTGTTGATTACGCCTAAAGAGATCAAGAGTTTGAAAGAACGTGTCTACAAGCGGAGAGTATTATTCATGTGGTCTTGACACAAACCCTTTTCTCGTATGCCACAATTTAACTAATGTCTAATTATCATGTTTTGCAAAATACTTTGTGATGCGAGATATTACTCGAGAAAACAAAAGTCGGACACGAGCACAAAGTTAACTCATCATTCAAAAGGTATACATATATACATATAAATTTATCTTTTCTTCTTATTTACTTAGCTAAGTATGTGCACACATGTTACAGGATAACGTGGAGTGTGATCTCGGTGACGAGTATTGTAGTAATCTAGATGGTGATTTTTTTGAATTATTTGATTCGCCTATTCTAACATCCAACAAACACATTGCCAATGGATTTGTAGATGGTTTGGATAATTTCTCCCAGAAATTTTATGTGGTAATTGATTTCTGCAACTTTCAAATTACTCTTATTTGTCTTGTACCTTTTATTATATCTTGTTTCATAACTTTACGAATAATGGTGGGGTTGAAGTGGACAAATTGTCGATGAAGATTTATCCGAGGTGATCACATACATGTTTTCAAGAATATATTAACTTTTTTCAAGACTTATCTTAGGTAATAACAACGATCCATTGTGATGTAATTGCGGGATGATTGTGTGAATTTGAAAAGCAAGTCGAGATTTATAGAATGGCGAGCGAGAGAAGCAGGAGGACGAAACTAATTTTGGAAGAAGAAAAGAGGATGAAGAGTATCTGACATAGTAATTCGATCGCATGAAACTTGCTTTACTGATGATGTGGAACTTTCAAGAGGAGGTATGTCAGCGTGGTCGGGCGAAGATGGAACCATGGAGGAGTTATTACCTTTATCGTCCCTAGCATGGATGCACTAAAAAACGTTAAATGTCCTTGATGCATTCATGACTAAAGGTGTGAAGATCTCGAACCGTGGAAGAGGTATTACCTTTATGAATCTGCAACTCTGACATCGGATATTGGCTCAATTAAGTCTTATAATTCAACTTTAACTTTGTTTTGTTTAGGAAGCAAGCCGTCCATTCAAATGTATCGATAAAATTTCATTTAGCCCGAGTTGGAGAAGTTTCGATTACCACAGGCGGATGATAAGGTTTTAAAGGTACCATTTGAGGGTCGTTTAAGTCCTTATTTGATCACTTTTGTATCCGTTATTGCTTAATATCGTTCCTTTTCACTTTTAGGTCTCGTGAAGGCAAAATCTTTGGAATGGCACTTATTTGGACAAAAAGGCGCGAATATATGAAGAAAATGGCCAAAGTCGAAATCGAGACACTCACGATTCTTTGAAAGTATAAAGCGGCGTCGGGTGCTATTTGCAGCCGTCCCAAAATTATGTGACGGGACGAACCCAAAACTCGTGTTTTCAAGAGGCGGCGTCTAGTTGTGAAAGAGTAGGCCGTCGCTACTCGGGCGACCTAGATGCAATCCAGACGTCGAAGTCGAAGAAGGACGGCGTCACGGACATAAGGTGGCGCCGTCGCAGTTAACGTGGCCAAGCGAAACCTAATGGCGGCGACACGGCGGCGTCACTAAACATAAGGTGCCGCCGTCAATTGTAATCTTATATATAGAATCCGAATTTTTCGGTCTTTGTGTGGAGAGTCTTTGGGTAAAACCTAAACCGAACCTAAGGTGTCTTGTACAGTATTTTAGGGTTTTAAACCTATCTTACACCAAGATAAGTCTTTACTTCATTAATTCAATTATGTCTTTGATTATTTGTGTGTATGCTTGCATGTTCTCCATGTCCGGCTAATTTATTTGTGTGTTTGCTTAGGAAGTATGAAACTTAATTATTAAATATTGATTGGTTGTTTCTTATCTTAGTTGATTAATGATCTAGTAATGCGATAGGTCATTCGTTGTGTATAATGCTTGATTCATCTTTGTGAACCTTAGAGTATGATTACGAGTGATTGTAGGCTAAACCATCCGAAGAGCGCCTTAGAGTAGGAGTCTATAATCTCTAGTGGATTTGTAGACAAGACCACTTTGGTAAGTTCAAAGAGTTGGGAGAAGCATACCCTACAACTTTAGACACACAACGCAACTAGGAATAAGGCGTGACACTCAACCATCAATAGGAGATAATTAAGAGTAATACAAACTAAGTAAACACATCTTTAAACTATCATCTGAGCACACATTAATTAGACATAGACTCCCACAACCTTAGTTTAGATAATTAGATAATAGTAGAGTAATCGGTAGAAATACCAACCCCCAAATCAATACCGAGATTCGTACTTTTCCATTTTTCATAAAATATAAAAAGATAAAAATAATCTTCCTCGACCTTAACCTTAGCGTAGTAACTCCTACTAGCATTCATATTCCCCTGAGAGAACGATATCAATACCCGTGGCTTACCTAATTACTACACTACAGCGATTAGGTTCAACGCTTGGGGTGTTATAAAACTTGCTCGAGAAAAGGAAGTTTCCTTGACCCCGAGCGACGCGTGTGGCGTTATCAAGTTTTAGGCGCGGCTGCGGAATAGAATAGCTAGTTAGTAGTCCACCTCGTTTAGGTTTCTTTGCTTGATTCCTATCAAGTAAACTTTTTCTCATTTTAGATTTCTCTTGGTCTATCCCCTTCTTCGTGACCTCGTTCGTAAAACCATCACTCAACATGATCCGTATCTTCCGTCGAAGATTCTTCACTCTACCCGTTCCCAATCCGAGATTGAGAACGCAATCCCAAAAACCCTTCACCCACTCACCATTTGGTAATCACTAGGGCATAATGAGATAAATTGGCAACAACGAGTCCTTTCTATTACTCACGATTCGATGAGGAAATTGATTATGGTGAGGCACTTGATAGCGGAGAGGTCATTAATGAAATTGAGGAAGACCACTCCCATGTTTTGACCCTAGGTGTAGGATTGAGAAAGACGACCCCTTTAACATGCAATTCCTTGCAAAATAGGACTAGAAGGGTTCGATGCTTATTTGAATTCATTCTTACCTTTAAACTTAATCTCGAGGACCTCTACAACAAAGTCAAGGTCAATGAGTTAACTTATCAAGGAACAATGTTGTTGAAGCAGGTCATTTATTTGCATGTGTTTGTCGGAAGTTTTGCTTATTTGGTAGAATTCATGGTCTTAGAAGACTTAGGAGAATTTATAGATAAGGACCTCACTCAAGTAATTTTTGGAAAACCTTTCAAAGAATTGACTAGGTTGAATGAGCGGATGATTGATGGTCTAATTACATTCTCCGATGAAGTTGAAGATTTAGTCTACCAAATGCCACGTGCTCATCCTAGGTTTAAACATAAGGACATTGAGGTTTGTAATAGAATGACCCTATTCCATTGCTTAGTGAAAGGGATGAGCAGTGGGCTTAGGTACCCATATGAGAAAACTAAGCGATATTACAAAAATGCCTTGAATTAGGAGATGATTACAAAAAGAATGAAAGAGCGTTGGAATGGCTCAAGTATGAGCACGAGAGATTGGTGAGAAAACGTAGGAGCACGACTACGAGTCTAGCTACAAGATTCTTTAATAAAGAAAAGCGCTTCGTGGGAGGCAGCCCATGCTTAATTGTTTGCTTGTTAGCGTCATATATCTTTTATTGATTGTTTATCCTCATGTTTGAATTTGTAAAAATGCTTTATTTTATTTTTAACCACGTCTTAATTGCATATAAAGGTATTTTACATAAGGGATAAGTGTAGGGAGGATTACACACGTTTTCAAAAGAAACGTAAACATGAGAATAACAATTAATTAAAAGATATTTATGTTTGTTTGTTCGAGTCAAATGCTTGTATCGAGTCATAATGAATGTTTTGCGAAATTTTCCAGTTCTAAAGATTTAAATTTTCGAATTTTTTCCGAAAATCGCAGACCGATTTTGTCGGGATAACTTTGACGGTCGAGATTGCAACTGACGGCGTCGAGAAGGAGTAAAACATCGATTACTTTTTCTCGTTTTACGAGCTACTTATAAATTTTGGAATTTTCGGTCTTAATTTTCTTAGAAATTCAGCAAACATCCATTCCACAAGCATTATATCCTAGTTTAAATCGAGTCTTATATATATTATTACCGCCGATTTTACGCGAAGGTTTCGTTTGTTTTCTTGAGTGTGCGGGTTTGGTTTGTCGAAGAAGTTACATAAGATTGGAAGGAGCTTTTCACGCATAAATTCTTCTTGAAAAGATTTAACCACCACTTTACGGATCTACCGAGCTAATCGGGGAGTATTAGTTTCTTTCGTTTTAATTACCTTCTTTATCATAACTTTGATACTTCGAGAACATTGGGGACAATGTTCGGTTTAAGTGTAGGAGGAAAATAAAGCGGGAACTTTGAAACTATACTTATCCTTGATTATTTGCTTTGTCAATTGTATTTGTGTAATAAACCATGAGAAAATATCGGTTAGGGTAATTTTGGCACCAAATTTAAAATTTTCATAACATATAGGAGTGGGCCATTAGTCTTAACAAAGCGTCTCATGGATAGGAAGTTGCATGACTAGCACAAAACCCCTTACCACCCAAATTCCACCCAAAATGTGAGGATCGCCCTTAGATTAGTAGGAATTAAAGCATTCATCTTTAATGCTTAGAGTGTGAACCGGTAGTATATTAGATTCTAGAACTTGTTTTGTGATGCATTCGAGATCGCTAGTGAGACCACACTTGTGTAGTTAGGATTAACTAAATGATAAGAGGCATTAGGATAACCCTTGTTTGATACACGTAATATAATTACTTCTTCCACTTCGGTTGAGTAATTCCCCACACCCTTTGCGTTGTACTCATCTTTAGTACACGATACCCTAGTTAACCCTCGAGCCTATCCTTTTCGCGGTTCTCGTGATGTTTGATTTTCCGAATATCAATGAAGAGCATTGTTTACACCCTTTGAAATATACACCCAAATCGCCTTAGCCTACCCTTATGCACTCACTTTTAGTGCAATTGTTTGTTATCACCTTAAACCCTTAGTTCAATTATCTAGTTGCTTGCATAAGTTGCTAAGTCAAGTCATATCCTTTGTATCTGATTTTGGGATGATTGGGATTCATGGGAAAAGTTAAAGTTTATGAAATGACGGGAAGGGAACGTTAAATTCAAATTCCCTTTGTTTGCGTAATAATGTACCCCAAGTGTTTTGATCTTTTCAATTCGGGTCAAATTAGCGTTAGAGTAATAAAAACTCAAGTGTAGGGATATGCACCTAAATCCTAGTATTTTGATGTTGTCATAGAGGATGGTAGAGTAAAGTGTATGAAAAAAATAATAAAAAAAAAAAAAAAAAAAAAAAAACATACATAGGCTACCATCCTACATCTATCCTTTAAATTTATGTTTGTTTATTTCCGTTACATAGAGTTTTAGAGTGTCGAGTCTTGGCTTAGCAACGCCATTCTTCATATCATTTAACATAGAGATTTTGACTTGCCACCACTATATAGCCTATCCCACCAAACCCTTATTTCCTACCGTAAGCCTAACATTACAACCCTTTAAAGACCTCTTTGATAGTCTTTCCTAGGTGCTACGCCAAAGCGATGGAGGTTTGATCTATTCTCAAGCCTATGGTAATCTATGTACTAGGACCGGTTAATGAGTGTTTATCTTCCATTTCCAATTTGTTATATCCCATATACACCGAGAGAGATGTGAGTATCAAACACCCCATGTGAGGTGCTAGTATGTAATTCCGTGCTTGTTATGACTTTTCGGGGTTTATATGTGTTGTGGACCGTTTTGAATTAATGCTTCATGACCCCAACTTATAAATTAATTGGCTAAAAGCACATTTGTGAGGACAAGCAAATAACAAGTGTAGGGATATTTGATAAGGTTTTAAAGGTACCATTTTGAGGGTCGTTTAAGTCCTTATTTGATCACTTTGTATCCGTTATTGCTTAATATCGTTCCTTTTCACTTTTTAGGTCTCGTGAAGGCAAAATCTTGGAATGGCACTTATTTGGACAAAAAGGCGCGAATATATGAAGAAAATGGCCAAAAGTCGAAATCGAGACACTCACGATTCTTTGAAAGTATAAAGCGGCGGCGTCGGTGCTATTCTGCGCCGTCCCAAAATTATTGTGACGGGACGGAACCCAAACTCGTGTTTTCAAGAGGCGGCGTCTAGTTGTGAAAGAGTAGGCCGTCGCTACTCGGGCAACCTAGATGCAATCCGGACGGCGTCGGAAGGCGAAGAGGACGGCGTCACGGACATAAGGTGGCGCCGTCGCCAAAGTTAACGTGGCCAGACGAAACCACAATGGCGGCGACACGGCGGCGTCACTAAACATAAGGTGGCGCGTCGCAATTGTAATCTTATATATAGAATCCGAATTTTTCGGTCTTTGTGTGGAGAGTCTTTGGAGTAAAACCTAAAACCGAACCTAAGGTGTCTTGTCACGATATTTTAGGGTTTTAAACCCTATCTTACACCAAGATAAGTCTTTACTTCATTAATTCAATTATGTCTTTGATTATTTGTGTGTATGCTTGCATGTTCTCCATGTCCGCTAATTTATTTGTGTGTTTGCTTAGGAAGTATGAAACTTAATTATTAAATATTGATTGGTTGTTTCTTATCTTAGTTGATTAATGATCTAGTAATGCGATAGGTCATTCGTTGTGTATAATGCTTGATTCATCTTTGTGAACCTTAGAGTATGATTACACGAGTGATTGTAGGCTAAACCATCCGAAGGCGCCTTAGAGTAGGAGTCTATAATCTCTAAGTGGATTTGTAGACAAGACCCTTTGGTAAGTTCAAAGAGTTAGGGAGAAAGCATACCCTACAACTTTAGACACACAACGACTAGGAATAAGGCGTGACACTCGACCATCGATAGGAGATAATTAAGGAGTAATACAAACTAAGTAAACACATCTTTAAACTATCATACGAGCACACATTAATTAGACATAGACTCCCACAACCTTAGTTTAGATAATTAGATAATAGTAGAGTAATCGGTGAAATACCAACCCCAATCCAATACCGAGATTCGTACTTTTCCATTTTCATAAAATATAAAAGATAAAAAATAATCTTCCTCAACCTTAACCTTAGCGTAGTAACTCCCTACTAGCATTCCTATTCCCCAAAGAGCGATATCAATACCGTGGCACCCTAATTACTACACTAGCGATTAGGTTCCTTTGCCTAGGGTGTTATAAAACTTGCTCGAAAAAAGGAAGTTTCCTTGACCCGACGACGGCGTGTAGCGTTATCGCCGAACTCGTTGCAAGTTTCCTTGGTATAGTGGCGTTCTTGTTGATCGTACTTTACGGGATGCTTTAGTTAGGCTCGACGATAAGCGTGTGGGTTGGTTACTTGACGAGTTACGTTAAAATAACAATTTCTGATATATTTGGGATAAAACTATTTTTTGCTATATGTAAAGTTTTGTTGAATTACATCTTTTATTGCCTTGACACATTGATCTTTGGGTATGGTATATGTGGTATTTTAGACCATCTTCCAGATTGGTCAATGGTTAGTTGCTACTTTTAACGCTTCTACTTCAAGACTCAATGCCCTTGTTTTATACAGCCAGATGATATTTACCCATTTGCGTGGAGGAATGTGGAGCAGTATTCATTGGTAACCAATCTTTTAGAATATGATAGTTTAATTATGTGGATTATATCAATTTTTTAAACATTGTAGGTCTTCATACCCGTGAACCCAAGAAACATTGGTCCCTAAGCGCGGTTTGACATTAAAAGCGGAATCGTTACATTCTATGATGATGAAGGATATCAAGAACACGAAACTTCGTCGTGGTATTTGAATATGAGGAGTTGTTTGGAGTGTAAGCTTAGGTAGTTCTAGAAAGGCGATGTGTTTGCAAGCAAATGAATCGATCCTAGAATACAACATTAAGTTTAGGAATGCACGTGCGTCCCCAGCGGTGGGGTATTTGGTGATTCTTGGCGTCTTTGTATGCTTATTTCTTTCTGAGTTGGTGATTGTTTAAATTTGTTTTTACATAGTTTTAAGCCTTATTTCTTTAATGTTGTCTTTAATAGTGTCTACTTAGTTTGGAATTCATAACATGTACTCGACTCACACAACAAGCATGTTATCCTGAGTCCTTGCATAGAAGTATAATGATATAGTATACCACTAACCTTTACATGATTAACCAGCTGTTACTTAAACCAGCTGCATACATACATCATATATTCATACATTTAACGTGAGGTGTTGCATAAGCATAAAACATTTCATAGTAAGATTTGGTTACAACAGTTTTATTAATTTTGGTTTAAGTGATACTTAAACCAACTTCATCATACATCATATATTCATACATGTAACCGGACACATGAATTTTAGGAACTAAAATCACATTTAGTCTCTTTTCCTTTTTCTTTGGATCATCATTAGGTTGCTTCCAACAATAGTGTTACTCCTACTAGGACCCATAATTGCCTATGTGGTTGCTTAACTTTACCACCGCCATTTGTTTTCTTGTTGTTCTGACCGTATATCTGTTTTCTTAGTTCTTCTAGCACTTCAATGGTAATCGGTAACAGTTCGACATTCGGTCCATACAATTCCCATATCTCGAAACATCACCTCTCTTGCTACCTTTATTGACCACTCCCTATCATCATGATTATGCTCAAACCTAACTCTTTTACCACTCATTTTTTTTAGTTATTTGTTTTTTGTTATAGATGTTTGATGAAAATGCAATTGAGATTGTGGCCTTATATATTGTAGGATCAATTTGTTTTTAGTCACTATTTTAGTCAAAAAACAGCTTTTCATGACTGATACTGTTGCATCATCAATGCCTGCATAATGACTGCATTTTGATTACTGCAACTAATTTTGCATAAATATTTGAGTCATTTTAACTGTTACTTGTGAGTCAAATCTGAGGTTAGCTGTTACTTGTTAGTCAATATGGGTTATCTTTATGCATGATTTTAATTTGTTGTTTCTTGTTCTCTAAGCAGTTATCTCATGGGATGCCATTGGTTGTTGAAGATGCCGTCGAGACATGACCGCGCATATCGAAACGGATGGTCGTTTCTATTTCAAGCACAAGATATTTGTGTAGGTGTGATTGCTATTGTGACTGTTACCTTTGGGCCAAAGCTACATTGTGTTTGTGTTTGTTAGCTGTTGCTTTTTGGGCAAAAAACTTATTTGTGTTGCTATGTTTGTTAGCTGTGATATTGAAAATTTGTGATGACCGTGTTTGTGTGCTTTCAATTGAACCATGTAACAAATAATTTGTGTTTGTGTTTTTGTGTTTGTTAGCTTGTTGCTTTTGGGCAAAATACTTATTTGTGTTGCTTTTGGCTATGCTATGTTTGTTAAGCGTGATATTGAAAGTTTGATGGTGTGTTTTGTGCTTTCAATTGAACCATGTAGCCATTCAACTAAAGCCCATTCATTAGATAAAACATATCATACTAAAGAGTATCATACACACTAGAAGATAAGAAATCAAAGCCGACTTGAAAGACCCTAAAAATTTGCTTCATCCACAAAATGGTTCATAGACATTTGTTTTTGAAAACTAAGCGTAATAATCAGCTTTTAAATCGCAAAACTTGCAACTTTCATTAAAAGTCTAATGCTGTTTGCCATACACTAAAGTATGCCACTCTATGGGTCATCAAAATTAACAGCTTGTGAGTTGACTTGTTCTTCTTGTGAGCTTGGCGTTGCTTGCTGTGAGCTTCTTCTAGCAGGTAGCTTTGCCTAAAAATTGTGTAAATCAATTTATGAGTTAATAATCTGTATCCTAAATAATGAGCTTTAAATAACAATACATAACTTACTTTTTTCTTTGGCAATGTTTCTCGGCAACTTTGTCGGGTGTGTCCAACATTACGCACCTTCCACATAAGCGGTACGCGGTTCCTCTCCTTGGGATCTAATCGATCTTTGTTCTTGGGTCTACAGTTGGGGTTTAGCCATAAGTGGTGGCTTAACAACTTGCAAGTAACTTGGACACTTGCCAACTTAAAACTTCTCCAATTGGATATACCAAGTCTTGATGCGTAGCTTTAAGCTCAATTTTCCTAAACCATGCTTTTGCCAAATGATTACAATCCGTCATTCCCATAACTCTACAAACCGCTAAAACATGACCACAAGGCAAGCGAAACTTGCCATTTTCTACATGTGCATGAGCGTTCACCTAAATCCACTATATGTATTTTTGTCGATCATCGACATGGTAAATCTGTTCATCTCAATCCCGGCCCGATCCAATGGCGCTCTTTAACATTCGATTACATTATTTTTGCGATTGCCCAATCACTTAGTTCATCCATTTGTGC
This sequence comes from Chrysanthemum lavandulifolium, assembly GCA_022545495.1. Classification (NCBI taxonomy): domain Eukaryota; kingdom Viridiplantae; phylum Streptophyta; class Magnoliopsida; order Asterales; family Asteraceae; genus Chrysanthemum; species Chrysanthemum lavandulifolium. The sequence goes on along the minus strand of CM040246.1, from coordinate 5,029,509 downwards.
ATCTAAATTATAACATTCGTTAGTATTTTATGATTTGTAAATAATAAATTCGTTAAATAGTTTACTTCTAGGAAAAATTACATAAACCGCGTACCTTTATATTTTTCTCGACGATTGAAGTACCACTTTTGGACAAGGGCTCTGTACCACTCCATTAGGTTAGTGATGGGTACTTTTCGGACATCTCTTGTGCAATTGATTGACTCGGTAGCTATTAGATTTCATATAGCTAACGATTACCGGTGAATATGCCCTTGACCGCTTTCAACCCGGCTTGATCGGTTTGTCGTGGGCTTGTTTTCTTTGCCCTAACCTCGTCTAATGCTCTATTAAAATCATCGATTAAGTAGGCTTTGCACATCTTCCAATATAAAGCCTTATGCTTTTTACCCTTCAAGTTACAATTCATCATCAAATGCCTACAACAATGCCCATGGAATGCATTCGGGAAAACAGATTCACATGCAGATTGTATTGCTACATGTCGATCTGATATGATAGTTAAATCTGGAACTTCACCAATGCATTCTCTCAATTTTGACAGAAACCATGTCCACGATTCACGGTCTCACTTTGAGACACACCGTTCTGTGTATAATTTGATTATTCCGTCCATTCAATGCCAGTGATTTGTTCCAAGGTAAGTACCTTTAAGATGAAACGCATCAATTATTAACAATGGTCGCATATGGTGTAAAAGCTTGAATTTGATTAATTTTTAAGCGATTAGTTATATGACAATAATACTCAAAATAGTAAATATATAGATATATGCTTACCGTTACACCAAAAGCTATGAAACCATCTTAAACCGGTCTTCATCATCGGTATCAATATGTGTTCTGATCACAGTCATTTGTCAATTCTAAATTATGACAATAAACCGGTAACTGTTCAAATGATGCTTTCGGGTAACCGTCATTTTTTTACAATTTTCTTCTTTTCTTTACTAACCTTCTTTGCCAATATACCCAAAAGTCTAGCCTTTTCTTCATCATCAAACAAAGCCCATTCTTGTACAGTATACTCATCATTTATTAATTCAGAAGCTTCAAGATAATTTTGTGATTCATACCATGTAGCTAACAATTTCGACTAGCTTCTTCTTCATCTTCTTTCTCTTCACCAAAGCGCTTTATCCTCGACTTCAGACTTTTAGCATACTCTTCATCATAAGCTTCTTGTTACGCTTTGTTTTAAACATCGGCACTACCTCTTTACCTTTTCCAACATTAGATTTAACCACTTTCTTTTCAAGGTTCACCAATAACCAAACTTTTACCTCTTGGTTTAGTAGCGATGGTGAGCAGATAAAAGCGGTGCAATGATTGATGTAGGTATAGATGATGTTTTGCTCAGATTAATCAATGTACTTGACCTCTTTCTCTACTTCTTTAGGCTTAGATGGTAATTGAGAAAGAGTTGTAACAACGATAGAAGTAGTTGTGATAGCAATAGGTATGTGATGGTAGAAACAATAGCAAGTGCGAAACTACATCGGTGGTTACAAAGTACTAACCAAGGTTTCGGACATACTATCGATTGTTGTGTTACGCACAACTTCAACATTCTTCGATTTTCGAAACAACCTCATTCCCATCTTTATCGAAACCAAAAATCTTGATCTCCACTATCAAAATCTTCTTATGGGTACACTACGAGATACATCCACGACCTCCCACAATTCATGCCATCACTCCTCCCTGTTTGGATACACCATTCACATTCGGTCGTGAGAGGTTCACCTTCTTTTCTTTCGTGCAGCGAGCTTTCAAAGCAACAATGCGGTCTTTTCACTTTCTCCAAAACCAATACTTTATGCTTCACCTCCGAATTTCCTTACCACAGAAGCGAGATAACGCTTGTAGACACGAAATCTTATCCTCCATTTTAGCACACGAGCCGTCAATTCATTTAAGCGTTCAAAATATCCTCCCACTTCGACTGTGTGGCGGTCCGAGAGGTGGTTCATCGAAAAAGTCATCATGTACATAGTCATTAACCGTCAATTCATTGTCGGGGTTCAATCTATCCTCATCACTTGAACTGTGTTAATTTCCGGCGATGAATCCTTGGACATAGAAGACATAGCACGGCATCGAGCACGATCATCTATGTGCCACTGTGGCGGCCCAGGTTGGCTAGGGATACCTCCACTGTGTTAAGCTCAAAGAACTTTCCACATTAGGAGTTGCCAAGGTTGGGTCTTATTGATGTTTCCCTTATCGACCGGCATCTAAGCATGAATCGATGGTGGAAGCCCTTTCAATCATGTCACCTCCACTCCGTGTGTGACCTCAATAACCATACCACTAGCACTAGCTTTGAGGAAGCGAGGTGCCTGTTTTCTCCTAGTCCATGATGCAAGACCTTCATTAAACTCGAAATCATTAGGAAAATTAAGCATGTGAAAATAAAGGAACATCTCTAATGACAACATGCATGGTGATTCCTCATATGTGCAAACACTCTAGGAAGCATCGATGTACCTCATACTCTCTAATATGTTCAATAGGATCATGTATTTGATGTTCCTGGCAGTTGAACAAGCAGGATACAAATAATATTTACCCTTCTTCCCCAATATTACGCACTAACCCTCATAAATCATCCTAGACCGGTTAAATTTCCTTCCATCGGACAAACAAATAATAGCGATTAGCAATTTTGAAGGAAAATCATTAAAGCACTGTGGTCTTATTGCTCATACACATCAACAAAGTGTGAATCAAAAACTTCCATTGTTGAGAAAAGAAACTCTTAAAAATTGTACCTTGTTACCTCTGTGTGTAACCTAATCTCTAAACCGGCAACAATCTCAACATACGTAAGATTATCAACACCATCATCATCATCAAGCCTCAAAACTTCTCTAATAAGCTCCTCGAGAAAGCGAAATAACATTCTCATCCACCTAGTACGAAAAACCTCCAACCCATTAACCTCTTGAGTTTAGCATTCTTCCAAAGCGATGTATGTAGGCTTTAAGAATGGTAGGTTCAACAGTTAAAGCAAAGTGAATGGAACTATGAACAAGAAAATCAATCATTTGATGGAACCCTTGAGCGAGCATCTTTGGTGAGAATAGCAACAAGATTATGTGAAGTTGAATAAATCGACCATTGTGATTAATGATGTATATGAAGTGGATTTTGTGAATAAACCAAAGAAAATGATTAGGGTTTAAGTATTATCAATTAGAAGTGGTTAGGAGTTCAAAGAAAGTGATCCATCCGTGATTTTGATAAGGGTATAAACTATTGCCAAAGTGTCAAAACAACCCACATAGTATTAAAAGCAGAGAATCGGACTATCCATTGTTCCTGACAAGCATCATGGTTGTAACACATCATCGTGGATCTGAGATAATCACTCCTCCCAACTGGTCCAAATTAGAGCAAGAAAATCCATGCCCTTGGAAAAGTGATCTCACAAGATATGAAGGATTACACAAAACAAAATATATATATATATATATATATATATATATATATATATATATATATATATATATATATATATATATATATATATATTTTACACAAACATAAGCGACAAACACACTAGCTCCTTATGCACACATCCTTCTTTCACGCAAGACAACACAAAACAAACACGAGACAAAGATTATAGTTGTCGTTGGTTAGTAATAGCAGTGGTTACAAAGCGACCTATTCGGGTTAGAACGAAAAAGTCAACATGGTTAACTTCTAGAATATATCTCGGTCAATCCCCAAGAACCTCATTAACTCTCCAACCACATTGAACACCCCCATATTAACTTCAATAACCCTAAACTTCACTTATAAAAGCACCCAAATATCATATAGCCCAAACCAATCAAGAGATAAAAACCTAATTGCTCAAAATCCCCGATCAACCAAAATGTGGAACCTAGTTGGAACAAACCAGAGTGGTGGATCTAACCTCCTCCTCATCCTCTTCATCATCTTCATCATCAAGTGAAGATGGAAACCCATGGTGACCTATTTGCCTCCACTAGAACCAAGACCAAGAAAATCTCCATTTCTCCCGTCATCGAAGATGATAGTGTGGTGAATCAAGTGATGTACGAAGACTCGATGACTCTTCTAAGAAGAGGACTTCAAACTCAAACCTTCATCTTCTAACCCCAACCAAGACCTCGAGCAAGAAACCCGCCTCCCCAGTGACGGAGAGGTGGTTCGGGTCTTAGTGCACCAAGTCATGGTGCTTCTTCCTATCGTAACCGAGGAGCGGAAAAGGAAGATGGAGTAAGTTCTTGAATGGTGGTAAGAGAAGATGGAGCCTGAAGATTATCATATCGACCATCTATACGCCACAATCGGCTTGACTTCTTCGTTTGCATCGATCCATCCTTTCCATTTTGATCCTTAGTACGCTTGTTTGCATATGATAAATGCATATCCGGCATTCAACGATATAAGCAAGGATAGTAGAAGTAGAAATCATGTATAGATGTAGTCTTTATTTAGCACTTGAAGTGTCATTGTGGTATGGTACGTAAGCTGCTTTGTTGAATGAACAATGTAACTTGGTGCTTCTTGCATCTCTATAATGATTTAGCATTTTCTGCACAATGGTTAGTGGAAACACGAACAACTAGCGATGGATAGATCAACTCTATCGGTGGTTAGAAACAACACTATCAGTGGATATTAAAGGAATAGCAATACTAAGATTACATAATAACGGTCCATTACTTTTACAAACTTATACAAAACAATTTGAGAGATTTGAGAATAATCATTCCAATATTAACAACAAGATCTGAAACCTCCCCAAAGTACAAAACTACTACCAAAGTACCAATATATTATGCTCGATTACCTACTACCATTTGCAACTACTATTCGGTTTCAACTACCAAGTACAAAACTACTACCAAAGTACCAAAGTTATGCCAAACTACAAAATACATTTGCAACCACAAGTTGAGTTATTTGAACTTGTACATCAATGAGTTATTTCTACCAACTACTACTTCTCACATTTTAGCGCCATTTCAACTGACTTCAATCAATTTGTGCCAAAGGTACTTCAATCTTGTACTTCCAAAAGAAATCTACCAATCGCTCCTATATGCCAAGGCGCCAAAGTAGGATTACCATCCATGATGGAAGATTATTCGACAACCTATACAAGTTTATCATCACCCATATACCGCGAGTCACCATAAAGAGGGCCTTGCCTTGGCACATTATCCGCATCTGGAAGGTGATGGAGTAATGTTTTGGATCAATTCCTTTTTCCATTACTTGGTTTCTTGTAAAAACTTTGGAATTTTATATTCAAAAAATCTCCTCATGTTGAGCCACCAAATTCGATTTTCAACTAGAGGCCTGGAGAGGCTGTCATATATTGTTATGACACCGGAACGTAGATGGAGTTCTCCCAGAACCCAATGTACATTATCTTCGTTGATAGGAAAATAGACCTACAATATTGTTGAACAAACATAAGACAACAAAAACAATATTGTAATTAAAATATTGAATCAAAGGGCTCGGTTGCTCAAAGAAGCACTCGGCTCCAAGCCCCTTTCTCTCTCGAAAGAAACTCACACGAAAATTTGTTTGGGTCAAGGCGTGAAAGGGTGAAATTATTGTTTTTAACCATTTTGACTTACCTAGTCAAACTTCTATTAGAGTCTTAGGTTAGTGTGAATGTTAGAAAGGTTGCATAAGTTTTGTTAGGATTTGGTAAAATAAGAGCTTAGCTTTTTTCGCTTTGGCGGGGACAACGGGATTCTTTGCTTATGGGCCCTTTTCTTAGTCTAATCGGTACTCAAATTGTGCAAACTTTGTTTTATTAAATCCTTGTATGCCCATCTAATTCTAGTTTCAGTTTAGTGCACTATAATAACCACTAGCATAGTATAAAGTTGAGTTAAAATCTGTTTTGCACAACTACCATTACGCATCGAGTTATTTTTAATGCAGTGTAGATGCCGCTTCCCAAGTTACATTTTTAGGATTACCACTATTCTAACTTTGTTGTTGTGGTTTGCTTTTGGTTTTGAAAGTCTTTTTCATTAGAAAATAAGCTCAAAAGCGACCTCGCATTACCTTATTTAGGAATTTCCTTAAACCACTAGAAAATGACTTTTCAACCATATGTGTGATCAACACGAAAACTAAAGGTTACTTATTATGGTCATGCCTGATTGTGATCTAATAAATACTACATATCAATTAGAACCATCAAATACTACTAGAAAATGACTTTTCAACCATATGTGTGATCAACGCGAAAACTAAAGGTTACTTATTATGGTCATGGCTGATTGTGATCTAATAAATACTACATATCAATTAGAACCATCAAATACTACTATACGAATATCAAAAATTTCTTAAACACACCTTTTCAGCAGTTGAGCAAACCGGGGAGACCATAAGTTACTCCGTCGGCAAAAAAACCCGGCATCTGTTGGTGAGAATCATGGAGCTAAAAATGGACTGCCATGGCCCAATCAGCATCGGCAGGTCTAAAATGCCATAGAAAAATTATCCATAGATCAAGATCTTGCCAAAAAATAAAAATAAAATAATAAATTACCTAAGTAGTTAACATTATCCATAAATATTAAAAGCTGTTATCATGAAATTTACGTGTCGAGAAAGCCATCCATTTCTATACTTCACGATGCCCACCAACCTTTCCCAAAAATCATGATATGCATAAATGCCATCTCCTCCCCATGGAAAATAAAATCTCTGTCCTCCTTTTGATTCAAAAATCCATAATTTCTTCGGGACAATCACTCTTAATTGTCGCGAACACATCGACGACAGTTAGATCTGCGGATATATCACACGAATTGTCTAGTCAGTACTTAACCACCGTTACTAGGGTGAGCAAAACAAACCGAAAAACCGAAACCGAACCGAAACCGAAAAAAACCGAACCGAAAAAACCGACCAAATTAAAACCGATGGTTCGGATTTTATTTTTCAGTAAACGAAATATGGTTCGGTTGGGTTTTAAATCAAAACCAAACCGCAAAAACCGAACCGAACCGATTTTATTATATAATAATATCTAATTAATATAATATGATTAAATAACTAAATAAAACAAATTTATAAATTCATATTCATTTTGTGAGTAGATTTATAATATATTTATCTTAACGTTTATATTTATGTGTGTTTGTCGTGTCACGTGTTTTGTAAGAATATATCAATAAGTGTTTGATAATGATTATACTACGTGTATATTCACTTGTACGTGTATGTCTCATTTACATGTTTGTAATTGTAAAATTATGCAATAAACATTATTATGCTTATATTGAAAGAAAAAAAGTAAAGAAGAATAACTAATTTTGTACGTAAAACAAGTTTGTTGGTATAATTTGGCCATACCGAAATATTAACGGTTTGAAACCGAGAAAACCGAAAAACCGAACCGAAACCGATAACAAACCGAAAAAACGAACCGAAACCGATAACAAACCGAAAAAACCGAACCGCCAAAAACCGAACGGTTTTGGTTTTGGGTTCTACAAAAACCGAACATTGTGGTTCGGTTTCGGTTTTAGCAAAAAACCGACCCAAACCGAACCATGCACACCCCTAACCGTTACAACATCTGCAATAAATAATAAGTAAAATAAGTTACCTCATTCCACGGGAATCTCTTCACCACCATGTGAAACCAACGGTGGCAACAACACATTTCTTCTTCAGCACGGACTTTAGGCTTTTGTGGAGTGGTTGAAGGCTGCTTCGTGTACGGGTCTTGAAGATACCTGCTCGCTCTAGTCTCTCGGGCATAATTAACCGGTATCTTTTTAATAGATGCCTGCCCGTCACCATAACAGTAGATATCAACTAAATTCTCGTTATGGTCATTGCTAGGGGTACAATCTGGAACATTCATTGCTGATTTATCCTGATCATCATTGCTAGGAACAGAATCGGGATGCTTCGTTGCTAATTTCTCCATATCATCATTACTAGAGCGAAATCTCGATCCTTCATTGAATGAGGCGCAAATCATTGTCTTTTCTGTATTAAAAAAATAATAATAAATAAAAATAAATAAATAAATAAATAAATAAAATAGCATAAAAGATTGTCTTATTTGATTTTAAAACCAAAAATGTTAAATTTACCTTTTCGTGAGTATTAAATACACATATTTGCATAAGAGTCTCCACCGCCATTAAATATTGTTCGTGAAGCGGATCACCGTGATTCTTCAATGCCCTTCTTCCTCTTGTTCCTCTACTACCCAGAGAAATACAATTAATCAAGCCATTCTATTTCGATAAGGCGATATGATCAAATAAACATGTTTCGGTCATACAAGCGGTGAATATGGTTAAACCGACTACACGATTATCAAGCGGTGTGTCAAACATGTTTTTATATTACGAATCAATATTTCGGGATCGACCGTTGATTCCACCGTTATAATAATCATGTTGAATATCCATGTCGGGATGCAATTTGACATCATTATCAAATGCATTTGAGGGTGCATAAGAAATATAAAATCCATAGTCTCGTTATTGTATGACGAGTGTTATGTAATAATATCCATACTCTCGTTATGTAATAATATTACCTTTTCTTCATTTGCATTGTCGGGGTTCAAGAGAAAGTGCACATTATCGTTGGAGCTGTTCTCAACCTTTCGACTAGTGGGCTCCACACTATCATTAAACACAAGTATCGACCTTCACACTAGTGGGCTCCAAAATCTTGTTCACGGAGGGCTCAAAAGTCTCGCTCACGTAAAATTGCGCAAAAATCAACTAATCTTAGCCTTCACAATCTTCTTGTAATAATATCGACATGTTGATAAGAAACAAAATTCAAGAACTTACCTTTTCTTGATTTGCGTTATTAACAACATTTGGTTCATCATCATGTACACTACAAGGCTCCATAGTCTCGTTAGTGCCATTCTTAACAAGTTGCTCAAGTCTTGCTATCGTCTCCCGTAGAATGCTTCAATATACTCAATCCTCTTTATAAGCTCACCTCGAGGTTCGAATTTTCGATAATCTACTAGAGGATCGCAAAAATAAGGTAATATATAATAATCTTATTTACACATTCAATGTAAAATAAAATTTTGTTTATAAACAACAAACCTTTGAGTCTTGATCAACTTCACTCGACATACGCATAAAGATGCATCCTTGGGGGTTTCACATTTCTCAAGTGCACTTAAATGCCTCCCAAATGAACGCTCAATAACCTCAACCTTCTTTGCAAGCGCTGGGTCATCCAATCCTTCATAGCCATGCACCTCAGTGCGAACATGTACCTCACGGTGGACCTCACGGTGAACCTCACGGTGAACCTCCGTGTGAACCTCCGTGTGAACATGTTTACACGGAATAACCTTCCTCTTTTTCAAAGGTCTATGAGATGCATCTTCTGTTGACCCATTCTTGAAATGGTCTAAACTACATGTCCACCATGATGTATTGATCTCCTTTTCGGTGGGGACAAGTGTATTAATTGACTCTAGAATAGAATAGCCTCTCCAATCACCTTTTGTAAATGTTATACCATTACTCCATGAAACACAACGGGTACAACATCATCGACTTTGTGCCACCAATTTGTAGCATTCGGAAAAAGTTCCAATAACCATATCTAAAAATTTTAAAACCATTAATGTTAAATAAATAAGCTAACTTAATGGCTAGTTGTAAACTAAATTAATGTCCAATAACCCGGATATGTAAAGTTTTAAAACTAGATCAGAACAACTTGTATATGGGAACGTAACAAAGATATATCAAACTTGACTACAAGTTTGCACTTAATAAGAACATGTTGCGTTTAAGAATTATTAGTCACATCTGTTTCTAATCTAAGAGTTTGGGATAAAATCATGTACTTCAAAAGTCGACAAAATTGCGTCAACGCATTATGTCATTAGATTCATATAAACGTCAAAATAAATGAGGTATTCTATTCCATATGACCACATATTCTGATAACAATGCAGTTGCACTATAGCTATTGGATTAAAACCAAACTTAAAAGTGGATTTGGGGAGTCAAACATAGCATTTAGATACTAAAGGCTGGGTTGGGTCAACATTTACACTGCATTGACATAAATGAGGCAAGCAATACATAAGACAAGCAATAAATGAGAAAAGCATGCAAACCTTAAAGACGAAAACAAATCCATTCAAAGAATATTGAGGCTTGTATTTTTTCCCGTGTGTTGCAATTTTTGCAAAATATCCTTACGGTGTCTTGAATCAACATTATACACCCTAACGTGAAGCTCTTCCAAATATATTGTCCCCGAGGAAAGCATCAAAAGCACACAAATCATCCACTAGAGCCAAAATCTCATAGGGTATAACATGTCTAAGCTCATTACCCATGAATACATACTCTAAAGCCGAAGAACAGACAAACACAATTTGAATCATCATGAGATAGCTTTTAAAATCCTTATCCTTCTCAAGAAGTGCTTTAAGATCTTCACCCTTTATTATTGGTAGAGTAGGAAATACCCGGTTATGGAAATTTGAGACACTCTCACTCAAATGGTCTAAAGAAGGATTTCCAAATTTGAAACCGTTAACAAACAAAATTCCTCTACTAAACTCTAATGTATTGTGACCAATATCAAAATAAAAGGCGTGTCGATAGTAGCATCTTTGATATCCCTTTGGTGTTGAAGCAAAAATTCGTGACAAGATTATCATGGTCCTCCGTTTCTAATATCCAACCAGGGCCAAAACACTACTTTGAAACTTGTTATACCTTTCATTTTTTTCGAACAACTTCTTGGATATTGTTTTCGAAAGGTGTAGCTTAATTCTCAAACTAACCTTGAATCATAAACCTAGGTTAACAAAAACAAAATATTAAAATAAAACTAATTTATACATGATACTAGCTACAAGATTATTCGGTCTTCATGGGTATATTGTGTTACTAAAAAATACAAAATACCAACTATTTTCAACCAAAATTGATATACCCAAAAGACTTGATCGTTAACAATCCCAAACCTAACTAAAGGATTAAACATTTATTACATCTAAATAAGATACTTACATCAACACGATGCAACGATGAATCCATTGGAAATAAACAAAAATCCGATCTCTCAATCGGTGACAATATATGTTGTTTTGTGTTTGTGTTTGTGTTTAAGTTTGAGAATGATAATAAGATTTGGATTGATAATCATGTATTGATTAATTCTTGTGTATGATCCGATGGTTATTGCCGATCGGGTTTCAATACATTGGAAAGAAAGAGGTCACGGTGAAAAGTAGTTTTGTACTTTTTTTTTTTTACTTTTTGCACGTGGATAAATGCAAGTCGAGTAATAGTAGGTTGAATAGCGATCGGTTGCATGCAAATATGGTGGTTATTTGGGTAGATTAAAAGTAAAAAGTGTACTTTCCTTATGACACGTGTCATGTTTCTCGTGGAGCTCACAGCGGTCAGTGGGCTGTAGCATGACCATTTTGGAGATTGAAGAAAATTTTGACCATAGGGGACTACCAAAGATTTTGGACTTTTGTACTTTTCTCTATATAAAGCAGGGGCGAGCTAGGGGTTCCGAGTGTCCAGAACCCTATGGATTTTTCGATTTAGTGTTAATTTTGAAAAAAACACGGTTTTTCCTAAATACATCTGAAATACACCCGGTCTTTCGAAATGTGTTTCGAGTATTACGGTTCAAAAATTTGTCTGGCGATCATATTCGTCCCTGGCTCTTCCCTGATATAAAAGTAGAGTATCAAAGATATGAAATTCATCCAACAAAATATGACGCATACTTTTTTTTGTTTACCATTACTAAAGCTTTACCTGTAATCCATTTCGAATACTTTTCATATGCGAGAGATCAATTAGTTCATGTTCCAATTTTAGGGCTTTCCGGACGCCTTTGTTTGAAGTTTGAAAATTGTCTTATGGCTTCTTTGGTTTTTGACATCTGTGGTTATTATCCAATTAACTTATGTTTAGTTCTTATCATTAACTACTAGAAGGGTACCCGCGTGTCTGCGGCGGGTAGTCCGATGATATTTTAGGAAGCAAAAACGTTTTTCATTTTTACGTCTAATTCAAGTAAGTTTATCTCTTTTCAACTCGCTTCTTCCGACTACTAAAGAAACTCATAAAAATATATCAAAATGGATGTTCAATTAAAGAGCACAAAATTTTAAAATATGGTGAAATTAGATCATAAAAAATTAAGCGGGTTAAAAGATATTTAAATTTAAAATAACGGTAATTAATTAGTTAGGAAGTGGCGTATGTCACCATTATTAGGCTCTTTATTTTAATTTGTTAGCCTTTCTTTTTGTTATTTTTTAGTTAGAAAAGTGATACGTATCAACCGATGATTAAGCTCCTTATCTTATTTTTTAATTCTTTTCATAAAGCAAGTAAAAGTCAGAATTTTAAGCGCCCCAATTTTAGAAGGCCTAAATCGATATAAAGTCTAGTTAGATCATGGCATATGGCGATAAATATAGTAAATGAATTGCTAACCCAACTCTCTCGCCAATTCCCTACCCGCTAGTGAATTCATTTCACAACACTCCAAATGTATATGTATTAGTTGTATGTGTTTGTTTGGGTTTTCAGTATCTTTTCCGTGACATCATTATTCCGCATATAAAAGACCTTCAATCTCTTTCCCGTCAAACACTTTCCCAAAAGTAAATGATTTTGATAAATAAAGTTTGTATTGATTGAAATAAAGGTTAAAGTTATAAAAATTTAAATCAAAATAAAATAAACCTACTAAAAATGTAAAACTAAAACTCATAAAAATATATCAAAATTGATGTTGAATTAAAGAGCAAAATTTTAAAAATATGGTGAAATTAGATCATAAAAAATTAAACGGATTAAAAGATATTTAAATTTAAAATAAAGGTGATTAATTAGTTAGAAAGTGGCGTATATCCCTTTATTATTACTTTTTTATTTTAGTTTGTTAGAGCTCATAAAATTTTATTCTTGTAACACCCCAAAATGGCTTACAGCGGAAGAAAAATTTTTGGGATGCTACTCGGTTGGATCATAACATAAGCGAAAAATAATAGTTTTTTCGTAAAAGAATTCGTTTATTGAAGTAAAATAGAGTTCTAAAGTTTGAATTGTTACGGAAAATGGCCCATTAACAAAGTTTGGTCCCCGTCGTCGTCGAGTCGTATCTATGACTACGCCACGCCAATGCCCAAGCGCCTCGAGTTAGCTATCTCCTTTTCACCACGAAAATACATGCTAAAAAGTCAACATGATGGTTGAGTGAATTCATAGGTTTAGTAAATAAGCGGTTGATCACAAGATTTTCAAGTTTAAGATAGATAAGCCATGGGCTACGTTGTTATCGCCCATAAAAGATAGTTAATATTATTGCACTAAGCTCATGACACCAAACTAACGCATACACCTAAATTACGGTGTAAGTAAATAAATTGCCCTCCGAGATGTAATAGCCAATTACATAAAGATACCAAATATAGTGCGCCCATTATTTCCGAATAACCGAGTGGGGTCGTCAGGTTCCCATAATACTATCCACGATATTTATGTTCACCATGAGTGATTAATGGTTCATGATGTATGGGACTTTTGGCAAACAACTTAGGCGAGTCATAATATCAAAAGTACAATGCAGTTTTCAAGCAATTGTGATCATAGAAATAGTAGTAGCATGTATTCTCCCCAAAGAGATTATAAAATAGTTAAAAGATTTAAAAGTGGGGCTATGAACTCACCTTAGTCCGAAGCAATGCAAGGATCGATACTAGCACGACTAGTATACAGAAATGTGACACAACATTATCACAAGCTATCAACGCACAACGATGTCAAGAATACGGTAAGGCGACGCGTCATCGGTACAACCTACTAGTATATGGTTCATCTCAATTATAATTATCGTAAAGTAAAGAGGTTTTCTAAAGATAGATGTTTTAGTTTTCGTGGATTTTTAGTATCGATATCTTATAAAAAGTTTAGTGTCGTTCTCGAAAGAAAAGTTTGGTGTTAACGTTTCGTGTGGTGGTATGAAAACATAGACTCGACAAGTAACTCACGCCAAATATAACTCACACTAAAGCGTAATGTATATCCCCATACATTATAAGAATAGTCAAGTAGTTTTGACCAAGACTCAAGAACACACACCAAAGCATAAAACATATATAAAGGAACTAAACAAGTAAGAATCATCTAGCAATAAAACAAGCAAATGGTTGAGCCTTAGGCATTTATAAGAAACTCTAGATAGTTTAGAAAAGTCAATTAGACTTTATAAGAAGCTCGTTTCATAATTTTTATAAAGTTGTTGGGTTTTATATAAATAAAAGGATTTTCAAATAGAAGTATAAGTTTAATAAGTTTTTACAAATTCCGATATAATGCGTCCGTTTATACAATATTTCCGTGTTAATAGACTTTAATGAAAACTTGATTTTTAAAACAATATATCCTATCAGATTTATAATTAAACATGTGTTCTAGTTAATTACTCCAACCCGTTTCAATAATAACTTAACTAAATAGTTTTAGTAGTTAACCACATTTTAGATTATGTATTAGTTATTGTTTTGCCACATATCATTAGTTTCATCTCATATTGGTCCATCTGAGTAGAGTCTAATTTATCACCTCCGTCTCGAGTCCAAATAGTCCGATATAAGTCCAATATCGTAAAGTTCAATATCAAGTGTCAACCACGTTCATCAAACGTACCAATGAACATCAAAACCAACGATAAGTAAGTTATTCTAATATCCGATATCCTATTAATTCAATTTAGTTATAACTTGCAAATTAAATCACCAACCATTTCTTTCATGAAAATTAATACTCATTTTTTTTTATAGTTTGCTAATCCATTATAAACCCCTTTGTGTTCCCGATTCACGGACCGGTCAAACAACCAATACAACCCACTGGGTTGTTGACCAAATCGACACTGACACGAGACCAGCGAAATAAATCAAACCCAAATGACACAATACAAGTAACTAACACAACAACAACCGAGGCAACAATAAACCATCATCTAGCCCAGTTCGTGGTCATTCAAGTCGATCGGTCCGATTACCAAGACAACAACGGCGGCAGAATGAACATCATATTGCAAAACTAAGAACCCAAATCGGTGACTGACCATGTACGCGACACCAAATCCGACCAACTTACCCTTTTAACCAAGATTTACCACGAAGGTTTTCAAAAGATTTCGAATCAAAAGCGAATTGTATTAATTTTAACGAAAGTTAAACACGCGAGTTATTTGAATCATGACGAGCTCAACTCAACTAAATGCAGAGTTGACTCGGTGAAGTCGACTCGACTCGCCAGAGTTGAGTTGACTGATTATAATATCATACAAACACCACTTTAACTCAAGGATTTACCACGAATTTTATTAAAATGAGTTTTCAATCCGATTTTTAATATCCACGAAAACAAACCAACACAAACATTATATAATAATATTAGAATAATAATCGGATGTCTAAACTTAGTCGAAAACACGAAAGAAAAGGAAGAGGATGGTGGAAGAGGCGAGGAGATGGAGGCTCGGTATGGAGGCGGTTGTAGCCAGTGGTGGTGGTGGATGGCTCTCGGACACATTCAATCAAACCCTAGCACAAAACCTCTTTTAACACTCGTTCAAACCCTAGGTTGGAACCGAAACGTAGCCTTAGGGGCGTGGGGCGTCTAGGGCGCGCGTTGCATAAACGTGGTCACAAGACCCGATCTATCGCTGGGGCGGTGTAATAGTTGGTGGTCGCCGAATAGTGGTAGGAATCGATCGGCCACGGAACCCCTAGCTTGGGGTGGCCGGATATTTAAGAGAGAGGAGGTTAGTGTGTTTTATTTTAGAGATAAGGATAAGTAAAAATGAGGGAGGTAGGAGTTTATATACTCTTGGAGGACCCTTTTGCCAACTTTCAAACTTGAGGTAAGGTGGATGAAAATATAACAGGGACCATTCTTGTAATTTCCGATGAACTTTTATAAATATTAGGTTCGGGACACATTCGGAGGAATAAATGTTCGATAAAGTTACGAGACTTACGCCAACACGTTCGTAATAATTTTTCCAATAAAGCGAGTATTTACACGACTATTTTCTCGCAAATCGATAACAACGCATCAAGATGATTAATAGGTTTATGGTTGTTCGTATTGTCGTCGTGTCTAATTTTCACGTTCGTGAGATAACTTTCGTTTTCCGTCAAATGAGGTCGAGAAAATTCGTAAATGAAAAAGCGGATGAATTTTCTCGAAACGAATATCGGAGTAAAGTGCGAGTTATTCTGATTCTCCCTCCGTCCTAAAATTATTGTCCCATTGATTTTTTAGTCTTTCTTGCAACTTTTGTGTAATTATTTTTGTTTGTATTATATAATACTTGATGAAAATATATGAATATATTAGGTTTTAAATGTATTTTCATTTGGTATAATTTTCATCAAGTATTATATAACACAAATAAATATATTAATGGTCAAAGTGAACAAGAAAGACCTAATGAAGTCAAAGGGACAATAAAAATAGGACGGAGGTAGTATTTTTAGTTAAAGTGACACATGTCACCAATGATTGGAGCTCCTTATCTTATTTTTTAATTCTTTCCGTAATAAGCAAGTAAAAGTCGAATTTTTAAACTTTCAATTTTAGAAGGCTCAAATCGTTATAAAGTCTTATAGAAGTATAGATAAATATGTATAGTTCTTGATTGGCTCATGATACACACACACAATTTTTATACTTTCCCACAATCTGTATTACGGTATTGTATGATGTGCTATAAAGCTTGTACAAAATGGTGTTTTATAATAAAAAAAATGATGTGTGAATGAGTGAATCAATCCATAATTGGTAAAATCCTTGAACCTGAGACGACTGGGACAACCTGCTTGCGTCATTTCTCTCCAAATGACCGAGACAACCCGGATGCCCAGTCGGCGACCCAGGTTTTTTTTTTTTTTTTTTTTATTTAATTCAAACATTTTTAACATTAAATTTAAATTTCATTCAAATTAAAAAAAACATTACATTCTGAAACTAAAAAGTAGAGTGATCAAGAGTTTGTCGAAAATAAGTAGAGTGATCGGTTATCTCTCGAACAATTTACGTGAATAGCTCTGGCTCATACGGAACCGCCGAGAGAATGTTCTTCGTCGAGCTGCGGTTTTGGAGAAGTATGCCGCCACTAAACGATTATGAGCACCCTCATGATCCCTACGTATGTACCTTCGTCGGGTTTTTGGCTATGATGCTTTGTAAGTCTTCCAAGCAAAATCCAAACTCCATAACTCACTAAAACTTCTTCCCGTCGGAAGGCGAAGAACCGAATAAATCTCGAATGACGACATATTAAAATTGTGTTTCGTGGGTATTTCGTTAGAATGGTTGATTGAATATAGATGAAAATGATGAGTGGTGAATTGTGTTTGAGGTGAGTTGGTATTTATTGAGTGGTAAAATGGGTTTGATTTTTTTTTTTTTTTAGTTGGATTACCAAACGGTCCAATTTAAATTTTGCATTTAATCCAAGCGGTCAAATGATAGAACAATAAACTTACATCGGTTGAGAAGCCACCGGTTGCCTAAATACCCACCAAACGACCGATGTGCCAACCTCCCTTACATTCGAGCAAACCGATGTTAACATCGGTTGAGGTGCTAAAAACGGTGCCCAACCGATTTTAAAGCTTGATTGCTACCGGCCAATTTGGTCCGATCCTTGACGCAGGACGACACAGAACAACCTGCGCCATGCGTCGCCTTTCTCTCTCCGTGACGCAGGACAACCGGATGCCCGGTGACGACCCAAAATTTTGTATTTGTATCGTTGGAACATGGAATAGCAAGAGTTAACATCGAGTGTAACTCGGACCGATGTTGCATTTTATGGTCACTCGACCGATGTCCCAACCGAGACCCACAGTCGAGGCGCCCGATCTTAAGATCGGTTGAGGTTGCATATTTTTGGTGCCCAACCGATTTGCACCTCTCGACTGCGACTAGCCTTACTGATTAAAAAAGGTTAACTTATCTTGTTGCAGACACAGGTCTGAAACTAATCAATTTGATTTGATTTGTTTAGGTGCATTATGTGAAAAGTATATATAAACATGCATGCGCTAGCTCTTACGTAAGACATCTTTAGTACGTCATTATGAAAAATCCATTACTTCCTAAAGACTCCACAAAATGACTTTGAATTGAATGACCCTACTACGCGTATTCAATCAAATCTGTGGACATATTCCTCCTGGTTTTCTAACAAAGTACAACGACAGCCACACGTTCAATAAAATGATTAATTACCGTTATTATCGACTTAACTAAGGATTCATTGTACCGGTTACAAGTAACGTAACATGCAAGAAAAAGATAATCACCTGTTACGAGAGATTAGTTTAACCGGGCTATGTTAAGTCAAAACATACGGAAAAAACCTAATTGAGCAGAAAAACCGAGCCGAACCTGTCCGACCGAAACCGGACCAATCATATTCGGTTCGGTTTTCGGTTCGTTTCGAGCCAAAACCGAGAAAAACACACCTAAACCGTACGAACACATAGTAGAATTTTGATTAGGTCTAGTGCAATAAACACATGGTATAAAAATATCCTCGAGTTAACGTTAAATGATCCTTTCAGATTAAATTTACGGATCATTTTCATTTATGTTTATTTTAAAACACGTCAAAAATATATAAATGAACGTTTTGTAGGTTTGAGCCAACATTCAAGGATGTATTTGTTATTAGCGATGGTTTATAAAACAACGATGTTAAAGAAAAACCATTTATTAGACGATGTTATGTTAACAACTCAAGCTTGTGTGCGGGCTTAGGGTTCGTTAGGATTTCCTCTCATGTAACATCTATATATTATGCCGTTAGATTATAGAATTCTCTGCAGATTATGATCTATTATTGAGGCACTATATATATAGATGTAATATAGCGACTATGTAAAATAATCACTATATATTGCCTATAAAGTTTATGATGGGT
This sequence comes from Chrysanthemum lavandulifolium, assembly GCA_022545495.1. Taxonomy (NCBI): domain Eukaryota; kingdom Viridiplantae; phylum Streptophyta; class Magnoliopsida; order Asterales; family Asteraceae; genus Chrysanthemum; species Chrysanthemum lavandulifolium. The sequence goes on along the minus strand of CM040246.1, from coordinate 5,010,493 downwards.
GATGAAAATAATAAACTATGCGATGCTACATTACATTCCATTAAAATTGTACATATTTAATTACCACGTGATATTAAACAAACATTTACACCTAAGTAAACATCAAGTTGTAATTATTTTATCAATATAATTATAATTTTTAAACTTAATGATAATCTAAACAAATTTAGTTGCAACCACAAGTCAAACAGGGTTGATCGATCATAGGGATATGTCAAAGTCAGCCATATATGGTTCATGATAACTCATAAATCTTCCTAACCGATCGAGTTTGCTATCATCATATTTGACGAAGATAGCCGTAGCAGTAAACAATAGTAGAAAGCAGCAACTATTTATTTTGATAAAGCGTTCGATAACATAGCTATATAGTCATAATAAATAAGTGAAAACGCTAATTACTCGTAAATGCTATTAAAAATAACATTTCAATTTGAAACGTTTAAATAAATTAGAAATCATGCTTGTTTTCAAACAAGCACTTTAAACAAAACACTAACCATTAGTTAATAGTTGCTTCAAAATACTTTTAAATACTTGCTATCAAACAAACATGCCATTTATTATTTAAAAGATGCTTTACAATTTTAATTAGTGGTTCCTCTCTGGCTTTTGAATGTTTATGTTGCATCAAGAAGAAAACGACAACAAAAGTAATTGAATATTAATCGGATGATTTGACTTTTCATCTAATGTATGTATTTATATTTATTTATGCTATATTTGCAAATTATCTCATTTTGTGGAAAAACAAACGAACATATATGTCCAAATAACCGATTTTAGATATCCTGTCGTGATTATTAAAACTAGACGAATAGTTCATAGCGTCGAAATTTAACACGACATATAATTATAATTATGAAATTATGGTTAAATGGTTCGCGTGTAGAATATATGTACGTTATTTATTGAATCAATCATTTAATTTATATATAGTTATTGAAAGAAATTATATATATGTAAAATTAAATATTGGAAGGAATAACAATATGAGTAAAGAATAGTAATTTAATAGTTCTCACTTTGAAAATTTTAAAGTAAATTATTTACAGATGGACTAAGGCTGTTGTATTATTGTTAGAGCCTTTGGTATGAGCGTTATAAGGATGACTGATGTCTTATAAAGCCACTTGCACACCGCCCCTTGAGCCATCGATACTCGCACCGTCATCACCAGCTCGCGTTTACGTTTTTTTTTATTAATTTTATATGTTTGTGTGCCTTGTGTTAATGTGTGTGTTTTGTTTTTATATTTAGTGTGTATATCTAAATGTGTTGTTTTATTTAAATAGAAAAAAGAAAAGAAAAAAAACAATTTAAACATGTGAGGTCCAGTAGTGTCTTATAACTTAAGTGATGAATGAAAGCATTTTTTCAGGTAAGTTATAGGTTATGAGTTATAAAAAAAAAATACTGATATAATAACACCTTTTGCTAGTATAACACTAGCCATATGGCTCCGGAGCTACTGATGCTCTTATAAGAAGCTTGGATATTATTATGACATGTATACTTCTGAATTTCGCACCTAATTAGAAACAAAATGATGAGTATAAAGTGAAAATATTATTGATATGTCATGTCTTACGCATTTTTAAACACTGTAATTTTTGTTTTTTGTAATATTATACAGGGTACTTAGTTTTCACATAAAAAAACAAAATCTTATCATAATAAAGTCATTAAAGTGGGTATATAAAATGAGAAATACACTTCAAACACTTCCTAAAGTACAAAAAATGTAAACATTCATGTATTTTAAATAAACATTTAAAAAATATTCGTTTATTAATTAGACAAAAACAAAAAAACATCTCAAATACAAATCAGTCTTTACTACCTTCTTCTAATGCAAGTTTTCCCATTCAATTTTCCAACACATATCCTATTTTAAAGGTCCTTATTTAATGTCTCTACTGTAGATATTTTAAATATCTTAACTATTTCCATCTGTCATCACATAACAAATGTGAAATATAAATACCCTAACAACCCACCAATTTCCCATATGTCAAAGAAAACAAAACCCTGAAAATACACACACACACATACAAGAAAGAAGAAAAAAAACATGAAGCTTGTTTGGTCACCTGAAATTGCAGCCAAAGCTTTTATGGACACAGTTAAATCCGTAAGCACTCTATTATATATAAGAGAAATGATAAAGAAGCCTAAACTGAGATGTCATCCTCCGGTTGGTGACATCAGAAGACCCACTTCTAATGTCACCGATCAGATGATTACACCACAGTTTAGGCATCTTTTTAGGCCTACTATTAGGTCCATATACATGTCTCAGTTTGCATGATACATATTTTTGTAACATAGTTATTGATTTTATATATGTTTTTTTGTATATACAGTGCGAGTTATTCGAAGGATCAAGCGTTGCAGAGCTAATATCAGCCATGGCAGCTGGTTGGAACGCAAAGCTAATAGTCGAAACATGGTCACGAGGTGGTGTAACAACAACAAGCATTGGTCTAGCAGTAGCATGCACACACACGTGTGGGAGACACGTGTGCATAGTACCCGACCAAGATTCTAAAAACGAGTACACAGCCGCCATGCAAAAAGCAGGAATGAAGGCAGAAGTCATCATAGGAGTACCAGAAGAATCTGTCAAAGGTATGAACTTTTATGACGTAGTGTTAATTTTGTTAAAAAACTCGATTTATTTAAATGCACCTGGTCATTTTGTGTTCTTTCTAGGTATGATGATAGATTTCTTGGTCGTGAATTCTAGGAATTAGGGGGTATTTGTTTCGTTTTATATAGCCGGCTTATTGCTTATTTGATTTTGGGTTTACGTTTTGTAAGCTCACTTTTTTCCCCTTATTTTGAAACTTTTTGGTTTAAATAAGTTTATTATGTCATAATGAATTTATGTAAAAGTCTCAAAATAAGCCTAGAAAAAAAGTGAGCTTATGAAACATACGCCTAAAATTAAATAAGCCATAAGTCGATTGTATAAGCCGAAACAAACACCCTCTTAGTAGTTAGTACGCCGTAATGTTAATTTTGTTAGATCTTTTATAAATGCATCTGGTCATTTTGTGTTCTGGTTTTCTGTCTCTAGGTATGATGATAGACTTCTTGGTGGTGGATTCTAGGAAAAACAACTATTCTCGGATTATTAAGGAGGCGAAATTCGGACAACGTGGGGCTGTTCTAGTTTGTAAGAATGCTATGTCGGATTTAAGGTTAAGGAACTTGTTTGAGGGTTTGTCAAGAAGGATTGTGAGGTCGGTTTTCTTGCCGGTGGGTAAAGGCTTAGATATTGCGCACGTCGCGGCTGGCGAAAACGGGTCGGGTTCGGATAATAAAGTCAAGAAGAGCAGATGGATCCGACGGGTCGATAGGAAGACTGGTGAAGAGTTTGTGATCCGAAAGTAAATGAGATTTTTTTCTTTAGAATTTTTGCTAGTTTATAAAAGAAATGTTCTTAATTTGTTGATTTCTTTGAATTTTCTACAACAAGTAGTTTTTTAGTTGAGATGTTGTAAATATGATGTAGTATTCATAATAACATTTTCTTTATTTTTCTCTGCATGAAGTCCATGATGTGATAGAAATTACTTATTGCTTGCTAGAAAACTTGTTATATTATTATACGTGTAGAATTTAATTTAATAATCAGTAGTAACTAATGAAGAGACGTGCTCAACATGTCCAATTCAGTTAACTTATGTTGATAAGCTCATTTAAACTACTTTTGAGAAGCTTTTTTTTTTGTGTTGCTTCTTAGTAAAGCTTGCAACTTACCTGAGGATGGCTTACCACATTTATACAACTAAGACTCAATTAATTAGCCTATTTTTGCATAATGTTCAAAACTTTGAATATACTACATGTGCATGGCTTGTTTACATCCAAAATATCAGTTGTATCATATCTAACAAGTGTCACAAAAGATAAGACTATCTTGTAGTTGACTTTTGTAATATTAATGAACCTCCTGAATTTTGAAACTATCTAACAAAAAATATCACAATAGAGAGGCAGAATTGTGAAAAGTTTAATGGAAATGTAGATCAATATTTAAGGTAATGAATATTTTACTCGTATAATGAATTTCATAAAACACTAAAAAGATTTTCCTATTTTTAGATTATTTTGTTTACGTATATAAATTGCAAAAAAGACTTGGAAGCGAATTGATATCCTTGTTCTTATCCATATCGAAATTTCTCTGAAATTTGCCTAAAATAACCAAGTGTTTGAAATTTATAATTCTTTATAAATTGATTACTTCCTACCAAAGGTAATGGTTATTTGGATTTAAAGACTTATATAATTCATGGACACGGTTTCATAGAAACTTTTTAAATATATCAACTTGTTGTTGACTTGAGTATGAAATTTCGACATGTAAAACAAGAATTTTGCATTGTATGTAGATAAGCTAAGACATGATGTCAACGGATCAATCGGATATCAAGAAATTATAACCGCATATTTTAAATGCATTTACAAAAATAGATGTATATCATTTTAGAAATCTTTATCTTATTTAAAATGTATAATTATAAAATTTTCTTATTCTTTTCATTTTAGTTTTTGTTCTCAATTGATCTCTTCTTATACTAAAATAGCCTATTTTGACAATTAATATGTTGGTTTTGCCAACCATGCATAGTCATGTACATTTTGAAAGCTGCTCTAAGAAGTAACATATATTAGGACATGATGTTACTTCCTACGTCTCAATATGTGTTTTTATCTTTAAAATGCGCAAATTTTGATAAAAAATGGTATTTAGTGGCTATTTTTAAAACTTTTGTGATTGGTTAGATGATTAAGTTAACACTTATTAGAAGATAAAACATTGTAGAAATTTTGAAATATGAACAGTATTTGTTTTGTGGCTAGAGAAGTATAAGATCAAGTGAAATGTTCGGTTAAACACTCGGTCGACCAAAAATAAGGACACATCAGCATCACTACACCTCCTCACATGGGACATGTTCTAGACCAAGAAAAAGGACGAATCAATCAAGTTTCGACCGACTTGTGTGAGCATGTTTGTGTGTAGTTGTTTATTTAATTGATTTTTATAGTATTTATTTTGAGTGGCGTCATCGGTTTTCTTATTACATTACATTGATAGTAAAGTTACTGTAGAGAGAGAAAACTGATATGTTATCCGTGTCCTCATTCATCACCATTACTCTTAGGGGCCGTTTGGTTCGAAGGAATTCGATGTAATCTGTTGTAATTGTAATCTGAATTACATTATAATCCTGTTTAATGGCGGGATGGATGGAATTGTAATTCGATTCACATTACATCGGGTGTTTGGTTTGCAACGTAATGTAATTGAATTACAACCAATTACGTCCAGTGATGTAATTCAGATTACATAGCAAACTTGATGGAATGTGTTGAATTACGTTGTAATTCAGATTTTTACGAGTTAAATATCAGTATTTATCTTTAATCGTTATTATTATTATATTATTTAATTTAAAAAATAAATAATAATTATAATAATTATTTTCATATTATATATAAATATCAAATAAATAATTAATTTTTTAATAATTATTTTATATTAAATTTATGATTTTATTTACTATTTTATTTAAAAAGTATTATTATTTTTTTAATACTATTATTATTATTATTATTATTATTATTATTATTAAATAATATTATTTATTATTACTATTATTATTATTATTATTATTATTTTATTAATTATTATTATTATTATTATTTTATTAATTAATATTATTATTATAATATTATATTATTATAATTGTATAAAAATTATTATTATTATTATTTTATATTTATTATTATTATTATTATTATTATTATTATTATTGTTATATTATTATTATTATTTTAAATAATATTATTATTATTATTATTAAATAATATTATTTATTACTATATTATTATTATTATTATAATTATTATTATTATAATTTTATCAATATTATTATTATTATAATTTTATATTTATTATTTAATATTATTATTATTATTATTATTATTTTATTATTATTATGATTATTATTATTATTATTATTATTATTATTATTATTATTATTATTATTAAATAATAATATTTATTATTATTATTATTATTATTATTATTATTATTATTATTATTATTATATAACTATTTTAGTATTTTATTATTATTATTATTATTTCTTTATTTTTATATAAAACATCACTTTCATTATTTTTTTTATTTTTTATTTTTATTTTTATTTTTTATTATCAACATCACTTTCATTGGAAACAAAACCAGGTGGATTCTGAGAAATTGGTGGGGAGCTTGAAACAATCTGGCTCACACTTTGAAAATAAGAAACTAATCCTCATCAAGATATAAGCGGCCTTGGCCTCCGATGTCTTGAGTTATAGAGAACTTCCGGATCCGCTTAAGTAAGGTCACCGTCGTCACCTCAAGTTCTCCTAAGGAGGAAAATGAAAGGGTGAACCCGTATCCAATGTCATACATTTGGCTCCGTATTTGATCGCGCTTACGTTTGGCGCGTCAATCATCGCACGACGTGGCACAAACTCCATCATACCGGTTTGTGTGAGGGGCGACCCGTCAAATCGACACATCGTCCGCCCTCCATCCAGGAATAGAGCAAGATATCCGCCGGCCGTAAGACTTGCTCCCTTTCTCCACCCAATCCGATGTCAACCTCTTTCTGGTGAGACCCGGATCGAGAACAAATATCAATCAAAGTGTCGCACTATGTTGTGCCGATGTTTAATACCAATAGTGCCGGTAGACACGATACAATAGATGGTCCCGTAAATATCCCTGTGAAAACCTTGGAGCAAAGTGAACACGGCATCGAATCGAGAAGAGGGAACACCTAGCCGATAACATAGTACACATCTCAGTAAGTTACGCATTCATAGTCATCGGCCCGATTATCGGGACCACTCGAGCCATCGAGTATGGTCTTCCATTTGCGATCTCCATAGGGGCCATCCGCTCTAGCGGATAAGCGAAGGTGGATTCAAATCTTTGGTGACACGTCACGAAATATAACGCCAATTTCTTCATGAGTTTGGGGCAAAGCAATTTCACAAGAGCTACCCAAAAGGTCGGTCTTCATTTTCTCGTTAAAACATGCGGGGCATCATCAAAGGAAGATCCAAGCGCGCCATACGGGCCGAAGAAGTTCATCAGAGGGCGGCCGATTGCATTCTAGAAGCACGGAAGGCATAGTTCAAAACATCACCAAGGCGTAACGCCAAGCCCCCAAATTCAAAGGGAAGAGTGGCGGTCTCCATTGCGATTTCAAACCCGGGCCAACGGTGACAATTCGCTCAAGAGGCGAAGCTTCATCGAATGAAATCGAAAGCACGTTCAAAGACACGGGGGAACATGTGCGCATAAATCTGACTTGAAATGCCAAGCACATGCACGCGGAAGCGACAACTCGCATCGGGATCATTAAGCTTAGCAACAGCGTCCATAAGTTCAATGGTTTTAGAAACTCGTTTCAAAACAAGCTACTACTAAACTCAAGATCTACACCAGCAGGCCCACCCAACAATTTCGCCATGCGGTGGCGGGCAATATTAGGAGGAAAACACCTTGAGTATGCTTCTAGGATCTTCCTTGGCCAAAAACCTCGGTTTATCGGCGTTGAGGTGCAAACCATCTTGAGGTCCATCTATCATAATGAGCTCCAAGGCCTTCCCAACAAACAGAGTATCTCCAATGATTTATTATTTAGTATTATATTATTATTATTATTATTATTATTATTATATATATATATATATATATTTTTTATTATTATTATAACACTTTTATTAAAAGCTACATGTGATTCTGAAAAATTAGTGGGAAGCCAGAAACTAACCTACCACACACCTCTAGAATAATAAAAAACCAATCATATTAAAAATATGAATAAGACCTGCGCGCCCAATGTCTTGAGTCATAGAATCGTCGAATCGCGCTTTAGCGGGGTTCTGCGTCATTCCAAGTCGTCCAAAGAAATTTAGTATTATTATATTATTATTACTATTATTAATTATTATTATTATTATTATTATTATTATTATTATTATTATTATTATTATTATTATTATTATTATTATTATTATTATTAATGTTTTACAATTACATTCGTTCTAGTCAACCAAACGTAATAATGATTCTATCATATACAATTCCAACAATTACAATTACAACACATTCCAATTCTTTAAATTACAATTCATTCAAATTACAATTCCTTCCAAAGATTACAATTTCTTCAAAATATTCTCATGAACCAAACGCACCCTTAGCCTAATTTATCTGAGGTGTTGTAGAATGGTACTAAAGCACTAGAGTAGACTCGAGCCTTTTTTGGGTACAAGATGTAAATTTCAAAAACTTTACAAAACATAAGATGCTAGATGCCAATTCTCTCATAAAATAAGAATCTTTGTAGGCTTGTAGCAATGCAAATCAGAAATTAGCGTAAAGTATTTCAAATGAGAACCTTTTTTTTTTTTTTTTTTTTTTTTTTTTTTTTTTTTATTTTTAAATAAGCTAACAAACCGAAATAGCAATTTGAAAGTTTAGGTGCAACTTATAAAGTCGGTTGGTCGGTTTTGGTTATCAATTACGTCCATGTCAAGTTATGCTCCAAATTATTTTATCACAAAACCAGGTATAATAATCGATCATGATTTCTTTGTGATTCTTTTATTATGAACATCTTCTTTCTTGTTCCTTTATTTAGGCAGCATACTAATAATAACATGCAAATCAAAATATATATATATATATATATATATATATATATATATATATATATATATATATATATATATATATATATATATATATATATATATATATATATATATATATGAGGATAGTGAATATGAGGTTGTACACATCTAAGCTACGTACGCGAAACCATCAAAAATTACGTCGTTTTAACAGAAAAACATCAAATCTACCTCATTTGTATCACGTCCTTCATGATATTAATGTTTTATTGATTTCATCACAACATCAGCTTAAGTTGAGTTCGCGTTGATACATGCATTTTCTACATCATATTGTTAGGTTATTTCATTAACTAACAAATTAACTATAGATTCAACAAATGGTTTGATTTTATTCACTATTAAATCGTTTCACTATCGTATATTAGTTCCACTACTCAAATTTTGAAAAATATTAACCAAAATGACGTATTTTTAAGATTTTTATGGTTTCGCATGTAAGCTTAGATGTGAGACAATTCTATATTCACTTTTCCTATATATATATATATATATATATATTGTTATTTATGGAAACAAAAGGATATACAACAACAACATTATTGTCAAACAAATGACAATCGAATGAGCTTGTTTTGTAGACTTTGTATAGATTACGATGGAAAACTAAGTCGACAAAAAATGACATGTTTCCAGATTTTACGAAGCAGCTATAAGAAGTCAATAACGATAAGCTTTTCCAACTTTCAAACGCTCACCACCGTTATCACTTAATTGACTACAAATATATATAAAAAATGGATTTTAATTTACTACTCATTAAAATGCATATTTTATTCCTGAAAATGACAACTTTATAAATCCATGCGGATTTTTTGTTTTACTTCTTCAAAGTTCTCTTTAATTTCTTATATGTACTGCAAATTGAGTCGCCTTAAACAAGTACATATTTTTGTAACGTATATCATCAACAAGTTGTAACATACTTGTTATTTGCAAGCTATAACACGAAAATGTGCAGACCAAAAGCAATAAACTAAGCATACTTTCCATATTCGCGTAAGTGATGTAGTCCCGTTTTTGGTAGCCCACAAAACTCTGCAGATCGACCAGTCATGTACAACGTTTTTTTTATATATATCGAATCCACGGTTTTATTTCAAGGCCGGCACAAAAGTGTATACAAGAAAGACGAGGTACCAACAGAAGATTGTCGTGAGAGCTGTGATGCGACTACTTGATAACTAGTCCTAACAACCTTCATCATTCAATTCATCATCGTTTAGCGATAAATAGATATTCAAGACGTTAAAGAAAAGAAAAGGGAAGAATGCAGGGTTGGCGTAGAATAAGTGGACTAGATCAAAGCCCTGCAAATTGCCAAATTGAAAAGAAAAATCATCATGATTCGGGTTTTGACCTGCCAAATATGATCGAGCACAACTTCTAAACGAGGCTTAAATTCTTACCGTACTACATATGCACGCACACACCACTTTTACGACACATTCTCCATCCCACTACTTGTACATATTGTATTTCATTAATTTAAGATGAACATATTAAAATTTTAATTCTAATAACACTATGATAAGAACAAATTGCTACTCTCTCATGTGCATCTTAATTTAGAAAACTAAAACGTCTTGCATTTCATGTGAAGTGATCCAATGAATAACTACAATTATATTATGATGGTTTAAGCTTAATCACACGTAATTGGAAAAGATTAACCAAATAAACACGATTATAAAGGTTTTTGTATATGTTGTAATGTCACAAGTAGGACTACTTGTTAATTACTTAATTGGCTTGTATGTATGATTTTGTATGTATTAATTTAGTCACACGTCTTTAAAATAAATACAATTAGACAAATAGTCGTACACATTAATTAAATAATGAGTTGGTAGTTAAATATCTAGACAATTACAAAAGTACGAAAGATGCTTTTAGTTTAAGCTACACGATCGAATAAAATAACTAATTAAGATAATCAAATTATAACGAAATTGAAAGATGTGTTTAGGAAAGTGACAATGAAACTAAAAATCTATGTTAAATTTGCTGACTTTGTCTTGCTAAAGTCATGGTTATTAGATTACAGAAATCATTTGTTGCCATCCGATACTTTGAACTAAAACATCCAAGTAATACGCATATCTGAGTTACAATTGTTCTATATACCGCTTTGGTTTTTTGCAACGAGAAACTGATTGCAAACTAGCGAGGCATCAGTGACTTATAAAATCATAGACTTCATGAGTTCACGCAATCTACAGATGAAACGGAACTAAGACATAAACAAAAAATCGCCAAGAGAAAAGAAAAATGAAGCGCATAAACAAAGGTATAAAATTTAACAAGTCAACTACCATATATTTGCATTAAGTCTTATAACTTTTTCATATCGTACTACATGCGTACATAAACACCACTAGTACTTTTATATATTTCGATTAATGCTCCAACTTACCTTACAAAACATATGAAAGATGCACTTTAAAATAGAAGTAACACCCAACCAAAGATATATCCTTTACGTCTTAACGTCGAATACGATGTGTAACGAATATAATAATGTTATCAAACAGCTAACAAGTGTTGTTGCACAACATATACAAGCCTTTATCTAGTTCATAGCCAATTGTTGACTTCTTACAGATATGGTGAAAATTAAGAAACTTTGTTCATACCATGCATGGAATCAAGACACCTATGCATTATACCTGTTACATTAAAACTGATGATTGCAATGTTTATTGCATAAGGCAATGATGATTTGTCTGCGTGTTAACTATTTTTTGAGTGTGTCTCGCGCATTCTCGTATCTTGGCTGGGTAACCAGGAACGTTATGTGGTTGTAGCTATAGCGAGTGCGTAGAGTGTCTCAGGGAATTGCAAATCTGAGCCTCATTAAAAAAGAAATTATATTATGTCTCAAATTTTTGATTGCTTTTTTAAAAAAAAAAAAAGGTATAACAAAAGGTGCATCTACGAATGGTGCATCTACGTCTCAAGTTAGTGTCGATCCTAATATTGGTACGTCATCATCTCCCTCTATTTCTTCTAATGTTGGTGCTAATGAGCAAGTGAAGGAATCTGAGATTGCTAAGCAATTGAATGATAAGCATACTAATTGTGTTAATGAGCCTAATAAGCCCGTTAAGGTTTCTAACGTTAAAAAGTCCTACATTAATGACAATATTGACATGGTCTCGTTGAGAAATTATTTTGATGCTTTAAGTAATAATAACACTATTTTTGAGACCGGTGATGGGATTTGGTCAACTGATACGGGCGGTACTAAAGAGGTTGTTGATAGTGATAGTGAGGTGGATGAGATTATTGATGTGAACGCAGATTTGGGTACTTTTAAAGATGACATTAACAATAAAAGTAGTTCTTCCAAAATTACTTCTCCATCGTCTTTGAAGAACACTCCTATTGTTGAGAAAATTGGGAAGCTTGAAAAGCTTATTATTGATGGGAAAGCTATCCTTGTGGATGATAATGGTAAACCTATTCCGGTGGCTGATGGTGAAAGGAAGGGCAACCCATTCTCTAAGGTGGGTGAAGTGGTTGATTCAGATAGTGATGATGAGGTGTTTAAGCCAAATTATCCTATGGGCAGTTACTTATCATCAGCGAGAGGACATAACGAGCTTGAAGGCTATCTTTTTGATGATTATTAGGCCCAGGTCTATGACTTACCTGAGCAATTTAAGGAATTTAACAATCAGTTTGATTTCAAGCTTCAAGGCCGTTCGAGGAAGTAATCTTTTATGTGGATTTGTTTATTTGTTTTGCATGTCTTTTTATGTTTTTAGTGGTTATTTTAGTTGTTGGTAACTAGTTGTTCATTTATGGCATGTCATAAATGATCTAGTGGTTGTTCAAACGGTTGCTTTAGATTAATGTGGCATTTCAGATATATTCCATTGTACTTTAAACGGTTTTTTAGTTAATATATTTTACTAGGGTGGAAGTTCCCTTTTACCCAAAAAAAGGTAGACATGTGATATAACGTAGTCTGCAATATCAATCACAATGGCTTTAATAGTCCATCGGCCATTGTCGCAGTTCTAATTGAAATTATGATGTTTAAAGCAATATTGAGCCTGTGAGACTATTAAAGCCCGTGTTACTGCAGCAGCAGGACACATGCATTACAACGGTGTAAAAGGAAACGGTAAGATCTTTTCCCAACATCTTCTTAACGCTCACTGTTTGGTTTACATGTATTAACCAGTGTTGGTAATGAAACGCATGTGCGTAGAAATAGAATGGGGTGTTGAACAGAAGCTGAGAAATGGCTTAAGTACCGTGGATTGTGTATTGGTAATTAAATGTATCATCTAACATCATTTGGAAATATTGGAAAATGAAGAATGTGGTGCACTTTAAAGTCCACCACATTCTTTATTCGCAAATATTGACATACGATGTTCAACATAGTTACCCATTCTCAGTTCCCATACGATTCCTTTTGTTTTTCAACAATCTAGCAAATCGCTTGGTGCAAGCCTTTGAAAAAGTGAGTTGAAACGACAAAAGAAACTGTAAGGGAACTAAGAAGGGTTAACTATGCTGCTTTATACCTCTTACATTAAAACTATTGATTGCAATGTTTATTACAGAAGGCAATGATGATTTTTCTGCATGTTAACTATTTCTTGAGTGTGCCTCACGCATTCCCGTATCTTGGCGACGTAACTAGGAATGTTATGTGGTTGCAGCCATGGCCGATGCGTAGAGTGGCTCAATGAATTGCAGATCTGAGCCTGTTTTTAAATATCAATAGTGTTCAATGTGGTTGCCTGCTTTTACCTTTCTTCTCCAGTTTCTTTTGTTACTTCAGTGGGCTAGCATTGCGTCTGGTGCAGCCCACTGTGTAAAGTCTAACTGAATAGCAAAAGAGACTGGAGAGGGGAGCTTCCAGTTATGTTGCGATTCGGACAATTTTACAATCGAATATTGAGTATATGAGATAAGAAGAATGGTCTTACTTGGGTGCTAAATTAAAAAATTCACAAAGTTACTTTCCTGGCTTCAATGTTGATTACAAAAGGCAATGATGAACTTTCTACTAATTAACTGTTTCATAAGTGTGCCTCATGTATCCCCGTATGTTGGCATGGTAACCAGAACTTTTATATGGTTGCAGCCATGACGGGTGTGTATGGTTAGTCAATGAATTACAGATCTGAGCCTCATTTTATATATCAGATCAGGGTTCGCCGGTCATTTTTTTCTGTTGTCAGAGTGTCGGTGAATGAGAGAGGTAATCAGAGAAATAAGCGAGAGACACTCCGGGTCCGATGCATCTTATTTTCTATGGTACTGGGCTTACCAACAACAAATAAGGTAAGATACTGACCCCCTTTTTTCTTATCCACATGTTTGTTATTTGTTATGGTTTAAAGTGTTTTTTGGATCATTGACTTAAGTTCTTTTTTTTCATCATCTGAATTTGCTGTGTTTCAATTGTATGTAGATTTGGAATCCTCCATTTTTTTTATTAGGTTAGCTTATCTTTCAATTGTATGTAGGCTACTTATAGTTTTACAGTTACCAGCTTTTCCATTTGTCAATTTAAGGATTTAAATACCTTTATATGTTCCTGTTACTTTTATGTGAATATCATAACTTATATTTACTTGAAATTATCAGTGTTGTTTAAAGTTGGATATTTAAAAATAGAGTAGTGATTGGGAGGCCTAAAAGATATACCTAAACCTGCGTGGCATCATCCTGATGGCTGCAGTCAGGGGACCCACTTTTTCACAAACCATCAGGATCATGCCACGTATGTTTAGCCATATCTTTAGACACATAATTAGGTCTTCAAATCATTTCCCTTAAAAATAATGTAAAATGCAACAACAGTTGGATGTAGTAAGATAGTGTAAAAGGCCTTTATATTCAGTTGAATGAATGTTTAAAAGTTGACATAGTGACTAAAAAATATGTAAAGCTAGTAACATAGCCATTTTTATTTACTTCAAATTATGAATGGTTATAAGTGCTTTCTAATTTTTTTTGGTTGTTTGTTTTATAGGCTTATGAAAAGCATGAGGCAATGATGAGGTTTCTTTATATTAACTGTTTCTTGAATTTCGCCTACGCGTTCTATGACACACGGTAAATTTTCACTAAAATTTAACTGGTAATTAGTAATTTATTATTACTAAGCCTAATTCATTAAGCATGCATAAGCTTTGCCTGATCATTTGAGTAGATAACTCGCATACAATAAAGATTTCACCACTCTTGCATTCATATCATTTTATGAATATTTCATTTTGTCTTATGATTTAAATTGTAAGACGAGAGGTTATCTCGTTTTCCCCGGTGACCGACACTGCACGCGTACTGACACTATGATAAGGGCTTGATAAAACAAATGACAAATGTCTGTGATATGGAATATTACCAAAAAAAAATATTTCAGACACGTAACAATAAGACACTACGTTATAAAAGTTATCAAACAATGATACTTTGGTCACCATATGACTTCGCAGAACACAAAATACTTAACACACTATCACTTAAACAATAACCCTTATAAAACTCAAACACTATTATTTCATAAGTAAACACAATATACCACATATACCTAAGAAAAATATTACCTATACATACTCACTTAAATGTATTATTCCTAAAATAAAACCTTTACTTGAAAACTTGAGATATTGCCTTTTGTCCTTCTCATCCACACACGACAAAACAAGGTACAAAAATCAGGAAAAGGAAGATAGCAATCTTCTTCTTCAACCTATATCCCCTGCACCTCTCATAGGCCGAATCTCCCAAAAAGAAATAACCCAACATATTCATCCATCCTACCCTTCCTCTTTCATACCATATTCATGAAAGTTTTGCTTCCCAAATCCCTCTTGATGCGCCACTACCCTTCGATGGAATCCAAGGAAAATCAAGATAAACCACATGAGTGAAACAAATCTTTCCACCAATCTACCTTGAGCCTATGTCCAAGATTCGTTTAGTTTTGAAGTTAACTATATTTGGCTTCAAACAAAGTTGCAAGATGAGAAAGCTTAGTCAAAGACTCTCTCTTAATCCCTTCTTAGCAACTCGAATGACCAAGGACACATACAAATCAAATCTCAAACACACCACAAGAGTGATATTCTCAAAGTGTCGAGAAGTCGTGGGTTTGCTCGGAATCGATTAAGGGTTTGATTTGTGTGGGGTTCCTCGAGTTAGCTTTCATCCTCAACATTTACTCATCTCACTTTAACAAGGTTCAATGTCTTTCTTATTGTAATCTCGTTATAATGACATGTTATTTAATGATGTTTCCTCAAGGTCTTTTTTGGGTAAAGGGGAGTAATCCTGCACCCTGGTAAATGTTTCCTCAAGGTCCGAATAGCATAACATAGATTGTTGTTGTTGCTTTAAACTTATGATTTCAAGTATATGAAAAATGTCTCATGTAAGCTTGGTTGGTTGTTGGGATCTTTGGTTTTAGTCTTGTCGAGTATGAAACAAAGAAAACAAAAGTGTAGTTTTACAAAAGTTAGACTAAGCACAAGGTGATGTTATAAGTCTTTGTGATTGATAAACGATTCAGGTAACTATGAACTTAAGTTGTCATTTGCAAAATGGGTCGTTTTGGTTTACTGTCGTGAATGAAGAGATAAGTTTTGGTAAAACTTGCAAATGCCAAATGATATCAAACCTGAAAACTTATGTTGGTCATGAGATCTAATATGGTAAAGAGATGTTGAGATTTGTCGAGAATAGGAAACCAGAAAGACTAGAAGAGTCAAGCCTTGTAAAAATCTATTAGAGATGCTAGGTTCTAAAGGCAGGAAACTAATTTTTGTTTCGACATGTTGCTTAAGTGCTCAATTTTCGGTACAAGTTGTGGTAGCTAGTGTCGTATTTCGACTATGCATTTAACCAAGTTAAACACAACATCCTTTGTAAGCAGGATGAGTTTTTCCTTGGCTGAGAAACCCCCTCGAGTACTTGTAGTGTTTTCGTTATTCCATGTCTCGTCATTGAATCTAAGCCTCGTTAAGAACCTCAGTTTCACGAGTCTAAATAGTACTAGAGTCGGGTTATACCTTGAGGTCTAAACCACTTAAGTCGAACTTTTGTGTCGAAGACAATCACTCTAGCATTTCGTTAGAGAATTCATGTCCTCCAAAAACTTGTTAGCAACTTATGTATAAAACTTTGGCAAACCTGTACAAAACCTTTCCTAAGCCATCTTTGGGCCGCAGCCCAACTCAACTCCACAGGAAAATTCTTAAGCTAACAATGGACCAACACCCATTACTTACATACACATCATTTCGAGTCTAGGCCCAAATCGTGTACACCTCCACAAATGACACCGGGCCACAGCCCACGACTTCTCGAGCGTCCGTTTGAGTAATATAAACTAACTCACGAGAAAAAGATTGAATCGTAAAACAATTGAGCTTATTTACGTGTACGCATAATAGGCCACATAGTTATGTTTAAACATACATAAATTGACATATAAACAAGAACAATGGTTATATGGTATTCATGAGATAACAATCGCCTTAAAATGTGATTCATTTAAGAATGCCTACGTTAACACATAATGACAACATGCAAACATGAGTATGTCAAGTAAATTTCCGTTTAAACGATATATATATATATATATATATATATATATATATATATATATATATATATATATATATATATATATATATATATATAAAAACAAGTTACGATAAATAAATAGAGACCACTATGTCATTTTGTTATATATTCGAAAGTTTTCAAATGTAACTTGAATATTTTCTAAATACAATTAGAAAATAAATAAATTATATATATATTTTTTGACAACACCATTCGATGTCAACTTGAATGAGTATATACACATTTATATACTTACTAATGGAACATTGTAGTCATTTTCATATCAAACTTTGGATATTAAAACCATATTAATGTCAACATGAAAAGTATATATATACTTCGTATACGTACTAGTAAAAATTATTTTTACAACTTTTACAAACTAAAGTTTAGCTTTAATACAATTAAACTATTTTGAGTAAACAAATACTTAAAACAATGAACTAAAATATTTCCCTCCTTATCTAGGTCGCGTGTCGGTGCCGCTCCACAACCAACACTAATCCCACATTTTGGATTGCACATTTACTAAGGTGAGTTTTCATAGCCCCACTTTTACTTGATAAACTGTTTTATACATTTTTGGGTGAGAAATATGCAAAACATTTTATGGACCAAAACTATCACATGATTACTATTACGTGGTTTAGCCTAAGCCCTTATGTCCCTAGAGAATGCCCTTTTTTCATGAACCGTCAATTCCCTATTGGGAAACGCGAATGTTATAAATAGATCTATTGAGGGTGACTCCTCCGTTCGGTTGGCCATGCTTAGGCCAAAGCGAAAAATATACCATGTCGGAACCAAGTGTTGAGGGACAAAACACTTGCATGGGCCCCTATATTGTATGCCATCTTTTAGCATACTAAACCGTCAGTAGTATCGGTTGCATGAACTTAGAGCTAACGTAATAGACATTCATACATATATCATTATATTCGTTGTAATGATTATATGACTTTGCTTATGGTCCAAGCTTACTATTTTAACTTAAACCTATGAACTCACCAGCTTTTAGCTGACCTTTTTAGCATATTTTCTCAGGTGTTTAATTGTGAACATGGATGCAAGGCAAGAAGCGGATAAATGGTCGTAGTAGTATTAAAGAAGTGTTTTTACACAAAAATGATGTTTTTACATTGGGACCACTAAAAATTATGGGATGTGCCCATTTATCTAAAACAATATTGTAAGATAATGGTTTAAAATATTTTATGAAGTTAAACGGAGTATGTATTCCGTTCTTTATTACTTGTGTTATGATCCACCAATCCCGTAACGCTCCCGAATAACACGTATGCTTCCGCTAAACAAAATTTGGGGGTGTTACACGTTCCCATATCTTGGCTGGGTAACCACGGCTGTTATGTGGTTGCAGCCATGACGGGTGCATATAGTGCCTCAAGAAATTGAAAATCTGAGTCTCATTTTACATGCCAACAGCACCATCCATAGTGTTTAAAGCCACCTATTGAGACTGTTTTATGCATGTAGAATTGAATAAAGACTAGGCAATTGATATTTTAGTCACCAATGCCTAATATGTCTCCTAAGTCAGCTCCACACGCTTTAATAAAAGGTTTATGATTCTTTATTTCTTGACATGAAATGCTGCAATTGTTGCTTCTTTTTGTTGCCGAACTAACGGCATCTTATGTTTCAGGAGACATCGGTGAAAACATATGGTGATCAGTTTTAAATTAACAGATTGAAAAATTCACTCTGTTATATTATATAAAGGTATTTAAAACCTTAAATTGACAAATTCACTCTCCTGACTTAAATTAACGGATTGACAAATTCACTCTCTTGACTGCAATGTTGATTACGAAAGGCAATGATGAACATTCTGCTTATTAACTATTTCATCAGCATGGCTGACATATCCCCATATCTTGGCACGGTAACCATGACTCTTATATGGTTGCAGCCATGGCGGGTGCGTAGGATGGCTAAATGAATTGCAGATCTGAGCCTCATTTTAAATGCCAGTATCACCAAAGGTTTCTGTCTACATGTTTTATTTATTTCATTCTAAAACCAGTATGCCTGCAACTGATATGAATACGTTGTATGTAACTTTCTGCACTTCTATATTGCGCAAATCCAGATTATTTTATGCTGATATTAACATCATATGCCAATATTGAGAAATAAAGAGTACGGTGCACTTGGAAATCCAAAAGTTTTCTATCTTTTCTTTAACCTAAATCGCAATTTTTATTTCTTAATATTGGCATACAATAATAGTCAATATTCTTTTTACCTACTGCTACACTATCTGAGCCTGTCTTTTGTAAATTTATAGACACAAAAGTTTCTTGCATACATTAAATAGACCTATGTTAAAGTTTCATGTGAACAGTGCTTTGGAAAATGTATAAGTTTTATAATGCAGCTGCAAAAATGAATTTTGTGTTTGTTGTAAAGATACTGCAACCCCATTTAAATAATATATTCCTGTAGATGGTACTGTGCTTTCACTCAAAAAGATCACTATAGATCTTTCAGTGTCGGATCAGGCTACGTTCAATGGTCGTGAAGCACCTTATGTATGATCTGGATCCAATCCCTATTATTTCTTCAAGGTGTAAGCTTACCAACACCATCAAGGCTATGATGAATTCTGGCAGGTAGTTTTAAAAATGAGATTTCCCATATCTTGGCTCGGCATCCTGTTAAGGTTGCAGCCAATGGTGAGCAATCCACTTTTTGCAAACTGCTACCATATCTGAGCCTATCTTTTGTAACAAATGGCTTTTCTGTTTGCTAAGCTTACCAACACCATCAAGGATATGACGATTTCTGGCGGGTAGTTTTAAAAATGAGATTGCCCATATCTTGGCATGGCAGCCTGTTAAAGTTGCAGCCATGGTGGGCAATCCACTTTTTGCAAACTGCTACCCTATCTAGGCCTGTCTTTTGTGACAAATGACTTTTCTGTTTGCTGTGTGCCTTGCTATTTTTGATAGATGAATTTACATTCAAGTCTGCAGACACCAAGGAAAATCTTTGCACTTACAACTTTCAGAAACATATGGTATGCTTTCTCATAAACTTCTTATAAAGACTGTAGCCTGTTAACGTGATAGATAAGTGAGAGATGGTCCAGGTCCGGTACACTTTTTTATCCAGACCTGGAATTACCAATACAAAAAATGAGCCAAAGAAGGCTTCTGTGAACAATACTTCAACAAATGCCCATAATCCCTCTCACCAAAATACTGTATCCCCATTATGTGACACAACCTGAACTTATTTCTAATGGTGTGTGTTTTAGATATACGCATTTCCAGTCTCTTATTTACACTGCGATGCGTTTAACGGGTATATATAAATGTAAGGTTGCACATGTGTTGGTAAAACAACCTACTTCTGTTTGCAACCACAACAATTACATTTCCAGCCACTACCCTATCTTCAAATATGCAACTGTGACACCGTCTTTTAACATTGTTAAGGCTATGATGAATTATAATGGGTCGTTTGATACATAAGATTGGCCATATCTTGGCTTGGCAGCCTCTTAAGGTTGCAGCCATGGTGGACAATCCACTTTTTAACAACTGCTACCCTATCTGAGACTGTCTTAATGTCTATCAGATTATACAAACATATGGTTTTCATTGCATTCGATTGAAGGTGACAAAATTTCCATTTTATATACTTTAATGATATACCAGATTAAATAATTATTGGTAATTGTTTCTCTTAAACTTCATTGCAGTTGACTGCCAAACAAAGGTAGGAGACCTAGTACTAGACTTTTTCAGCTTATGAACCGTGTTCCTATGATGGCAAACTCGACATTCATACTTTACAGTTGATAGACCTTGCTTTCATTATAGAATTGTTATTTATAAACATATCTTACTTTGAATCCAAGTGTTTTTAGATGTTAGAATTCTTATGGTTGTAATGTTACGTTGTATATGTTTGTAACTTTTAAATAAATTGAACTTTGACAATAAATGAATTTTTATTTTCCTATCCAAAAGCGATATACTATATATGACAATGGTATTCATGCCAATTGCTTTGACTTCGAACTTTTTTTTATGCTGATTAAACTAACGTATGCAAATATCCCGCAGCAACGTGCGGGCATATATACTCGTTAGTACACAAAGAAGAAAGAAAAAAAAAAACAGTGACAAAAAACAAGGAACAGGAAAAAAAAATGTAAGTAGACAAATAGGGGGGCTTTGGGTAGGGGTATAACATGACCCTTTATCAAAATGGAACAAATATATCACGTTTACCAAATCGGACCTCACAAGTGGTCCATCATATCATATGATTTATTGATATAAAAAAATAAGGCACCTCATTTTGTGTGCATGTCATCTTCATCATTCAACATTAGGTACCCATTTTGTATGTCATCTTCATTCGCACCTCATTTCATTCTATCTTCAAAAATCAAAACCAATGAAACTCATCTCATATTTCGATCCCACGACACCACCGTGGCAAAACATGTTCCGATCAGCCTTCATCCGCAAACTTCCACCCTCATTTTATATGTCGTCTTCATTAGAAATTGAAGCGTAGACTTTGCTTGCTTGCCTAGACCTTGCTCGATTGCCCAGACCTTGTTCTCTCAACTCTAACTTGAACTTCATAGCACCTAGGTAGCCCAAAACTTAACCCACTCACCCAGGCCCAGCCTTGCTCGCCCAACATCTAACCCACTCGCCTAGCACTCCCTCGCTCAGCCTTGCTCACCCGGCACTCGCCAGCCTCACCCAGCCCTCACCCACCCCTCGCATAGCTTCAAGGCTCGCCCAACACTTCGCCCAGCCCTCGCCCCGGCTTAAGACTCACCTAACACTCGCCCAAAGCTCGTTGGCATACACGTGTATGGTTAAAAAGTAATCTACATATCAATCTAACAGTTAATGTGTTAAAAGTTCATTTTGAAAAAAAAACATGTGCGACATTTGTTTCTGTAAAGTTGTACTAGAAATGGGCCATTTTAAAAATTCTCTTAAAATAAAGCTATTGTTTAGCAATATAGCTTTTTAGGCTAAAAGCTCACCGTTATTTGGCCCACTATAAGAGCATTCCCATCACTAACTTGTGTTAAAGTTTAACACCGTCCACGTCAGCGCCACATCAGCTTTAACATTTCACCTTAACATCCCAAAAAACACCCACAAAAATAACATCTCCATTCAAATGATTTTTTTTACGCCCGTAATGGGCTTAACATTGCCCAATAACGCCGTTATAACGCGGCCCTCACATCGGTTTAACGCCATTTAACGCCCAAAATTTTACCTTTAACGCCGGTTGGGCGTTATTAATGTAAGTGCTCTAATTAAATTCTGGCTTTGTCACTAAACTACACTATTTGATTATGAAACATGCCAGTCTCGTACTTTCAACATATTGCTAACCAGGGTCTTCCTAAATTTTAGAAATTTATAAGGGCCCGGTACGAAAGTAAATAACGAGGCATTTTCAAAATGAATGTTATATATAAAGTGTCACCGTTTTTATGATATAATGCAATTAGTTATTTAAAGACTAAAATACACCGTTGGTCCCTAAACTTGTAGCGGAGGATCGCGATGGGACGAACCCGGGCATAATCATCGTCACGGGTCCAAACAGAGCGATTAAATGCCAGATTGGTCCTTTGACCAATTCTCGGTTAGTCAAAAGTCTGTTAAGGTTAGGGTGTCCTGCACATGAGGGTAAACTCGTCGTTTCATTGTTTTGGTCTATTTTATTTCATCTTCATCTTCCTCATGCTAAACCTAGATTCCGGTGACCTTAAACCCGAATCCGCGACCAAGATTATGACACCTTTTCATCTTCCTCATGTATAAATATAAGAGGCATCATCAACAACAGCTTGCAATGCTAGCTCAGCAACAGTACCTAATAATGGCTGCTGCAGCTAAATCAGGTGGTTTGCCAAAATTTAATGGGAATGGGCAACCAGTAGCTGGTGGTACAAGTTTGCCCAATCAAAATTGGACAAATGTTGGCTATCAAGTTCCTGGAATGAATATGCCAGTTCCTGGGAATGATGACTTAGCGAGATATTTACAGCAGGTAATATATTTAATTCCAGTGTTTTGGGTTTATGTAGCAGCTGCAAAATGGGCCTGTTAGGTATCAGGTGGGTCAAATGAGGCATTATTGTATGTGTCGGGGTCGGGTTGACCTGAAACATGTTGTTGTTCAAAATGTCTATTTAATAATAAAAAAAACAAATTGATGTGTCAAATATGATTGCTGAAAGTATATCGTTTTCATAAGTAATATATTGTTTCAAATAAAATAATGTATGGAGGTTATACACATTTAGCTACACTTTTGGCAGGTTGAGTTTTGACCAATTTGACTTGTTACCTTCTCAGTTATAGTGTTATACGCCTATACTTCAATCATACTTATTTGACTTGTTGGAGATGATACAATATAACATAACCTGAATGAGCCAAGCTATATATTGAATGAGTTTATGGTTTTTAAGGCTATGTTAGCCATATTGCATTCTATTATCTTTAATTTGCTAGATCCGAATATTGTCTTATACATAAGTCCAACAAAGTATGGTGAAGAAAACAGTTTGCTTGCAATCTAACATATACTTTACCAATTTTAACTAGATGGGAAACATGGGAGCATCAAATCCAGCTGGGAATTCATTTCAGGTTCCAACATCCAGGTATGATTCTATCTTGAGTGCCACAGTGGGTGTTTTGGACGGGTTAACGAACGGCACATTTGCTATGGGCTGGGTTTACTAAACACCTTTTGCCTGACTTTTTGATGTTTTTATATACAGTGTGTCTTAAATACAATAATAAAAACTATATTATTAAGATAATCTATTTTTATTCCATTGTTTATTGCTGAATTCCAGACACTGATTGTTCTGTTTCTGAATTCACTCAAGCCTTGGTTTTTAATATTTAAATTTGTTATTATGTTTCCTTTGATGCCTCCTATATTTATACATGAGGAAGATGAAAAGGTGTCATAATCTTGGTCGCCGGATTCTGGGTTTAATGTCACCGGAATCTGAGTTTAGCCCATGAGGAAGATGAAGATGAAATAAAATTGACCAAAACAATGAAATGACGAGTTTACCCTCATGTGCTAGGCACACCCTAACCTTAACAGATTTTGACTAACCGAGAATTGGTCAAAGGGCCAATCTGGCGATTTAATCACATCGTTTGGACCCGTGGCGATGATTATGCCTTGGTTCGTCCCATCGCGATCCTCCGCTACTGAGTTTAGGGACCAACGGTGTATTTTAATCTTATTTAAACGTTCAACATATTACTCATTTAATATATATATTATCATCTAAAATATTTTTTTCTTCGTGACAAATATGTGTTAACTGGCATATAGTTTTTAACGGGACAAATTTTGGAGCCCTAAGCGGTCGCTCACCTTGCATATCCTCAAAAAACGGCCTTGTTGCTAACATAGTAACATACATGGTGGTAGCTTCTAGTCGGGTGTTTATTTGAATCAGTACGTAAAACTTACTCAAAGTTTAAACCAAACCAAACGGCTATTTTGTTGGCTATTGTGGCCTAACTCGAAAATATTTCAATGGGTAACAAAAGTGCATACAAGAAGACAATCATAAAATTTGTAGATTGTTGCATGGATGATGTAACGAATGGGTAACATGACTCTTTGGTGTCGTGAATGCTATCAACTTGAGGAGGGCTCGTAAAACGAAAGGTGCAACAAAAATAAAGTTATAACTAAATATAACATCCTTATATCTTTACCATTGTAATTTGTAATAGTAGGGAATTCTTTTACCATTTATCTCTAAAATGATTTCAAACACACTCAAAGAAAAAAAGAAAAAGTGAATCTTGACCGGGTTGATGTACAATAAGTGGACGAAATCAAATCATTGCAAATTTCTTTTGAACGGCAAATATATACATATAAGAGCTTCTAGTAAGGCACTAGAAGCCAACGTGTATAGTTACAATCTAGAAAAGAAACAAAACAACAAATTCTAGACTCTACCGACACTTTAACTGCGAGGCCAACAAATTGAAAAGAAGTTAACATGTTTCGGTTTTGACTATCCAAATATGAGCACCACTTCAAAATTCTTATCGTACTACATACGTGCTTGCTCACCACTTTTGCACCCATTCTCCATCGCCACAACTTGTACTTAATTTATTTTAAGTTTACTTAATATAAATTTACCTCCATTAAAGTTTCAATCCAAATTTTATTCTGATAAGAATGACTAGCAATTTAGTTTGAAACAGAACTTCTTATCTCATGTGCATTTTAGCTTAGATAACTAAAACGTCTTGTATAGAGTATGAAGTGATCAAATGAATATGATGGTTTGAGTTTAATCACACGTAATGGGATAAGATTAACTAAATAAACACGATTATAGTGTTTTTTATATGTGTAATATCACAAGTAGGACTATTGTTAATTACTTAATTGGCATGTATGTATGATTTTGTATGTATTAATTTAGTCAAACGTCATTAAAATAGATACAATTAGACAAATAGTCGTACATATTACAGTACTAAATAAAGAGTTGGTAGTTAAATATCTAGAGTAGGAAAGATGCTTTTAGTAGAAGTTAACATGATCGGATAAAATAACTAATTAAGATAATCAGATGATAACGAAATTGAAAATTGTTTTTATGAAAGTGACAATGAAACTAAAATTCTTTGTTAAATTTGTTGGCTTTGTCTTGTTAAAGTCGTGGTTGTTAGATTACAGAAATCATTTGTTGGCAATTGCCATTCGATAACTTTGAAACTTCCAAGTAATTGTATAGTGACATGATATCACCACTGACTATATCACAAGTGTTCGAGTAACTTTTCGAATTAGCTCCGTGTTCCGTACAGAAATGTGGTTGAGTAACTTCCTAATTAGCTCTGTGTTCTGTACATAATATATCCGGATATGTGGTTGAGCAACCTTCCTAATTAGCTCCGTGTTTCGCAGATATCGTATCAGGACACATGGAGAGAAACCTTTCGAATTAGCTCCATGTTCCGTAGATAATACATGTGGATATATGGTTGAGAAACCTTTCTAATTAGCTCTGTGTTTCATAGATATCATATCCGGACACGTGGATGAGTAGCCTTTCTAATTAGCTACATGTGATGACACATCTAGACCATGATATGTAAGCCGAATAACCTTCTTCAAGCTTATAAGCTTGTGAGATATCAAAGGATCAACAATAAATGAAATCTGTCATAAGTATTAGTTAGAAACTAAAACCACATCTACCTTAAAGAGAAAGGGATTGCCAATTTATAACGAGTAGCATAACTCTGTTATCCATTTATCCATAGAATAAAAATTACAAAGTAAGGTAAGTCTCTAATAGATATTTAGAGCAAGATTAACATATAAGCGTAGTGTTTAAGTCACATTGACTTGGTATGTTAACAAATAGAAATAAGCATATCTGAGTTACAATTGTTCTATATACTGCTTTGGTTTTTTGTAACGAGAAACTGATGGTAAACTAGCGAGGCATCAGTGACTTGAAAATTATAGACTTCATGTGATTTACAAATGAAATAGAACTAAAACAAAAACAGCAAATCGCCAATTTGAGAAAAGAAATTGAAAGCCTGAACATGAAGTTGAAGTTGGCTTTCACGTATTTGGTCACATGCCCTATAAGCAAAAGCATAAATTTGAACAAGTCAACCACCATATATATGGTCTTAAGTCTTATCACTTTTACATGTCGTACTACATGCATACATAAACACCAATAGTACTTTTATATATTTCACTTTGATTAATACTCCAACTTACCAGAGAAGACATATCAAAGTTGCACTTTAAAATTTATCTAGCTAGTTCATAGTCAATTCTTACAAATATGGTGAAATTATGAAACTTTGTTCATACCATGAACTTAAGGCACTCATGCATGTTCCTAATGTATATTTTTTTCAGAAAGCAAGCATTTTATAAAAACCAAAGACAAGCAAAAAGTACAACAAGATCGAGTTCAGTCTCAAAGATTGATACTGTTGGAATTCAGTCCCTTCCCCATCCCGAACTCACCCACAAACACCAATCGAAACAGTAAATGAATTTTCAATGCGTTTAGTATATTAGAAAAGGGAACTGAATACAGGTTACAACTTGCTACATACTATACTATTTATTATAACAACAACAAATAAGGTGGGTACTAACTACTAACCCACTAAGCTAAAAAATAGGAAACATACAACTCCACTTGATGGAAACTTGATCAACCACAAGACCCACATACTGATCCATGAATACTTAGTCCACCAGTGAATAAACTGACCCCATGACTACTGATCCGCCACACACATACGGATCCATTACCCATAACCAGATTTAACCCATCAAGATTATTCTACAGATACAAAAAGCAAAGACCCGTTAAACCATAAAATAAACCTTAACACCTCTTCTGCTTCTTCATCTTTTCAGCATTCTAATAGTGCTCGCTATATCACAGGAAGTCTGTACATTTTCGCACTTCATTATAGACAATCACAAGTAGACCTTTGTTTATTTTACGGAATTTCTTCTAATTTACCCTCATCACCCCCGTATTCCAAAATATGACTATATTCATTACGGGTTTTTCGTACATCAACAATGTACGGATTAAGAATATTTTTGCTTTTTACACTTATTTTTCCGGATTTTCTTCCAATCCGTATCAAAATCACTCACAGGTTTGAAGAATATTAGTCGTTCTTTTGCTGTCATGAGCCTTGGATGTTTCAAGACCTGTTCTGCGCTGTTGGTCTGGACAATATTGTTCCAAATCCATTAACATATTAGACTCATAATTCACCTCTGAAACTCAATAATAATAACAATAATGCTAGGAATAAAGTAAATATTATAGATAGGGTCATACCTTTCTAAAGGGTTTTGCTTAAAAAGTTTAAGGAGCAAATCAAAACCTTAAGTGAACTCAATATTTGGATTATTCTGATAATTACGAAGACTTTGCAACAACCAATTTTTTTCGCAAATTGACAAATGAAATAGAATTAAAACCAATCAGCCTAGAATAACTTAAGTACCCAAATGCCATATATCAGAATATGAGATCATCTAAACCATAGTCGTCACTATATCACAAATTTACTCTACCAACTACTGGTATTAGTATCCTTTCATCTAGTGATTAGTTTAGATTGATTGAAACCAACCTTTTCAAGAAACCTTGTCCTTCAACCAGTATTGATAAAACTTTCTTTGTTTGATCATATAAACATCAAATAATGCGATTTTTCACAAACAAAACGAATGTCTAACCTGTGTTAATCATTATGAAAGTAGTCTACACCACATGACAAAAGATCGACATCAGCTGAAAGAAATCAAAAGCCATGAGCTCGATCGAGAGTAGTGTTTGCTTGTAAGGGAGATGAGTCTTTGTGTGTTTACTGCTGGAAGAAGATCGAGCTAGTGTGGATGTGTGTGTGTGTGTTTCAGGCTTTCAGCTAAGGTAGAAACAATGCAGGTGAGTAATGAGGATAAAGTAGATGAAAAGTAGTTATTACAATGGTATATCTTCCAAAATTATGGGTAAAGCCAATATCTATATCTACATCATAAACATGGTAGCTGGAAGAGTTGAAAACTTATAATTGTAGTTGCCATGAATGCGAGGTCACATATTTTAATCAAGTGTTCAGTGGGTAGTTGATTGAAAGCATACATCTATTTACCTATCACTTAATTACTCCGTATACTTTAACATGTCTTGTAAACTAGCATTGAAGTGTCCCTGTGAAAATTACCAGACTGTAATGAAAACTCTTTCAAAAAGACAACACGTATGCTTTTTATACTTATGAAAACACATGAATACCAACTCTTTTTCAGCCATATTAATTTTGAATTTGGACCTATATTTTCCATATACGCGTGGTTAGACATAAAGATGTGTGTGATGGAAGAAGCCTCAACACTTAAATGATAAGAACACAAATCTTTCTAATTAAGTATATGGATGATCACAAAACAAATCTGTTGTTAACAATTTCAAAAAGTGAAAATGGTTCATTTTGGTTTTCAATTTGCACCAATTTATATTATAACGTTTTGGCTATATATGCTCCACCAAATACTTACTTGGCGTTGAATTTTCAGATGAGTCTTACATTATATTGCAATCAGATACATTAACTAATTTGAGCTAGCAACTTCATTTTTCATCTACCGTTAATAATGATTCATATAAATCTTAGCCATATATTGAATATAAACAATAATAACCACATATCAAGGCTATTATAACACTGATATCATCAATTTTTCGTATAAAACTACACGAACTTTATTTTTTGATGGACCATCCTTCATTATTTTAGTAATCACGCCTATTTTAAACTGTTTACTCATGACTAAGCCGACTTAATCAGACAAAAAATAAACAAACCAAATAATTAATGTATTAAAGTTCTCAATGCAGTGGGAGTCCTATAAAAACTTGAAGTCCCTTCAAACATAATATTTTTCGACCTTGTGTTTGTTAATCGACTCGTTTCACTTCAATTGTAAGTATCTGTATCTTTCTAAAACAAAATTTTATGTACAAACGTTATATTTCAGTTTTTCGCTATTCTATAACATAGGTTACACGACACAAACACAAGTTTTTGTAAAATGTGTCATATGGGACATTTCAATGTTAGTTTTACATGACATGTTAAAGTAAAAGATGTGATATGTTGTGTAACCTACCCATCCTCATACTTTTTACTACTACATGTAACTCTTCAAAATTCAAACTACCCAAGTTAATGTGGGATATATTGCTTCAAAAGAACCAAGAGAAGAATGTCACTAGATTGATTTTATTTGCAATGTTTTTAAATGTATTTGAATTATTGTATAATGATTTTTTTATTATTAATCAAAATTTAATTTTGTTGCTAAAAAAAGTTGAAAAAAAATGTCGGTCGCCTACTGAGGTGATAGGAAAACTGAGGGACGTTGAAAATCGTTGTTATGCCTAGCCTAAAAGGAAGAGAAGAAGCATGTTTTTACCCGTGAATACTTGTGTTTGTTTAGCTTTGATCCTAACCCTTAATTTTAGTGAGTTGGATCCGTGTGAATGCATTGAAGGGTTGTGATCGCAACAACTTGTTCTTGTCATATTTTCATTTCACCCCATTTAATTTTCTTTCAACTGCCATCCTTTGTTGCATTTTCAAACCCGGGCTGGCCGGTTGGAGCGGGAGATGCGAACGAACCGGACAATATCGTGATTTTTTTTTCCTGAAAATTTTTTAGTTGATGTAAAAAGGATGTTGTCTTGTTTCTGAATTCGCCACTACATTTTTTTTGGCTTAAGATTACGAATTCGAAAGTTAACTAATTGTGCAATCAAATAGTTTGAGAATAGGATTGTAGTTATTGACAGTTAACAAAAGTCGCGTATTTACGAAAGATAACTTGATGAGACAAAGTCATATAATAAAAGACGAACTACTCCATAAGCAAATGCAATAACTGATGGTTAAGAATTCTCATAAGGTTCATAACCACATTTCAATTCTACCATGAAGTCCATTCAAAGTTTGACCAAGTTAGGAGTGATTTGTGTTCGTCGATATTTATCATGTAAATGAGCTTTATGTATTTTGTATAGGTCTAACTCATCTTTGTAACTGATATATACTAGTTTAAGACCGATGTAATACACGGGCTGTTTAAATTGAGGGTATGTTTGGCATGGTGCGGTGTAGAGCTTTTTGGAGCGATGAACGGTAAGCAATAAGCATTAGGGTTTACATATCAAGGTCTCCTCTAGGATTCTTCATTCTGTATGTCTTCTATCTGGTTAGAGTCAATATATTTTTTCTTGGTACTATTCTTTTTAGACATTAGTGATATTAGGTTAAGAGGTTATGTTTGTGTTTCGGTTTGCACAAATGAAGAATCAATACCGGGTTCTTGTTTGTAATTCGAGTTTGAGTTTGAGCTCTTGTAGCTGGGTTCTTTAAGGATGCTAGCTGCGTGAGTTTGTAGTAAATGAGAAATAGACTACTCGTATAGTGGTAGGTTGCATGAGGTTAATGTAGGAGGCATGATGGAGTTCTCTACACTCAACGGTGCCCTCACATTCAATTACTTCTTCACCAACCAAAATTTACAATACATGTTAGGTTATTGAGAAAAGGCACATCAATAAATTTGGATTAATCAGTGGCTAGATTTCTTTTGGTGATGTTTATCATACGAGCATTAACAACTTGATTCAAATATTGGAGTTATTTGAAATGAGTTTTCAAATCCTTTTGTTCATAATCATAAGGTTAATACATAAATATGTCACTTAACTTTCAATAAAATGCACATAAATTAAGGAATTTTCATTTTGTTAATTTGGATTACTAAACTTATAATTTAGATTACTTTCCATATTTTCATGGAGACCGAACGCATATTTTTGCATAGTTAAATAGCATAAATGTTGTGTTTTTATAGGTTCACTGATCTTTTATAAGTTTAGTGACCTTAATATATCTTGTTTCACGAGTTTATTAATCCTAATGAACAAAATGAAAGTTCGTTACCTTAGACGCATCTAGATGCATTTTTTTTTTTTGAAAAATTTAGCAACTTACTTGTGTATTATCCTTCAGTTCATACAAGGTTATGAGTTTTTCTACAAGGTTACGGCGCTTTATGAAGAATAGAAGTTATCAGGTGCATTTCTTTAAAACTAACCAAGACTTGCAAAATCGAAATGCAAAGTGAATAAGCCTAATGTGGAGCAATTGATTGCTAATGCGCATCAGAAATTTGATGAAGCAATGAATAAAATTGACAGTGATATTGCTAAGATGGCTTCATCTTCTGATGTGAACAATTCGAGTGGTATTGGGCTTCAAACTAAAGTTTATTCAAGAATACTCCTACGCCGAGTTTTGATGTGGCTATGCAATCCCAGATGTATGGTACTAATCATAGTGTTACTCGATCCTAATGCACACAAGGTTGTTACTACTAGTGGTAATGGAGTTAAGTCGGTTTCTTACGCGGGTCTGCTTCTAATGAATCCCGAAACACGTGTCTAATTTTCGGAGGTTAGAATGCAAAATAAGAAGGATGATGTTGACCTTCATCCCAATGAAAGTGGTGGAAGAGGTGAACATGAGGTTTGAGAATACTCTCTACGGATACTTCCTTGGTCAACGCCTTGCTTTTCCCGTTGTTGACTATTATGTTCGCAATACGTGGGCTAAGTATGGTTTACAAAAGGTTATGATGGCGCTAAGGATTCTTCTTCTTCAAGTTTAATTCAAAAAGGCGTTGATGATGTTCTTGATAATGGTCCTTGGTTGATTCGTAATGTTCCTATTATTCTTAAACCATGGACATTGAACACCAACTTGCTTAAAGAGGATTTGACTAACATACCGGTGTGGGTTAAATTCCATGATGTTCCTTTAGCTATGTTTTTGATGACGGCCCAGTCTTCTTGCTACATTGATTGGTACGCCCAAAAGGTTAGATGCTTTACTAGTCAAATGTGCAAAGAATCTTGGGGCCGTAGTAGTTTTGCTAGGTGTATGATTGAAGTGAAGTCGGATGAGGTTCTTAGGGATGCCTCACCGCCGAGATTCCTTTACTTGATGGTACGGGTTCGACTATTGAGAAGATCCGTGTTGAATATGAATGGAAACCGCCTAGATGTGAAATGTCGGTATTGGACATACTTTGGTGGATTGTCCTAAGGTTGAAATTTCATCGCTCAACCTCATATAAATGTAAGTGATGGTTTTCGATCATATAATAAGAAGAAGGAAAGCAAGTTGGGCGAATCCGGGTAGAGGAGGTTCTACTAAATCTGTGGTGGGCAAGCGTTTTGAATATCGGCCCAAAAAGCCTCCTCCTGAACCCAAGAAAGTAAATGACGGTAAGATTATGGCTTCTGATGTGGCTGGTATGAGTGGAACCAGGGTCACTACGTCTAATCAGTTTGATGCTCTTAATAAGGACGATACAGATGTGGATACGGGTCGTACAATGGAGGTTAATGAGGATGAGTTGATTAAAACTGGTTCTACATCACATGTATCGCTTGTAAGTGATCCAATGGGAACAATGGATGTTGGTTCTACTCCCATAGTTGAGAAAATTGGTAAGCTTGAAAAACTACTTATTGATGGGAAAGCTACTCTTGTGGATGATGTTGGTCAACCTATTCCGCCTACCTCTTCTACTAAGAGAGTTAACCCTTTTCTAAAGTGGGAGAGATTGAGGTGTCGATTCAAGATGAGGTTGTTCCTAACCCATTTGATGAGTCTGCTAATATATTTGGTGGTGGCCAAGAGTTTGAGGATGAGTATGATGACTATGACTTCGATGACTATGCGAAACAGGTTCGTGATCTTCCGGGGAATTTGGATGCCTTTAATGCCATGTATGGCACAAAGAAGGTCCTAGGAAGTAAATTTATTTCGTTGTGACATATGTTATCATTTGAGTAGTGGTTTGTTTTCTTGTTTAGAAAATAGGAAGTATCTTGTTATGTAAGCTTTATGCCTATGTAACGGGCTGAGATATGGGATTTCGCTCATATCCTTTGTACTTAAACGTTTATTTGGTTAATATATTTACCAGGGTGCAGGATTACTCCCATTTACCAAAAGAAAAAGAAATGCAAAGTGGCACCCCTGAAAACCCGCATCCTTGTGGCCAAACACTGGTTAAGAAAAATAAGAATATAGGATAGCTCAAAATTCAAATGCTAATTGGCTTGACTCGTGAGTCATTTTCAATGTATCAATTGAATAATGTTGACCATCTTCTTTTTATTTTAAAATCTCACAAAAGCTTTTATAGTCAAACAAGTGATATTTTGATCTCAAAATTAGTACAAATAAAGCTTTAACTCTTGATTTGAAAATGCAACCACATGAACCTTATAAAGTTGTATTGTAGATATAAGGGTGTACAAAAGAGGAAAAGAAAGCATAATAATTTTGAATCTTAAAGATAATAAATTCTACTTTAAAAATTGCAACTACATAAATGAGGTTGGTTGTGTTAGGATTTTAGAACTACGTTAGCCAAGTAATGCATACGAGTACGCAGCAGAATTGAATCTAGTTATCTCAATTAAATTAACACGTATAATAAATAATTAATGAATAAAAGGGAAATTAGGAAACTAACCTTTCGTGGCAATTGAACGCAAGTGTAACAAACAAGAAAACCAATACGAAACCCAAGTATCCAAATTAGACACCTCTACGAGTAAAATGGTGAGACTAACCCCTAAAACGAATTCTCTCTCTAGGCGATATTCCAAACCCTCAATCCTTAATCGGTTTTCAAACAAATCGGTCTAAACCTTGGATTCTTTGCATCATTCTCACTTTGTTACTGATTAACATTCTTGTTAATTTTTCATAGTTTGAATTCGTGTATTGTTTCTGAGTTTTTTAGGTTTATTTTTTGAATCGTTTTTTTAGGGTTTAGGGTATCGTTTTTGGATTTTAATCTGTGTAGGCTTTGTGATCGTTATTACTTGGTTTTTCCTTGCTGGTCTTATTCGAATTTATCATTGATTGATCATGGAAGCTGGTTAGTTATGGTGCGTAACATCTCCAAACCCTAACTTTTTAGTTAGGGTTTCGCTTCAATTAATTGGTTTATTGTTGTTTGATTGTTGGTTCGTAGTGGTGTTTGTTTGGTGTGTTTGTGGGTTTTTTGAGAGATGGAGAAAGGGTTTCTTGATAAAGATGGTTCATTGAAAGCTACAAAAGTAACCACCAATATTGGTGCGCTTGAGGCTAGTTTGAATCGACTTAAGGGTGATGGAATTGATGTTGATGCAGCTCCTGATTTTTGTGCTACTGATTCGAAGGTGGAAAATCTTGATGCATCTAAGAATGTGGCGTGTGAGTCTAACTCTAATGTGAATGATAAAGTGCCTACTGATGCAAGGTCGTTTGCAAATGTGCTAACCCCAGAACGAGTTATTAAGAAAGTTAACTTTCGATCTCTGGTGAATGAGTGTCATGTTGCTAATCATGATACGGTTCTCTCTAAAGCTGCTATGGAGAGTGTTTTTAACCGTTATGACAATACCCTGGTTGGTTTCTTTGTTGGTAAGACTATTGCTTTTCCTTTGGTACAAAACTATGTCACTAACACGTGGGGTAAGTTTGGACTAAAGAAACTTATGAAGAATGACGATGGTGTGTTCCTCTTTAAGTTTGATTCTAAGGAGGGTGTTGATACTGTCCTTCAACGGGGCCTTTGGATTATTCGTAACTCTCCGCTCATCCTCACTAGATGGACTCCTGATGTGTTATTATCTAAAAGTGAGGTTACCAAAGTTCCCGTGTGGATTAAATTACATAATGTGCCTTTACTTGCATATTCGGAAGACGGTTTGAGCCTTATTGCTACTCAGGTGGGTAAACCGATTATGTTAGATGCTTTTACTAGTTCCATGTGCTTGATTCATGGGGTCGCATTAGTTTTGCACGTGCTTTGTTGAAGTATCCTCGAATCGATCTAAAACATGTGGTTACTATGGCGATCCCTAAGAGGATGATAGTGGTTTTATTACGGCTAATATAAAGGTTGAATATGAGTGGAAACCTCCACATTGTCTTGAATGTAAAGTGTTTGGGCATGATAATGCTTCTTGTCCTAGGAGTATTAAGGAACATCATGATGTTGATCCCTCCTCGTCTTTGGATGAGCCGGATAATGGGTTTAAGGTGGTGCAGAATCGGAAAGCCAAACCCAAAGGTACGAAGATGTCTAGTGGTATTAATATGGGTAAGGGTCCTAGATTCACGCCTAGGAAGCAGGTTTATGTTGCTAAGACGAAGACACCGGCAACTGCTAGTGTTAATGATAAAGGTACACCTGTTTCTACGTCTAACTCTTTTGGGACTCTTGAGGTGGAAGATGACACGGGCATCCCAAGTATTGTGGTTGATTCTACTCATCGACGCTTGTGAGGATGAGTTGATTAAGATCGGTTCTACATCACATGTACCGCTTGTGAGTGATTCAATGGGAACAATGGATGTTGGTTCTACTCCCATAGTTGAGAAAATTGGCAAGCTTGAAAACTACTTATTGATAGAAAAGCTACTCTTGTGGATGATGATGGTCAACCTATTCCGCCTACCTCTTCTACTAAGAGAGCTAACCCTTTTCTAAAGTAGGAGAGATTGAGGTGTCCGATTCAAGATGAGGTTGTTGCTAACCCATTTGATGAGTCTCGCTAATATATTTGGTGGTGGCCAAGAGTTTGAAGATGAGTATGATGAATATGACTTGATGACTATGCTAAATGTTTCGTGATCTTCCCGGGAATTTGGATGCTTTTAATGCCATGTATGGCACAAAGTTTCAAGGTCCTAGGAAATAATCTTATTCGTTGTGTCATATGTTATCATTTGAGTAGTGGTTTGTTTTCTTGTTTAGAAAATTGGAAGTATCTTGTTATGTAAGCTCTATGCCTATGTAACGGGCTGATATATGGGATCTCACTCATATACATTGTACCTAAACTTTTATTTGGTTAATATATTTACCAGGGTGCAGGATTACTCCCCTTTACCCAAAAAAAAAGACACCTCTACGAGTATGATATCACACACAAACACATAAACTGAGTACGTTCGATAAAGAGCTAGTCGAGAACGTATTACACAATTAACCCATTGATAATCACTTGAATAACTCAAGTAAGAAAACCCCAAGAAACCATTCTCTTTTCTGCCCGAGATCAAAACAACCAAGAAGCTCGTTGGCTTCTTTATCCGATATCGGACATAAGGTCTGATATCCACCTGATGTGTTGTCCAATAAAGAGCCAACGACCAGGAACAAAACCACAAACTCTAAACTCACTTGGAATATTATATAATAGCAAGGTTTAGGGACGTTAGCATGCATGTATAAATATTAACTACATATGCATGCATATACACGTTAGCATGCATGCATATATTATAATAACATACATATGCTTGCATATAAATGCACTCTTTTCTGATTCGTCAAACATAGGAGGATATCAAGAAAAGTGTTGTGTATATTTAGGGTTATGTTTTTTGTCGTACAATGCATGAGGTATAGGTTTTATTATATAGCAAACTAAACCGACCTTTATCTTGGATCTTTGGCTTGGTCGACAAGCAAACAAGCCCATGCAATCCTTCATGCCCAATCGTTTGGAAGCTTCAAGGCCCATGGCAGCTTAACCAAAACAAACCGACCCACTTGAGACTTAAACAAGCCCATGGTTCGTCCAAAGTAATCGGGTCAAGCAACATGCATTAACGGGTATATTATTCAAGTATTTATATACGTTCGACACGTACTCTCGTGTTTATCGTGTGTGCCCCCATAAGCTCACACACTTTTAGTGTTTACGTGTGTTTTAAACTCCACAAACCAACAGCTCCCACTTGGGAGTTGGTGTGTCGAATGGCACACAAAACTAATGACGGAAACGCCTAGCAAACGCTCTCACTCGCTTTTTAACTAAAAGTGTCTGAGAGAATAGTTTCATAAAAGTATCTCAGTAGCATGGTTATTACTGTCTTGCTTTAATCATCCTTTGTTATAGATACCGTCAAACCATGGATATGGATCTTAAATCATTTCATATAGTTTAACCATTTAGAATCTCGTTATAGAATCTAATTAGATATACCAAATGTAAACAAGTGTCATCTTACATTACCCTTTGGGTTCGGCCAACAATTATCTAATTAATTCGGAGGCGCCATGGTATCTTTCTCGCATATCAAGCGCAGAACAAATCCTTTATTGACTACAAGTGTTGTGGATGCCGCTCACATCACTAAATATAGCCTTTATAACTACCTTATTCAGATAGCGTTTGCGTATACTTACAAAAGTGATATCCACACATAACAGAACTTGCTTGCATCTCAAGTCTAAGGATGACTTTAACAAACCATTTTCAATATTTTACTTGTGACAAGGATCCAAAAGTAAATGTTTGAAAGTTGGGGTATCCAATATGCATCCCTTGTGAATACACATGAGTTTGGAGGGAACAATCCACATTCTCGTTAGAATATAACCAACACTCATGTTTGCCTTACATAACAAAATTCCCATATTCCTATTAAAAAGGTTGATTATCCAGGTAGTAAAAACGATTTTCCGTCTTCTTCTTCTACTAAGAGGGTTAACCCATTCTCTAAGGTAAGAGAGATTGTTGACTCCGATAGTGATGAAGAGGAGGTTGTGAACACTTTTGATGAGTCAATGAACCTATTTGGTGGTAGTCATGATCGTGAAGATGATTACGATGACTATGATTATGATGACTATGCGGATCAGGTCTACGATCTTCCAGGGAATTTGGATGCTTATTATGACACCTATGGTATCAAACTTCAAGGCCTTGGTAGGAAGTAATTTTGTTTTCATAAAAGACTAATGTTATTTTTTGAGTAGTGGTTTATTTTCTTCTATAGAGAATAGGAAGTATCTTGTTATGTAAGCTCTCCGCCTATGTAACAGGCTGAGATATGGGATTCACCCATATCCTTTGTACTTAAACGTTTTTTGGAGTAATATATTTACCGGATCTTTGACCTTTTACCCAAAAAAACAATATTCCCATATTGTTAACTGACAATGGACATATTTAGAAAAATAAAATCATTCAAGGATTAAACATGCAAATATAGGATAACAATTATATTACATGAATGAACAACAAATACCAAGTATCTTTATTCATCATAAAGTAAAAATTGTCTTTCAATCCCAATTATCTAAATACTAAAACAAATATGCATGAGACTAATTTAGTAAGTTGAAGCCTAATATTTCCAACATTCTCAACCTTTCTTTACAAGAAAAACTAAATAGTCATTTAAGTAAACTTTCCGAATACTTGTTTCAAATTTCACATCTTTTGAGGGATTTGAAATATAAAATGAGTGTCTTATCTCATATGCTCATACTATTGCAAGAATAATGGTATGGAGATGTCGCCCTACCTTGCATGAGGTATTAGAAATCAACGACATACTAAAAGTCATCTTTACAGTTTCTAAAAGTGTAAAGTATTCTCATTCCTTAATGTGTAATGCAACAATGCTCTATGTTGAGCATAACAAGTTAG
This sequence comes from Chrysanthemum lavandulifolium, assembly GCA_022545495.1. Classification (NCBI taxonomy): domain Eukaryota; kingdom Viridiplantae; phylum Streptophyta; class Magnoliopsida; order Asterales; family Asteraceae; genus Chrysanthemum; species Chrysanthemum lavandulifolium. The sequence continues at coordinate 4,970,946 of CM040246.1, read as the reverse complement.
CAGATTTATCATAAAAGATAAAATCCTACCACAACTAGTATTAATAATCCTCTAGCATCATTTGTACTTATACAAATTATGTTTTATAATTCGTAAACATCTATATTAACAATAATCTAAACACTCTCAATTAGATATTGTTGTTGTCAGCACATTTTGTTCTTGTACAAAAGCAACAACTAGTCTTATACACAATATATTATATACATGATAAATCCTTAGTTAAAACAACATAAGGTTTCCATCCATGTAATAAATTATTTCAAGTGAAATATACCATTTAAGATTTGCTTAAATGATATATTGCATTTGTGTTGGACAGAACTTTTTGTATTTGTTTATTCCATATAAACATTTATTTTAAAGTTGTTTGTTTTATTCCTTAAATTCCACGTGAAGTTTCATTCCAAGCTTAAGGATCAATATCTAGCTTAATTGGAATGACATCTTCAACATCTAAATTTAAAGGAAAAACACATTGCTCTCACTCAATGTCAGATGTACTCAAGAGTTATCTTAATTTAATCAGAATCATATTGTAATTAAATTTAAAATCTCAGCTCCTAGATGCATGATCCAATCCAAATCATGGATTGCTCAAATTTTGTATACTACATAAAGATAATTTTTATTTGTAATATCACAAGTTGGACTGCATGTTAATCACTTCATGAGTATCTTAATATGATTTTTTATGTATTTATTAGACGAATAGTCGTACACATTAACTAAATAAAGAGTTGGTAGTTAAATATCTAGACAATGATAAAAGTTGGAAAGATGCTTTTAGTTTAAGTTACATGATCGATCGAATAAAATAACTAATTAAGTTAATCAGATGATAACGAAACTGAAAAATGTTTTTATGAAATTGACAATGAAACTAAAAATCTATGTTAAATTTGCTGACTTTGTCTTGCTAAAGTCGTGGTTGTTAGATTATAGAAATCATTTGTTAGTATCCGATAAGTTTGAACTCAAACTTCCAAGTAATAAAAATAAGCACATCTGAGTTACAATTGTTCTATATACGGATTTGGTTTTTTTTGTAACGAGAAGCTGATTATAAACTTGCGAGACGTCATTGACTAAGAAAATCACATACATCACACGATTTACAGATGAACGGAACTAAAATAAAAACTAAAAATGGCCAAGTTGAGAAAAGAAAAATGAATGCCTGAGGAAATTGGGTTTGAGGTAGTTGGGCGCATGCCTATAAACGAAAGCATAAAATTAAACAAGTCAATTACAATATATTTGCATCAAGTCTTATCACTTTTTCATATAGTCAAAGTGTTTCCGCGAAAAAGTTTTAATTTTATGGTCAAATCGGGTATGGGGGCATAACAACTTGGTGTCAAAGCTTCTGTTTAAGTGAATTAAGTTGCCACTATAGGTTGCCTAAACTTTGACCACTTGTAGACTTGTTGAAGATATGTATAAGTAATGCGGAATAGAAACTGTTTAAGTTATAGAAGGATCGTGTGATATGTTATATGAACCTAAGATAAAAGTGTTGAAAATGTTTTTTAGTAATGATGTATGTGATATAAGTCTATGGTGGACTAGATGTATTTAATATTAAGATCGTCGTGCACCTTGTTAGTGTAGGTGATCGTTATGGCATGGAATTTAAAGGATGTTTTGTGTGTTGTAGTAATGATAGCAAGAAGTGAATAGATGTGATAAGTTATATAATACTAAGTGATGAATAATGCTAACTGATGAACAACTAACTAATAATTGAGACAACATATATCTACATGTTATTCATAAGTTTTGTGCTATTGTTGTTCATCACTTCATTAGTCTTATAGAATAAGTACTGAACAACACTAACTGATGAATAAGACTAATTGTTGAATAAGACAACATCAATCTACATGTTGTTCATAAGTGTTCATCAAATGAACAAGACTAACTATTGATGACCATGACTAACTGTTGAACAAGAAAACCTTGATCTACATGTTGTTCATAAGTGTTAATCACTTAGTCTTATTCATCAGTTCTAACTGTTGAAATTGGTTTTGTGAAAATCGGATGAAAATGGTTTTGTGAGAAAACGGATGAAGTATGAGCTAAGGTTAGGGATGAGAGCTACTTATACACCAATCTTACTTTAACCCTTGAAGAATCAACAACCTATCAAACACAACAAAACATATAAACTACACATAAATGTGACACATTAAGTCCCTTAGCTTGTAGGAAAGACATAAGATGGCACTAACAAATACATTTTAACACTTTGCACGGTCATTGCTAAAGCTATTATCGAGTTAAGCTTTTACCTTTCATTTTTTTTTCTTTGTTTTGAAAATCTTGTTTTTTAGACATATACATTAGTATTAGGTTTTAAACATGAGAAAATAGTTGTTGAAGAAATACCTATACATGATGAGACCATGGCCTAGACACATAACCTATAAATGTATTCTGTATAGGCATATAACGTTACGTTGTTTGTTTGACTTCACCGAAATAATTATAGGTTGTTTACAAATGTTTCAATTAATTAGGTTGTATGCTATAGATATGTAAATAAGTTTATTTAGAACTTCATAGTTATTTATTTAGAACTTCATAGTTTGATAGTTCGGTACTCAAAGAGTTGATCACATGAACTAGTAATTAGAACTTTTACCTTATCAACGTGTCATTATCTCCCCAACATGACCATATCCAAGTACATATATTGCATTGGTCACGTATACCAAAATCGGCATAAAAACATAACGAACTTGAAAATTTTTAAATTGTGTAACTTTTATTGTATGTAGTTTCAATGCATTTGAAAAACCATATACATTTGAAAAGTTATTTTTTTTTTCTTTTTTTTTTTTTATAAAATCTTTTTCACTAGTTTGTTATCTTTATTATATAAAATGGAAAAAAGGTAAAAGGTGAAAGTGAAAACTTGAAATTTGAAACTTGAAAAGTCAAAGTTAAATATTAAAAAAAAAATGTTATCTTTAGGATCCCTCTAAAATGAATTCATAATTTCTACTAAATAGAGGGAATTACATATATCCTCATTTAAGCACTATTAATTACATATTTCCTCACCAAAACTTTTAAATAACAAATATACCCAATCTTCATCAATCTTTTTCTAATCCAATTATGCCCTTAATTTTTTTACCGGTTTACCCTTTCACTCTTTCTCAAGTTTGACGCCAAAGCGAGAATCATTTTCACCATATCTCGTTATGAGTAATTCTTTGATATTGACTATGCATGTATTCATGTTTAACTTGCATCGTAGTTTTATTGTTAAAATGACCCAACATTTGAATATAAAATTAGTCAAATGATGTGACTAAAGTTTTTTTGTTATGTAATTGTATGCTTTTCAACTTGTCGTGATTTGGTCGGAAATAAAATTGGGAATAGAGGTGGCAAAGCAAGCGTACGGGCAAGGCACAAAGCAAAATGGGCACGGCTAGAGCAGGCACGGCCTAAGCGGGCACGGCCCAACGGGCATGTTATACAAATCGCTTAATAAAAGACCTAAAACATTTAAATAAAATTTTTAACGTAATATTTTATTTATATTAAAAACTTAAATATATTATATAATTTTTTAAAACGATCGAATGTTCTACAATTGAGGGAAAAATGTGCCTTGCTTAGTGCCCATTTAAGTTTTCAATGGGCTATATGTGTCAATTTCAAAAAAAATGAGGGGGGTTAAATGTGCCCAAATTTTTAAATTTTTTGCCAATTTAGTCTATTTTTTCTTTTAGGCACATTTTGCAACCTCTAATTCTAAGTCGTAGTAAATGGTTTTGAAAATAGAGATGGATACAAGAAAGGGTATAAATGTCATATGCTAAAGTAATTTTAACAAGATGGGTAAATATGAGAATTTAATATGTAAATCGGGTATTTTTGTTATTATGATGTTTTGGTGGGAAATATGTAATTAATAGTGTGCTACTTGTGCTACTTTTTCTCGTATTCAATGTAAAATAAATCTTGGTAATTAATAATTGATTTGCTTTCTTGTTTCATAGCCTTCTTTATTACTTGAAATTAACATAATTTTGTTTTGTGTTAGGAAATGAAAAAATATGTTTTAGTCCCGTTAGACAAGTAAAAGAAAGATAAAAATTTGAAAGGTGAGCAATAATTACTTAAAAACATATTAATGGCGTAAGAGGCCCACAAAACTCTTAAAATTAAGCAATACAAAAACAAAGCAAAGTTTACGGTAAACTAAACATACTTTGGTTAAATCTAAAGAAAGGAGGTTATGAACATAGTTTTGGTTAAATCTCTCGTTTTATGGTAATCTTTATTACAGTAGTAATTACAAATGACAATCAAGTACTAAAGTAAAAATTGAAAGTTAAAAGTCAATATTGAATATTGAACCAATTATCTTTAATGCATTGTTGAATGTTGAGGAAATAATTTCACATGTAATATAATTACCATTAACTTATCAATTCTATAACTATATGTATATAATTACCATTAAAAATGCAAACTAATATTAAATAGAAACAGATTCGGCATATTTAAAGTTGGAAAGTCAATACAATTTTTTTTTTATTATTATACATACAAAGCATGTATTCATATTTTTGAAACTTAAAAAGTGAATAATGTTAAATTTCTGAAATTCCTTTCAAACCTAAAATTCAAAGAATTTGACCTTAATGAAATAGCTACCATAGCAATTCATACCTAAAATTTCAAAGAAATGAATGACAAATTTTGACAACTTTTACTAATGTAATTTCCCAAAAAAAATTAATTTATTTAAGCGTAACACTAATAATTTCTAAAAGTTTACCAACAAATTATGTTTTATAAGGCACCATATTACAACTTATTTTTTATTGTTATGTTAGTTCATAGTGTGTGGATCATATGCGATCTCAGTTATAAAATATTAAAATGTGTGCAATGACCATATGATTTTTAAAAATATTGTTTTGACATTTATATATTGTATAGTTGAAATTGCAGGGATATTTTTGTGAATAACTTGAATGTTTACAATCACAAAACATTGTATCGATTTATTATTTAGTCACGGGGTTCATTTTTTTTATTCTTGTTCTTGCGCATTAAATACGTTAAATACAAATCTGTTTCCAAATATTGCTATAATGATTGTGTATGATTGGTGCTTTAATCGGTGATTGTTCCGGTGCATTAATTTCAAAGATATTATACAAAGTTTTTGAAATAATTTGGTCAAAATACATTATACAACCGGTGTATATATTTTTGTTAAGTTTATTAGGTTTGTAGTTTTTTTTTTAAATTTGGTCAAATCTCATGCCTTGATGAATGATAACTACAAAGTGAAGCCAATCAAAGAGTTCTGTCAAAGAGGATTCAACACCCCAAATGTCGTGTACTAAGAAATTTTACTCGTCGAGTAGCGTGCATTGTTAGTTATCTCATAATTGATGTAATGTTTTATTTTCAGTTTCAATAAATATTTTTATATGTTCTTTGATACATGTTAATAATTCTTGCTTCAGTTGAATTATCGCATGTTACAAAACACTTACCACAATATCGCATATCGTTAATTATCTGCCGCTAGGCGCGGGTACTCGTATAGTACATTAAACGTAGTTTCCGCGCAAGAACAACTTTCTAAAAATTTAAAATAAAAGAATAAAAAATTTCGGTGGTCATGACTCATGGTTATTAAAAGCATTGTCTTGGCGTGGTGTTTTCCATGAAATTAAAAGCATTGTCATGCACGGTTGGTTTATGCTTTATCAGAATTAATGATAAAAAGCAGCAATATAATGTATTTCTATTGATTAACTAGACTACGACTTTTGGGTAAAGGGAGTAATCCTCGCACCCTGTAAATATATTAACCAAATAAACGCTTAAGTACAATGGATATGGTGAAATCCATATCTCACCCGTTACATAGGCATAAAGCTTACATAACAAGTTACTTCCAATTCTAAACAAGAAAACAAACCACTACTCAAATGATAACATATGACACAACAATAAAACTACTTCCTAGGACCTTGAAGCGTTGTGCCATACATGGCATTAAAGGAATCCAAATTCTGAAGATCACGAACCTGCTTTCGCATAGTCATCGGGTTATAGTCATCGACTCATTTTCAAATTCTTGGCCCCACTTAAAATATTAGCAGACTCATCAAATGGGTTAGCAACAACCTCATCTTCGTAATCGACACCTCAATCTCTCCCACTTTAGAAAGGGTTAATTCTCTTAGTAGAAGAGGTAGACGGAATAGGTTGACCATCATCATCCACAAGAGTAGCTTTCCATCAATAATTAGCTTTTCAAGCTTACCAATTTTCTCACCGTGGAGTAGAACCACCATCCATTGTTCCCATTGAATCACTCACAAGCTTTGCGTGAGAATAAGTCCCAGTCTCCGGAGGCTTAGACGCCTCACCAATACAAGAGTCCGTCCCCCGAGATCCATCAATACCTGCTTCCTTAGTAGTACCAGAAGACTTCCCAGTCTTGACCTTGTTAGTAGAATCACCACATGATTGGGTTGCCCAAATCATCTTCCACCTCAAGAGTCCCAAAAGAGTTAGACGTAGTAATCGGTGTATCTTTAGCATTACCACTTGCAACTGCCGGTGTCTTCGTCTTTGCAACATATACCTGCTTCCTAGGTGCAAATCTAGGCCCTTACCCATATTAATACCTCCATCATCTTCGTACCTTTAGGTTTGGCTTTCCGATTGTGCACCACCTTAAAACCATCATCGGGTTCATCCACATTTAAGTGGGAGGAACATCATTATGCTCCTTAATACTCTTAGGACAACAAGCAAGATCATGCCCAAACACTTTACATTCCACACAAGGTGTGGCGGCTTCCATTCATATTCCACCTTTATACTTGCCGTAGTAAAACCACTATCATCCTTATTAGGGATCGCCATAGTCACCACATGTTTAAGCTCAAATTCGGATGATAATTCCACAAGAGCACGTGCAAAACTAATGCGACCCCATGAATCAACACATGGAACTAGTAAAAGCATCTAACATAATCGGCTTACCCACCGAGTAGCAATTAAGCTCAATCCATCTTCCGAATATGCAAGTAATGGCACATTATGCAATTTAATCCAAACGGAACTCTAGTTACCTCACTTTTAGACAATAGCACATCGAGTCCATTTAGTGAGAATGAGAGGAGAATTACGAATAATCCATGGGCCCCAGTTGAAGAACACTCTCAACACCCTCTTTAGAATCGAATTTGAAGAGAAAACACCATCATCATTCTTCATTAGTTTCTTAAAACCAAACTTACCCCACGTATTGGAGACGTAGTTCGAACCAAATGAAAAGCAACATTCTTGCCAACAAAGAAGCCAACAAGTGTATTTTCATAACGGTTGAATACACCTCCATAGCAGCCTTTGGAAGCACCGTATCATGATTTTCAATTAAGTCTCATTCACCAAGGCACGAAAATTCACTTTCCTAGAGACACGTTCCGGATTTAATACATTAGCAAATGACCTCACTGTTAGTTTCACTACCAATCACGTTAGGGCCTCAAGTAGAAGTATTCACCACGTTAGGACCGAGACATCAACACATCGCCAGCTTTAGTACACGAATCCAAACCACCCACAAACGTAGTACTATAACTTGTATTGTCCAAATTAGTATTACCCCAAATAGAATCCGAATGAACATCATGCGTGCTAGGGTTAAGAACAACCCTAGCATCTTTACGCAACTCGTGATCGCAGCAGTTACCTCTATATCACGTTCACCATTGAGACGTTGTAACCTATCTTTCAATGCCTGAATATCAACCCTTTGATATGGATTCGTGTCGATAAGGTTTTAAAAGGTACCATTTGAGGGGTCGTTTAAGTCCTTATTTGATCACTTTTGTATCCGTTATTGCTTAATATCGTTCCTTTTCACTTTTAGGTCTCGTGAAGGCAAAATGCCGGAATGGCACTTATTTGGACGAAAAGGCGCGAATATATGAAGAAAATGGCCAAAGTCAAAATCGAGACACTCACAACGCCGAATTAGAAGGCGACGGCGTCGGTGCTAATGGCGACGCCGTCCCAAGATTGTTGTGACGATCCAAACCCAAAACTCAGATTTTCAAGCGACGATGTCCGGTTGTAGAAGAGTAGGCCGTCGCTACTCGGGACGGCCTAGATGCAATCCGACGACGCCGGTCAAGAGGACGGCGTCACGGACATAAGGTTACGTCGTCGCAAGGTTAACGTGGCCAAGACGAAACCCTAATGACGGCGACACGTCGCGCCACTAAACATAAGGTGGCGCCGCAATTGTAATCTTATATATAGAATCCGAATTTTTCGGTCTTTGGGTGGAGAGTCTTTGGAGTAAAACCTAAAACCGAACCTAAGGTGTCTTGTACAAGATTTTAGGGTTTTAAACCCTATCTTACATCAAGATAAGTCTTTACTTCATTAATTCAATTATGTCTTTGATTATTTGTGTGTATGCTTGCATGTTCTCCATGTCCCAAGCTAATTTATTTGTGTGTTTGCTTAGAAAGTATGAAACTTAATTATTGAATATTGATTGGTTGTTTCTTATCTTAGTTGATTAATGATCTAGTAATGCGATAGGTCATTCGTTGTGTACTTAATGCTTGATTCATCTTTGTGAACCTTAGAATATAATTACCGAGTAGTTGTAGGCTAAACCATCCAAAGAGCGCCTTAGAGTAGGAGTTTATCATCCCTAGTGGGTTTGTAGACGAGACCCTTTGGTAAGTTCAAAGAGTTAGGAGAAACGATACCCTACAACTTTAGACACACAACGCAACTAGAATAAGGACGTGACAACTCAACCATCAATAGGAGATAATTAAGGAGTAGTACAACCTAAGTAAACACATTTTTAAACTATCATACGAGCACACATTAATTAGACATAGACTCCCACAACCTTAGTTTAGATAATTAGATAATAGTAGAGTAATCGGTAGAAATACCAAACCCCAAATCCAATACCGAGATTCGTACCTTTCCATTTTATAAAACATAAAAGATAAAAATAATCTTCCTCAACCTTAACCTTACCGTAGTAACTCCTTACTAGCATTCCTATTCCCTAGAGAACGATATCAATACCCGTGGCTTACCCTAATTACTACACTACAACGATTAGGTTCAACGCCTAGGTGTTATAAAACTTGCTCAAGAAAAGGAAGTTTCCTTGACCCGAACGACGCGTGTAGCGTTATCAAGTTTTAGGCGCCACGGGGAATATAATAGCTAGTTAGTAGTCCACCTCGTTTAGGTTCTTTGCTTGATTCCTATCAAGTAAACTTTTTCTAATTTTAGCTTTCTCTAGTCTATCCCCTTCTTCGTGACCTTTGTTAGTAATTCCATCACTTTTCATCATGGAAGGTGATAACCAATCACCACTCGATAACCAACAACCAAATAATGCTTCACCACCAAACAAATACCCATTGCCGACCCACCTCCGCTAACCAACTTGAGCCCGTATCATGAGTGAGATTGGAGAGCTTAGGAAATTAAATATGATAATTGAGAATACACTTGAGGAAGCCCTTATGAATCGATCAACCTCTAGATAGTGATTCACTACAAGTGATTCGGATGATGATCTAGAAGAAGGAGATTATAAGATGTTAGAAATTATGGAGGGTAGTAAGGAGAAGGGAGAACTTAGGGAGTACTTTGATTCATACCCAAAAGGAAAGAAACCGCTTATCACCATAATGTGGTTAATTTTCCAAGACCACCTTCGAGCCTCGTATAAGGAGGGAAACCCTAAAACATCAAAATACCGTGTATGATTGGATACTTATACAAGGATCACACCTACATTGACTATAAGGCACCCATGAATATAATGTCTAGGCTCTATTACAATTGGATCATGAACAAAAAGCTAGAGCCCATGAGGGACCCCTTTCGCCCCTAGGAAAGCAAGTAACTATGTGGGAGGGTTAAGGGATTGCACGTGTTCATAGGTAACTTCACATATAGGTGTGATTTCATGATTCGGAAAATGTCAAAGGAGTCATTGATGGGTTTTAGGAGACGTGATACTTGGGAAACCATTTATAGAAGAGTCTAAGATGGTTTATGATAAAGAGAAAGGGATAGTCGAGTTCTCAAATGAAACCGAGAATGTTAATATATAATGCCCCACAAAAATAAGAATTTTGAGGCATGGATAATTTAGATGTAGATAACATTCCAGCATTCAAGTAGACCGGAAGAACAAAGTTTACTACATCGCTTGTCTTGAACTAGGGCCTGAATATATTCGTGATGAAAGAAGAGTTAAGGAGATCGAATGGGCCTCTAAGATTAGGGCAACGTAGAGTACGACTACGAGTCTAGCTACAAGACTCTTAAATAAAGAAAAGCGCCGTGGAGGCAACCCATGTTTAATTGTTTGCTTGTTAGTGTCTTATATCTTTATTAATTGTTTATCCTCATGTTTAAATTTGTAAAATGCTTTATTTTGTTTTAACCTCGTCTTAATTGCATATAAAGGTATTTTACATAAGGGATAAGTGTAGGAGGATTACACACGTTTTCAAAAGAAACGTAAACATGAGAATAACAATTGACTAAAAGATATATATGTTTGTTTGTTCGAGTCAAATGCTTGTATCGAGTCATAATGGATGTTTTGCGATATTTTCCGATTCTAAAGATGTAAATTTTCCGAATTTTTCCGAAAATCGCGCACCGCTTTTTTGTCAGGATAACTGACGCGTCAGATTGCAACTTGACGGCGTGAAGGAGTAAAACATCGATTACTTTTTTCTCGTTTCGAGCTACTTATAAATTTTGGAATTTTCTGTGTCTTAATTTTCTTAGAAATTGTAAACATCCATTCCACAAGCATTATATCCTAGTTTAAATCGAGTCTTATATATATTATTACCGCCAATTTTACGCGAAGGTTTCGTTTGTTTTCTTCAAGTGTGCGGGTTTAGTTTGTCAAGAAGAAGTTACATAAGATTGGAGGAGCTTTTCACGCAATAATTCTTCTTGAAAAGAGTTTAACCACCACTTTACACGGATCCTACCGAGCTAATCGGGGAGTATTAGTTTCTTTTGTTTTAAATTACCTTCTATTATCATAACTTTAATATTTTCGGGGAACATTGGGGACAATGTTCGGTTTAAGTGTAGGAGGAAAATAAAGCGGAACTTTGAAACTATGCTTATCCTTGACTATTTGCTTTGTCCAATTGTGATTGTGTAATAAACCATGAGAAAATGTCGGTTAGGGTAATTTTGGCACCAAATTTAAAATTTTTATGACATATAGGAGTGGGCCATTAGTCTTAACAAAAGCGTCTCATGGATAGGAAGTTGCATGACTAGCACAAAACCCTTTACCACCCAAATTCCACCAAAATGCGAGGATCGCCTTAGATTAGTAGGAATTAAAGCATTCATCTTTAATGCTTAGAGTGTGAACCGCGAGATATTAGATTCTAGAACTTGTTTTGTGATGCATTCCGAGATCGCAAGTGAGGCTACACTTGTGTAGTTAGGAATAACTAAATGATAAGAGGCATTAGGATAACCCTTGTTTGATACCGTAATATAATTACTTCTTCCATATCGGTTGAGTAATTCCCCACACCCTTTGCGTTGTACTCATCTTTAGTACACGATACCCTAGTTAACCCCTCGAGCCTATCCTTTTCATGGTTCTCGTGATATTTCGGTTTTCCGAATATCAATGAAGAGCATTGTTTACACCCCACCACCAAATATACACCCAAATCGCCTTAGCCTACCCCTTATGCACTTACTTTTAGTGCAAATGTCTCATATCACCCTAAACCCTTAGTTCAATTATCCGTTGCTTGCATAAGTTGCTAAGTCGAGTCATATCCTTTGTATACGCTTTGGGACGATTGGGATTCATGGGAAAGTTAAAGTTTATGAAATAACGGAAGGGAACGTTAAATTCAAATTCCCTTTGTTTGCATAATAATGTACCCCAAGTGTTTTGATCTTTTCAAATCGGGTCAAATTAGTGTTTGAGTAATAAAACTCAAGTGTAGGATATGCCAGTAAATCCCTATCATTTTGATGTTATCGTAGAGGATGGTAGAGTAAAAGTGTATGAAAAAAAAAAAAAATCGAAAAAAAAATAGAAAAAGAGAAAAAGAAAAAAATAGAGTGATTAAGAAAAAAAAAATACGGGCTACCATCCTACATTTATCCTTTAAATTTATGTTTGTTTATTTCAGTTATCTAGAGTTTAGAGTGTCGAGTCTTGGCTTAGCAACGCCATTATTCGTATGCATTTAACATAGAGATTTTTGACTTGCCACCACTAAATAGCCTATCCCACCAAACCCTTATTTCCCTACCGTAAGCCTAACATTACAACCCTTTAAAGACCTCTTTGATAGTCTTTCCTAGGTGCTTACGCCAAAGCGATGGAGGTTTGATCTATTCTCAAGCCTATGGTAATCTATGTACTAGGACCGGTTAATGAGTGTTTATCTTCCATTTCCTATTTTGTTATATTTCATATATACACCGAGAGATGTGAGTATCCAAACACCCCATGTGAGGTGCTAGTATGTATTCGTGCTTGTTATGACTTTTGGGGCTTATATGTGTTGTGGACCGTTTGAATTAATGCTTCATGACCCCTAACTTATAAATTAATTGGCTAAAAGCACATTTGCTTGAGGACAAGCAAATAACAAGTGTAGGGATATTTGATAAGGTTTTAAAGGTACCATTTTGAGGGTCGTTTAAGTCCTTATTTGATCACTTTGTATCCGTTATTGCTTAATATCGCTCCTTTTCACTTTTTAGGTCTCGTGAAGGCAAAATGTCGGAATGACACTTATTTGGACGAAAAGGCGAATATATGAAGAAAATGGCCAAAGTCAAAATCGAGACACTCACAACTGAAATTAGAAGGCGACGTCGGTGCTAATGGCGACGCCGTCCCAAGATTGTTGTGACGATCCGTAACCCAAACTCGATTTTCAAGCGACGACGTCCGGTTGTAAAAGAGTAGGCCGTCGCTACTCGGGACGGCCTAGATGCAATCCAGACGACGCCGAAAGTCAAGAGGACGGCGTCACGGACATAGGTGACGCCGTCACAAGGTTAACGTGGCCAAAACGAAACCCTAATGATTTGTGACACGACGGCGTCACTAAACATAAGGTGGCGCCGTCGCAATTGTAATCTTATATATAGAATCCAATTTTTCGCCTTTGGGTGGAGAGTCTTTGGAGTAAAACCTAAAACCGAACCTAAGGTGTCTTGTACAAGATTTTAGGGTTTTAAACCCTATCTTACATCAAGATAAGTCTTTACTTCATTAATTCAATTATGTCTTTGATTATTTGTGTGTATGCTTGCATGTTCTCCATGTCCGCTAATTTATTTGTGTGTTTGCTTAGAAAGTATGAAACTTAATTATTGAATATTGATTGGTTGTTTCTTATCTTAGTTGATTAATGATCTAGTAATGCGATAGGTCATTCGTTGTGTACTTAATGCTTGATTCATCTTTGTGAACCTTAGAATATAATTACCGAGTAGTTGTAGGCTAAACCATCCAAAGAGCGCCTTAGAGTAGGAGTTTATCATCCCTAGTGGGTTTGTAGACGAGACCCTTTGGTAAGTTCAAAGAGTTAGGGAGAAACGCATACCCTACAACTTTAGACACACAACGCAACTAGGAATAAGGACGTGACAACTCAACCATCAATAGGAGATAATTAAGGAGTAGTACAACCTAAGTAAACACATTTTAAACTATCATACGAGCACACATTAATTAGACATAGACTCCCACAACCTTAGTTTAGATAATTAGATAATAGTAGAGTAATCGGTAGAAATACCAAACCCCAAATCCAATACCCGAGATTCAGACCTTTCCATTTTATAAAACATAAAAAGATAAAAATAATCTTCCTCAACCTTAACCTTAGCGTAGTAACTCCTTACTAGCATTCCTATTCCCCAGAGAACGATATCAATACCCGTGGCTTACCCTAATTACTACACTACAACGATTAGGTTCACCGCCTAGGTGTTATAAAACTTGCTCGAAGAAAAGGAAGTTTCCTTGACCCCGAACGACGCGTGTAGCGTTATCAGTGTCCGTATTTACACCAACTTGATCGGCCAAGTTGATGGTTGTTTTTGTAGCTTTCACCGAAGAGCTACCCTTGTTCAAAAAACCTTTGTCCATCTCTCCACAACCCCACAAAACAATCCCACGAAACAGCTACACCAAGCATAAACCAAGAAAACCAAACAAACCCTAACTAATGTTAGGGTTTTATGCCGCACGCCCCAAAAACTAACCGGCCCCCATGAAAGATGATCCAAGATAGAATTAATCACGTTAAAAGCACTCTTGGATGAATACAATCAGAAACCAAATAAACCCTAACAAGTTAGGATCACGATAAACAAGCAAATCAGAAAAACGATTTTGATAAAAACCCTAAAGAACGATTCAGCAAAACTAACTAAAACGAGAGAAAACAAAGCACCAAGCAAATCAGGAACCAATTAACAATGAAGTTAATGAAGAACAAGATCATATCGATGCTTAGAGTCCCATGTTTAGGCAGAATTGAAGAAAAAACGATTAGGTTTTAGGGTTTAAAAAATCGCCTAAGGAGAGAATCGGTTTAGGGTTATCCGTAATGCGTTTAGCTTTTTGATTATTACCTCATGATTTAAATTGGATAAAAATGATGATCCGGAGAACTGTCATGTAGCCTAACTAGACTACGTACTTATAGTAAGCTAAAAGCTAAATGACGTGTTTGCTGTGGTGATAAAAAAAATTATCTTTCAGAGTTTTTTTTTTCACAATTATAAATCTTTAGCTTAACACAAACATAGTTATGAACAATCAACATAGTAATGAAGTGTTCACAACCAAGTGAGGGTTTTTACTTTACGGTGAGTACTCATAACTAATTGTATAAAGCTAAAAAGATTGTTGGCAATGAAAATTTTAATCTGCGTCATGTAAAAATTACTTAAAATCAATAGGAAGATAAAGATAATCAAAAGCACATTTAAATGGCGTCCAAGTATTACACATTTTGTTGTAAGAATTAATGAAATGGAAAGTAAGATGCATGATGGGAAGCTTGGTGCTAGTCGGTGATGACGAGAAGCCGCTAAAACCCGCTTTCTAGTTCTAAAAAACGTTATTGATCAAATGAAACTATTGCTACTTGATGAAGTGCTTGAGGGTCTAAAATGAAACTATTGCTACTTATATGGTATTTACAAGCTTCAAGGTTGATGAAATCTCTAAAGTGGTGGTGGTGTGTGTATGAAAAGTTTATACGAGCAATTGAAGGAGTCATATGATGAAGACCCGATGATGATGATGATGATTTTGATGATTGTGGTTTGACTGAAGCCCAAATGGAGTTTGCTAACGCTTTGACATTAGGCTCTCTGATCAAATTAGATAGGGCCCTTATTAGGTCCCATAAGTTTGGCATGTAAATCTAATGCTAGTTTAGGTGTTAAGCACGATGGGCGTTTGTTTTGCCATTTGGGTTGAGATGTAGGACTCCCCACATCCATTATACTTATTTCTTTTTGGCGTAATAAAATTTACCAGGGGTTTTGAATCCTTTTCCCAAAAAGAGTATAGTTATATACTTATATTTACTTACCTCATCACGAAGCCATCATTCCCGATTATCGTTAAAGATAATTAAACTATCCTAGAGAGTATAATCCACAACCACATCACTACACTAACGAAACTTACAATTAAGCCATCCCCAACATAAACTCCTCCATTTCCTGGCCAATAAGCATTTTGTCGATTCTTTTGTATGATCGATTTAGATTCTTCAAAACAAAACATACATAAATCAACATGACTATAAAAAAAAAATTCGAGTGATATACTATGTATTAAACACTACAAACCTCTTGCCAAGGTTTGAGAAATTTACGCATTTCAATCATATGTGCATTAAGGATATTCTTTTATTTTTTCAATTCATCCATGATAGAAACTTTGACATTGGTATTTACTTGCATAAATTGCAGCCTGAAAGTTTCGATATACCTCTTCTTCCTTGTTCCTCATCTCTCTAGAGCATGAATAAAAAAATCTCTAAAAGATAATAAATTCTCGCCGTGATGATATATTTTTTATCGTTTAACAATTTACTGTTTGTAATATATTTTTTTTCAAAAAAAAGGAAAAATTGGTTGCTTTTATTTTAGTGAAAATGAATGGATAGTATTTGTTATTGAATCTTTAGAGATTTGAGACATAGATTGAACTCGACTCATTGTTGATGAGGAGATCATAGTTTGAGGGGTCTCGGATGGGTGTGCAATAGGTGCCATTGCATAGGGCCTTCACTTAAAAAGGGCCACATTTTTATTAGTTTTGCATATAAATACTTATCATATTAAACATCTTTGAGTCATATGATTCAAGTTTATATACAATTTCTCTTTAGTTTACAAGTATAATAAGGCGTTTTTATTGTTATTTCCTAGGGCCGCCGAAAATCACGAGATGGGTGCCCATGCCTTAAAGTACTAGACCTTCGATTGTACGTGCATATTTGTTGATCTAAAGGGGGATACTAGAAAAAGATTACATAATGAATATGTATTACATACCGAGTTGTTAATATTGAACCATATCTAGATCGTGAAAATGAAAGAATTATAGACCTGGAGACATGGAGAAAGGTAGTTGATGGGAGGTTTGGATGAAATTTTAAGGATAGATGTCTAACATGATGGATGAAGACTTTCTGTGTGAATTAGCTCGTACCAAGTCTAGTGAGTAATGAAAAATTGACCACTTCATTTCCGTAAGTTTTTTTTTTCTTAAGTAAATTCGATGAAAATGTAGTTCATAGTTCCTTAGTTTATCAATGAACTTGCTAGTTCACTTAGTTGTAAAACAATGCCATGTCTTTAGTTTATGTCCTCTTTATCTTAAAGGGGTATTTGGCTTCATACTTCCGAACATTCTTGTATAAAGTGTAAAAATTTGAAACAAGTTACTATCGAATTCAGACTCGTTTTTGGTTGGATTGAATGGGAAAGACATTGTAGTAAAATAGGTGATTATTTTTTGGATTTAGGGGGTGTCTGTTTAAGCTTATATGTGAGCTTATTAGTTTATATGATTTCGGCTTATATTTCATAAGCCTCAATTTTTTGGCTTATTTTAAGAGTTATGTGCTTATATAAGTTTATTATATCATAATAAATATAAATAAACTTACTAGTCTCCAATTAGCCAAAAAATTGAGTTTTATAAAATATAAGCCGAAACATAAATAAGCTCATAAGCTACATATAAGCTTAAATAAACACCCCCTTAGTAATGAGAATGAAGCATGCTATAAACAAAAGAGAAATAGTTTACACACTCCCTTAATTGATTGACACTCTTTAAATTAGACGATTAGAGTGTTTGGACATTTAATACCCTCACATTACTTTTACACATTTTCATCATGTAATAGTATAAATGTTAAGACACTTTAAATTAAAGTGTGCTAATCAATTTAAAAAAATGTTTAAATCACCTCTCTAACACAAAGTGATTTATTTATGTAAATCAAATACTTTTTTTCTTCTATAATTTTGTGTATTCACCAGTAATTTACGTAGGTTGTGTTCCTATTTATGAAGAGAAATGATAGAATCGAACTTTGACAAAAATTCTTACAAAATAAGGTGTCATTTTGTGATTGATTTAATTAGAAAGAAGAGAGAGAAAGTATATAAAAATGCACCAATCACAAAATAACACCTTATTTTGTAAAAGTTCTTTTGTGTTTTTATCATTTTTTATTTATTAAACTATCTTTCATGTTGTCAGCCATAGTTAAAATGAGGTCCAATCATCATGGTATAAAAATTCGTAAATGTTCCATCTTTTGACTCGTGGGACTACTTGTCTGCTTGAAACAAAATTGTTTCAGAAAAAACGGCCGGGAAACCCTGCATAATCTATCGACTTTCTCTTACAGATTGTTGGTATTGAAGAACACATAAAATTTGCTCTTAAGACATATTGTGACACCGGATTGTTTCTCAAATTTGATAATATTTCGCAACTCA
Source organism: Chrysanthemum lavandulifolium (assembly GCA_022545495.1). Taxonomy (NCBI): domain Eukaryota; kingdom Viridiplantae; phylum Streptophyta; class Magnoliopsida; order Asterales; family Asteraceae; genus Chrysanthemum; species Chrysanthemum lavandulifolium. The sequence goes on along the minus strand of CM040246.1, from coordinate 4,952,823 downwards.
GATAAATACACGACATGTACTAAACATGTAAAACTAGATTTTTTTCTCATACCTAAATAATAAATAGTTCAAAGTGACGGTATAAACACAGTTAAAATACTAAAAGGGCTAAGCCGAATACAAACAAACTTTCTTATATAAAATCCTGCTAACAGATACGATGTTTGTAGTCGAAGTCCAAATGCTCCGGTTTACACATTGTTGTATTATTTTCAAGCTACGGAAAAATCGATGCCAAACTCAAACACGATTGTATAGTGACAATGCATTCCGAGTTGGCCAATATCCCCATGGTTCACTCACACAACTCACCCCAGGATAAGAACGATAAGTGTGTGAAAGACTTGGTCATGTTTTTGTTCGAGACATCTCAAACATTACCAACTTATTATAATAGTGTTTTTGTATCTTTAATAACTTTAACATTAGTGATGACAAACCGGCAATGCTACCACGCTAATAAAAAAGTGAGAATAAGCTATCGCACTAATTACATTATAAGACTAACTTTTTCATATTCGAAGAAAAAAAACGCTAAGGCGAAAGTGAAAATAAGCTATCACACTAATTACATTAAAAGACAAACTCTCTAATAATCAAAGAACAAAAAATGAAGTTAAGAATTATATTGTGCATTGAACCTTGTGGACCTCGTATTTTTCAATAAACTAGATCAAACAAGGCCAACGAACAATATAATACCAATCCCAACTTGCATTAGAAATATACGCTAGAGTATATTAACAAGCAAAATTTTCATCCTTTGATCCATGTGGGAGTACTTGAAACAAGTTAAAGAAAAATAACCCATACAAATATTTGTTCTAAAGACATAACACCTTTGTAGCCGTGATCAAATGCTTCCTCTTTTTACACATTATTTTATTCTTTTCAAGCTATGCAAATCGATACCAAACTCAAACATGGTTGTTTAGTGACAATGCACTTGGAGTTGGATATTCATCATGGTTCACTCACACAAGAGTTCATTCCCAAGATAAGAACGACAAGTATGTGAAAGACTCGGTGATGTTGTTGTTCAAGACATCTTGCTTACACCCGGATTAAGTCTGGGATGACCCGAATACGTTTCAAAGCAGGATACACAGACTGCTAAGCATTGATGAAGATGTATATAAGGTATATTCACTACAAACATGCATATAAAGTCATCCAAGTGTTTTTACTACATTCAGATACTATTAAAGGAATTGGAATGTCCTATTTGTAGCCATCACTGATACTATTAAACTGAGATTGATGAGTCTATAGCTCAAACCTTCAAATGATGTTCATCAAATAGCAGTAAATGTCAAGTTGAATGTTCAACAATGCATAGTAAGAGTGTAATTCTAGTTAATTCTTGTACTAAACTTGAACCAGAATTAACTAATATGTGGATGTTGCTAATGATGCTAAGCAAAGAGTGCGTTGCGAAGAAGTTTGGGTTATGGTCCATTGAGATAAAAATGGTAAATGTTGTAACCATTAGGGTGAGCTTTTCAGACCGAGAACTAAACCAACCTTCGGCTCGGGATTCAGGTTTATGGTTTTGTGATTTTCGGTTATCGGGTTGGTTTAAACCGGGAAAAAAAAACAAACCGAGTGACTCGAATAGTTAAGCCATTGGAGCATGTGAATAAGTCAAGAAAAGCACAAAAGAGAACTGAAATATTGTACCGGAACAAAATGCATACCAACAAATCGAAGGCAATGTTTTTAAATTCGGTTCACACATTCGGTTATGAACCGAACCGACCGGGTATTTTTGGCTTTGTTTTCTGTCTCATATTTTCCAAAGTGTCGGTGGCCAGGTCGGTTGTTGTCGGTTAAGGCCGGTTTTGACCCGAGACTCGGGCCTAAATGTATTTGAACATGTTCTCCTACACAAAGAACCTTCACAAAGTCGTACACACCATGTTTGACAGTAGAGGTTGATATATTTACCTCAATATAAATGGCAACCATGAACACAGTTTTTTTGGGAAAAAGGGATCATCCCCGGCAAATATATTAAGCACCCAAAATAACAAAAAGAACGACACTATCCTATACGTGCCATTACAAAAACAAATAAACATAACAAGAAAATTACACAAACCAAAATAATGAATGCGTATTAAATGGCAATAAAACTCCAATGTGTCTTTAGTCTTCAAAAAAGGGCAAGTCCAGCCACTAGCTTAAAACCTCCCATCTAGCTTATACCATGACCCTTTACCACTTGGAACAGGCCACCAACAAAATCACAGGCTAAACGAAATAAACAACCACTTCGGCACTTCCCTCAAAAACGGCAACCAAACAACCCTTATCATCACAACCTTCTCCCAAACACTCCATCTCTACCAGAACATCAAAATTGCACACCAATATCCCATAGCCCCGCAGCCTCCTTAGCTTGTCTTGAACCTCTAAGAGTTAGGCGCCAAACAAAATAAACTAAAGCGCCAATAACAAGTCTTTGCAAAGACTTGTCTGCACTCTTGCTGAGATCTCCTCAAATTTCTTTCTTGCCAAACAAAATAAACCAAAGCGCCAATAACAAGTCTTTGCAAAATGCTCCAAATAGACATAAGGAACCACTTCAGACAATGAGTTAGGCGCAAAATCCAACTTTACCAAAACTTTAAACTGCCTCCAAACCTCTAATGAGTAACCACATTCAAAAAATAAATGATCATTTGATTCAGACCCATTATCACCCAACGAACATTTAACATCCTGAACCCCTTGTTGTTGGAATTATATAACATGACATTCAAATAAATAACTACAAAACATCAAAGTATTCAAGCGAAGCGTATAGGATTTATTAATGAACAATTAATTAACATAAAAGAATATACCAAGTACTTTTCTTGATTCTAGCCGAACAAGAATCAAATCCACAAACTAGCAATTAGGATGAACCCTAATTAGGGTTTATAGGATTATGTGAATTACCCTCACTGCTTTGTAATTCAATCCAAGATAATAACAAAAGTATGTTATTACTATGTTCTTGTACACACATACTAAACCGAATTAAAGTAATGCTAGTTTTTATCAAACAAATAACTTGGTTTGTGGAAAAAGTGTGGATCGACACCCACAAAGGTGTTCGACCGGTTTGGAGAAGAAAAACACACACAAAACAATTTTAGGGTTTAGCTAATGAGCACAAGAGATGGAAAAATAAAACCCCTAGCCTTGTTTATATACCCAACTAAACTTGGTGAACAAGTTGGTTTTTCTTTCCTTGTTTTGCTCCCTTGGCCGATCGGTTTGGTATCCCTAAAGGGATTCCGGAACCTTCCCAACTTTTGCAATTTAATCCTTTTCCATAAACATTTAACGACCGTTAATCCATTACATTAATTACTTAACGTCCGTTAGTTATTTCGTTTAATAAATAAATAAATATAACATTTATATTTAATTATTAACTTTAAATTCTCATACGTAAAGTGTGCAATCCCATAGTCTCGAGTTCGATCCTAACTCACGTCTACTAATTTATATCCATAAAACCAACAGCTCCCACTGGATATATCTTAATAGAGTGATCACATTCGGTTAGCGTCTAGCAACACTTCGATGCCTCTAGTACAACTCGAGCAAGGCTCCTGAAAACCTTTAATGATTTCTCATTATTATTATCCTTTTGTTTCTAATACCATGTTAAATAAAGATATGGAATTAAGTCATTCTTTATTCAACCATTCTGCTTCTCGTTATTAGTGATTGAGCAAGATTACCAAATCTTCCGAACATATTCGGGAGAACTTTGGGCATGGCCACGCAAACATCTTGTCAACCCTACGAGGGCCCAAAGAAGATTAAACTCCAAAATAAATTTGAAGGAACAAATTCTATCTTGACTACGAGAATAACCCATGAACTTTGCAACACTTCGTGAAACAACCCTTATGACTACCGCCACGTGATAGCGTTAAGTTGTTCCACGTATGCACTACATTCATGACACTTATCCGGTATCTCAAGTCCGAGGATAACTATTCATAATTTACTTATAACAATATCCACAAAGTAAATTATGTAGTTGGGATAAGTCCTATATTCAATTCATTGAATATCATCCGAAATTGGTATGCATTCTCATCAATATACTTTCAAGTATATTCTACCATATCTCTCGATTTGTCTTAGTTTAATGATACTCCCATATCATTAATTGACAACGGACGATTTAGAATAAATAAATTTATTCACGGATTAAACATGCAAATATAGGATACAATATATTATAAAATCAAACATACCAAGTATTTGATTTATTATAACAATTGTTTAACATCCCTTATCCAAATACCAAATAGATCAATGCATGAAAATTCCAGTTGATGAATTATGCCTCAAGTAATGACAATCATACTTGTTGACAAGGCATAAATCAACCAACTTGATCTATCGTAATTTTGAGAATACTTATTTCAAGAATTCAATTAGTGAAGTCCTTGTATGTGTGCATTCACCAATCCACATAATAATTCATAAAGTGTGTGACATCCTCTATCACCAATTTATGACAATTTAAACTTTCAAACATTTTAAAGTTTAAAGTATTCTTATTCTTTTAATGTATAATGCAATCAAGGCTCTTAGTAGCACAACTAGTTCACATGGCCATTAACAAGGATGAAATCCTACCATGACTAGTATTGAGTGTCATCTCAATTAAACCAAAGATCATTGTATACAAACAACAATATGCTCATTAAAACTCCGTAAACTTTAATATCTTATTGTGTAATGTTTGATGCTTTCCTAACTTTCAAGTTTAAAGTCGATGACAATTTGCACAACATTTGACATATTGTTCATCCATAGAATCTAGGAGCAATTCCAGTCGAGGATGTAATTCTTTTAGAATATTCATTACACAAGTTATCTAATAACTTTTAGTTAGATATCAATGTTGTCAAATCACTTCTTATTCAAGAATGATACAACAATTTTAATACACAACATGATGTACATGATGAATCTACAGTCAAACTTAGAATTCATTCACGTTCTATCTTGTCAAAAGATATTTATCAATTTCCCAAATGATATATCATGTTTTATTAGAATCATTTATTTTATCGCACATGTTTATTAACAATAAACATATATTTCAAGGTTGTATGTTTTAATTTTAAATCTTACAAGTGAAGTTTCATTCCAATCTAAGACTTAACATTTAGCTTACAAGGAATGTTACTTACTATATGTTATACAACATATAAGATTTAAGAAACTTAACATAATACTCCCACTAGCTTTCAGAATACTTAAAATTTATCTTATTTTAATTATAAATCGAAAATGGGATTTAATAATTAAACATAAGAATAATTTCATAGATGCATGCATTTATCCATTCATGAATTATTTGCACTTCAGACACTTTCAAAGATTATATGAATTAAAAACCTTTCAATTACTTACCGTCCTCGCCAAGTAATTTCTCAAGAAAGAGTTTTGATATTCCATTGTCATATTTCATATTAATGAAAACAAGTATGACAATTATCATCTTTATATATTTAATGTGTCTAGAAAAGAATATTCAATCATAATTAATTGCTTAAGTATGATTAATAATCTTGTCATAAAACATGCATTAAATATGTGTACAATATTGTCCATATGATTTCTACATAGAAATTCAAACCACTAGGGTTTTTCATCTCTTTGAAGAAACTCATTTCCATTCTCTAGTCTAACTATTAAGATAAACCAAATTTCCAAAATTGATTATCTTTATGGACAAGATCTTTAACATTCATAGTATGAGTAATTTTCCCAATTCAATATTTGGTAATCCATCATAATGATTATCGTGTTTACTATAATCCTCAGAACTCATATTTCTCAAAGATATAAGTCAAATATCCGAGATATCCTTGCAGATCTATGAATGAAAATTCCATCATCATGAGGTCTATCATTTACATGTCTAACCTCATCATGATATTTACTAGTGTGTTTTAGAAGATTATGTATCTTGTAATTTTATCTTTCAAGATAAAAAACTCCCACTTGCCTTTTGTAATATATAGACTATCTATATATACTTAGCAATTAGAGCAAAACTACATTGTTCTCTATTTGGGACATTACAAATACACATTGATAATTCTTGACATTAGTTTGTTAATAACCTATTCATAAGTAGTTTAACAAATTCAGAATCTTCAATTTTAAAACTTAATGTGATTCATCACATTCCATAATGAAATGGTGTTTTATTAATCTTCTAGGTTGGAGTCATATTGAGTATATTCAATCCATACTCAATATTCTAACCTTGTTACTTTTAAGAAAGAAGTTATGGTTATCATGAATCAAACAAATCAAATAGAGTTTGATTCTCCTAACCGAACATACCATCAACTTGTGGTATTCATTAGAATTTAATATTGTAAGACAATCTAACAATATATAAGATAAACATATTCCTTTTGGCTTACCTATTTACCAACTAAGTCAACTTAATGGTATAATAGACTTTCCAAGCCAATTACATGCTTTATAACACAAGTACCTTTTAACCAAGTCACTTCATATCCATGTCTCAACAAGAAACATAAACTGTTATAATCCCATTATACGTTATAAATCATTGATCAACTCAATGACTTCTTGTATATGTCTTAATTAAAAACATAACAAGTTAACGCCTTACTTTATTATAAGTCTTAAAAGACTTTATGTTTATGTCTTTACAATGAATCATAAACATGTTTAACTAAAGTAATTATGAACACAACTCTTGGTTTCAATAGTAATTTCAAGTTAATTTATTTTACTTCACAATAATGTAGGACTACATTATTTTTCATTTATGTCATTCCAAAATACATAAATAAACAAATTGAAGTAGGATTAGATTACTTTATTTAATTTTATGTCATTCTAATAATACATAAATATTTAATTTGAAGTAGTCTTATATATCATTTTGACACATGTTCTAAATACTTGTCTAATTTAGAAACTGCAAATATGTCCATGCAAGGTCTGACTTTACATAGAGATTTACTTTGTTGTTGCAATCTCGCCAAGTTCTCACATGACGAAATTGCAACACCAAGTGTTTCTTGAATTAGATATGTTCAAGTTATATTAGAACGTTAGTCTCTTACCTTGCGTCAAGAGAATCCTTTAAATCATATACTTATATGTTGTACCTTGCACACAATATAGATTTCTCCCACTTGTGCATGGAACAACATCATGTAGCGTATAAACAACACGACATATGTTTGTTTATGTGACTAATATGATTGTGTCATTGATATTAGCATAACTAGTAGATGTAGAACCACTTCATTGTCTAATAAGGAAACGTACATGACTATCCTTGAAAACATAAGTGTCTACAAGTGGAAAGTAATTATCTTAAGACATTCTAGAGATAATCTGGGTTACTACCAAGATGACAAAGCTTGTAACTCCCATCGAATAAGAGATCATTACATTAATTCCTTATTCAAGAATAAGAACACAACACTCCCAATCGGATTTGACAACATTGTAAGTGTTTCATTAACCAAAGAAAGAAAATAGTGTATTATTTACTTCCTACACCTTTGAGAAAGTCCATACATAACAATTACTTATGTACTTAAAAGAATGTATTCTACTATGTAGATGATGAATTATCCATCAATGCTATTAACTTGAAAAATTGGGCATGCAATTTCTTTCTTAATAGTTCTACTATTCCAACAATTGTAAGTAGTACTTTTAAATGGTCAAAACAAAACAGCTAGATAAAATAAGCTAGTTTGTCTTTTACCAATTATACAAGAATTAGTCTAGCTTCTAATTTAATAACTCGTAAATATGCAATTTTCTTAACTATTAAAATTTGCTTACGAGTTATGTATTTAGAATTTAGACAATTCTAATTGTCCTATCATACCTTTCTTCATTCATGAAAAGGAATAGGATTGAATCTCACTCTTTCTTATGAAAAGAGGACTAGGTTTATTCTTTTAGTAAAGTTGACTCTACCAAAACCCTTACAGTGTAGATCAATTTACCAATACAGAATAACCTACGCTTTACGGTTTAATGTTGCATTAATACATTTAAAGAATTAGCAAAATTCAATTTTAGTATTTTCGATAATTAAACTTTTCAAGAAAATAAAATACCCAAGGTAATATTCATATAACCATAGAATTTTCTCGAAAACTAGGATCCAAATTATCATAGGTTCATTACATCGCTTGATCCGCTAGCAACGAACGCATATAATAAGGTAATCATCGAACATTAATTGGCAAACAATTTCCAACTCCTAGATCATTATGGGATTTATATTTTCCAACGCTATTGCAAATATAAACATGTTTCATCCCATCTTATGCCATTGAGTCCAGGTCTCACTTCCTACTCAACTTAAGTGTCTAACTTAAAGAACTGCAAATATGTCCATGTAAGGTCCGACTTTACATAGAGATTTACCTCTCCATCACAATCTAGCCAAGTACTGTCATGACGTAAATTGCAACTTCAAGTGTTCCTTTTAATTAGATGGCATATTCTTAATTTAAAAGGGTACTAGTTTTGATTTTATGTGGTCAAATCAAATATGTACAAAGATGTCATGCATTCATCTTGTAGCATAATTTTAATAAAAACTTTTTATTACCAATTCATAAAGATCAAATTATCAAAGTTTTGATTGAGGTATTGGGTTCACCAATCAAGGAATTTAGTGTTAATTATCATCCATTATACCGTACTTTTGCATAAGTGTAAACACTTAGTGTTTCGGATAATTACCACCGGTGGGCGCATGGAATTAAAACTAATTCGCCTTAAGATGAGCTTGTACTTTTATGGCTTACTAAGTAGCTCCATTCGAACTTACAGAGGGCGAGGACCGTAAGCGCAAAAGCATAACCTTAGACATCCTTTCAAAGTGCGACTGCATGCACTTCTTAAATAACCCCTTTATAGTTCATTCTAATGGGTGAGCTGCTCACCATTGTACCAAAGTCACCAATCAATTAAACTATTGAAAACTTAACTCTTCCAAAACAAATCAAATTTCGCCATTGTTTAGTCCGTATTATTTTTCTATTCAAAATTACCCTTTGCTTAAAACCGCCTAACATAATAAACAAACAAGTAATAAATAAAAATAAACTACTAAAAACAATGCACACATAATAAACAATTTATACGTAAACAAGTAGCCACATGCAACTTATTCGATAAAACCCTATTAATAATCAATATCTAGGTTAAATTAATGTATATATTAATTTAGGGTTTTCACCCAACAATAGAAAGTGAACCACATACATCGATGAATCGATTATGTAAACCCATAATTAATAATATACCAAATTGCACATAATTGATTCATTAATATATATAATTGAGTCTTCCCAATTCAAGATTTATCGTAAATAAATATGTCTTAACAATTAAACAATATCAAAGCAACTTATCCATGACTAACATGCATGTATAATCATGGATACATCATAACAATTATACAAATAGTCACAAGATCGCATATAAAAATTCCATGACACATAACAAATTATTCATGAATTAATCACGTAATCAATATTAATTCTAGGTTTTAATAAGGTTAGCAAACAATTTTCAAAACCCTAAAAATTTATGTATGTGTCGACTTAAAAAATAGGGGGTACGCCCAATTAACTAAAAAAATCGACCAAACAAAAATAAAACATAAACCCTAGATTAACATATCAAACAACATACAATTATTTGTTTTATTACGCTTATGTAATTAATTACTCATTAAAACCAATGACTCGTGATGCCACCGTTGGAATTATATAACATGACATTCAAATAAATAACTACAAAACATCAAAGTATTCAAGCGAAGCGTATAGGATTTATTAATGAACAATTAATTAACATAAAAGAATATATGCACTTTTCTTGATTCTAGCCGAACAAGAATCAAATCCACAAACTAGCAATTAGGATGAACCCTAATTAGGGTTTATAGGATTATGTGAATTACCCTCACCGCTTTGTAATTCAATCCAAGATAATAACAAAAGTATGTTATTACTATGTTCTTGTACACACGCATTAAACCGAATTAAAGTAATGCTAGTTTTTATCAAACAAATAACTTGGTTTGTGGAAAAGAGTGGATCGACACCCATGAAGGTGTTCGATCGGTTTGGGACAAAAAAACACACACAAAACAATTTTAGGGTTTAGCTAATGAGCACAAGAGATGGAAAAATAAAACCCCTAGCCTTGTTTATATACCCAACTAAACTTGGTGAACAAGTTGGTTTTTCTTTCCTTGTTTTGCTCCCTAGGCGATCGGTTTGGTATCCCTAAAGGATTCCGAACCTTCCCAACTTTTGCAATTTAATCCTTTTCCATAAACATTTAACGACCGTTAATCCATTACATTAATTACTTAACGTCCGTTAGTTATTTCGTTTAATAAATAAATAAATATAACATTTATATTTAATTATTAACTTTAAATTCTCATACGTAAAGTGTGCAATCCCATAGTCTCGAGTTCGATCCTAACTCACGCCTACTAATTTATATCCATAAAACCAACAATTTATGGTTGATCTATGTACCATTTTCTAGACATATTTACACTAATACTTCAAGATTCTTTGTCAACTTGCGGTCCATTCGCATTATCAACCTTAAACCATTCACACTTGAATACTAACACTCTTTATTTCCTCCTAAGTATACCCGGTTCCAACACTTCTTGTAAAATCCCAAAATAGTCGATCATGTTTGACCCATGGTCACTTCTCACTACTACCCTGCTGTTTTGACATTTCCTATTCTCTTCACAACTTTGGGTGTGGAACTTATATCCATTCACCATACATCCACTATAGATATTCACTGAATTAAAAGGTCCAGGGGATAGTATCCGGATTTCAGAAGCAACCGAATGTAAACAAGTATTCACCTAAACAAATACAACATATAACTTATTGGTTAACCAAGGTTTATCATTTTCATTATTAAATTCGAGAAAATTTAAATCTCAAAAGTAGTTCTTACACGTTGTTGAAGCCATGAGGCAAATTGTTTGTCATGACGTTCATTTACATGGTTCAAATTTTCTTCTTCTAGTTCAACTTTGTGTTCACTGAAGATATTAAAAATTTAATAAGTTATAACCAAAAAAACAAAGTATAAACTTCTTAATATAGAAAGTGTACTTACTTTATAAGTTCTCCCATTTCATGGCAATTATTTAATATGTTTGTATGAATCTTCATTAATTCAGCTTCACTTAAATCACATGTTCTGTAACCACCAATTGGACGCCCTTTGCTTGAGAAAATGCAAATTTCACCACCGTGATGTAACATTTCATTGTTATGCTCAATCTTGTTGAACATGTTGTCAACATCATTGAGATACATAGAACAAAATGTCACACATTCATTTTCTATATATCTTTCACTATGCACGCCATCGACGAGCTTTGTTTGTAACATATCCCTTTAAAATACGCATTTTCCTAATGAAACAAAAAGTAATTGGTATCAAGACAATTAGAAAGTTTTAAGACATTTGATAAATATGATTACTTCTCAAATGGGAACATCCATCGATATTGGGCTGGACCTGCCATCTTTGCTTCATAGGGTAAATGGACCAAAAGATGAGTCATAATGTCAAAGAATGAAGGAGGAAATATTCGCTCCAAATTACACAAAATGACAACAATTTTCTTCTAGTTTCTCAAGAATATCTAGGTGCATAGTGCGTGAGCATATTATCCGGATAAATTCGCTTAGCTCATATAGCACGAGACGAACCTCCTTTGTTAAGCAACCCCTAATTGATAAAGGTAAAACTTGTTGAATATAAACATAAAATTCATGACTTTTCATGCAAGACATTTGAAGTTCTCCCTCTTTTACGCACCTAGATATATTTAAGGCAAGTCCATCCGGGAATTTGAGTGACATGAGCAAGTTTAGTATCTTATGTTTCTCATCCTTTGTCAAATGGTAGCAAGCCATAGGAATCATGAATGATTCACCTCTTGGTTGTAGATGTAAGCTTTTCTTCAACCCTAGGTCCATTAGATCTTGACGAGATTTCCATGTGTCTTTAGTCTTACCCTTTATGTTAAATAATGTTCCCGTTAGACTTTCCGTCACATTCTTAATGACATGCATGATATCGATGTTGTGTCTCACTTTTAGTTTAGCCCAATACGGAAGATTAAAGAACACACTTTTCTTTTTCCACCCTCTTTGTTCTTCTGAATACTTACGCTTCTTTTTGTTAACAAAGGAATGCGTGCCATCTATGTGACAATATCCAAAACACGACTTAAATTTTTTTGATAATTAAAGGATAGCACACCGAGACTACAACATCAAAAGGATGTTCATGTACTCTTCGGAGGCAATATAGTTTTGGTCCCATACCACATGAGCTCCTTTGCTTCGGATCTTCATAAACGAGGGGTGGAGTTACCGAATGAATTTGGAGTCTTTGCTTTGGGTCTGCCTGTGCCAACATATGGGTTGTAGTAGTCATAATCAAAAGTAGGGCTGAGCATGACATGTTCAAAACCGAACCGGACCGAAAAAACCGACAAAAACCAAACCGACCCGACTGCCCTTATGTTCGGTTTCGGTTTAGGTTTTTCACAATTTTTGGTTTCGGTTCGGTTCGGTTCGGCCCAAAACCGACAAAAACACACCTAAACCGAACCAACCCGACCATATTCGGTTCGGTTTCGGTTTAGGTTTTTGTAGATTTTCGGTTTTCGGTTTTGTCAGTTCAGGTCGGTTTTGAACTGATGCTCAGCCCTATATTCAAAAGTATTGCCCCAAGCCCTACGCACCATCCCGCTAAAGTAATTGTTGTCAGGATCAGTCCAACGAGTTGGATTAGTCTTTCAGTTGCAGTCTGGTGATAAGAGCACCTTAGTGTCCCGAGAAAGTTTTATTGCGAAGACCTTCCATTGTTAAAAAATGGTTCATCTCAAGGCGAACAAGCTCCCTGGTCCATGTGGGTACTTGAGGGCCTCTTAAAGGAGGGAGTAATATTGCTTTCAATCTCGTACACTTCTCCTTGCAAAAAACGCACAGAGTTTTACGTAAAGCTTCCAAGGACGACAAGTAGAATAATGAAGTTGCTAGCGTACCGAACAGAGATGTGAACACCCGGTTCGCACGTATGTTTTATCGTCTAATAACTCCAAAGAATATTTCATCGAACTAGCGACCATTTGGTATGTTTTCAAAAACTACGTAGATTTTAATTAGTCTTTGAAACCACTTCTCTCAATGAGTCCAAACACAACAATTAAAATTTTTGTGTTTTACAAATTTGAAACAATGTTTTAGAGACATGTCTATCCGCTTAGTTCAAACCAATGTTTTGAAAACCGGTTTTTTGATTGATACGGTTTACCGGTTTAACCGCCGGGTCAAACCGGTTTTCCGCGTAAAAGCCATACAATAATTCTACTTACCCAACATCTTTAAAACGTGTAAGTTCAATACAAACCAAAAAGAAGAACATGAAATATCAAATACTAAACTCACTGGTAATGTACAAAATAAAGTCATACACGCAAATAAAGTCATACACGGTTGTACGTGCATTGCAGGTTGTATGGTTGACTTATAAGACTATGTTTATCGGTGGAACCTCCAACCGATTGAAGGGGTGTATATTAATATAATATTAGAAATACACAAAAGAAAGAAAGAGAAACATGCGATCGGTTCGTTGTGTGAATTCCAAAACTTTTACCCATCTTTCCACATGTCACTAGCCACTTGCAGTCACAAACATCCAAATTTCACTTCTACCTAAGACCCTTTTTCCTTCTTCTCAGCTGCTCATTTTTGGAACAAAAATTAAGTCTTTTTCATTAATTAGGTGGTTTACAACTGGGGTTGGAAGATTAAGTGTTAAAAGCTCATTGATTGAGGCACATGTTTTGTGGGCTGGAATAGTTTGTATACTTTATACTCTAAGGGTGCGTTTGGTTCGCAGAATATTTTTGAAAGAATTGTAATCTTTGGAAGGAATTGTAATTTGAATGAATTGTAATTCAGGAATGTGTTGGAATTGTAATGTGTTGGAATTGTAATTGATGAAATCATTATTACGTTTGGTTGACTTGCAACGAATGTAATTCGTATAATAATAATAATAATAATAATAATAATAATAATAATAATATAATTATATAATAATAATAATACTAATATAATTATATAATAATAATAATAAATAAATAATATTATTTAATAATAATAATAAATAATAATAAATAATAAATAATAATAATAATAATTTAATAATAATATTACTAATAATAAATATAAAATATTAATAATAATAATAATAATAATAATAAAAAAAATAATAATAATAATAATAATAATAATAAATAAATATTATTATTATATTAATAATAATAAATATTATTATTATATTATTTATTATTATTATAATAAATATTTATTATTATTATTATTTTTATTATTATTATTATTTAATATTTATATTAAATATTTATTATTACTATTGTATTATGATCTATTTATTTTATTATTATTATTATATAAATATTATTATAATAATTATTTATTATTATTATATTAAAAATATTAATATTATAATATTTTTATTATTTTATTAATATTATTATTATTATAAACTGTTATTATAATAATAATAATTATTATTATTATTATATAAATATTATTATTTTAATATTTATTATTATTATTATAATTATATAAATATTATTTTAATATTTATATAATAATAATAATAATAATAATAATAATAATAATAATAATAATAATAATAAAATTAATTACGACGTAATTCAAAACTTTCCATCCAATATCCCATGAATCAATTGCCTCCTTTGATGTAATTGTAATGACCGAATTACAATTACAACACAAACCAAACAAATTTACGAATGTAATCAATTACAATTCCTCCATTCTCATGAACCAAACAAATTTACGAATGTAATCAAATTACAATTTCATTCAATTACACGGATTATGAACCAAACGCACCCAAAGTGGTTTGAAGAGTTCACCGCAAACCAAATTATTGGTTTATTTCTAATTACTCAATGTTTATACATGGTTTTATTTTATATATAATTTTATATGAAACTTTAAGTAATTTAATTAAAGATAAAAGAAATATCAGAATATATTGGTTGGGTTATTGATAAATGATAAAAAAAAAGTTGAGATTGGTTGATGATTGGTCAGATAATTGTATGAATAAAAAAATAATATTTGAGTTACAAATTGGGTTGTGATAAATTGTTGATAAAAATAATGAGGGTTTTGATAACACATCCCGTATACAAATAGAGTCATACACGCAAATTCTCTCTCACTAACAACTTTAGTCAAAACCCAAACTAACCATAGTTAAGTTAAATTACTTCGTCATGTACTACCGTATTTTGCTCAAAAGAAAGTACTAACTCACACTGTTTTCAGTAAGCAACAGTATCATCTTCCTCGTGAAGCCATTCACATCACTATTACTTCATCCTGCTAACCAAAAAAGTGAAACCCGGTTTTCTTTGTATGGAAACTAACACAACCTTTTGCGTAGTATGGATGAATTAAAGATATCAAAGCAAAAAGATAAAAAAAAGAAAACTAGAAAAATGCTGCAGAAACATATCTCAAATTCATCAACATAGTACGAACTGACCCACCACTGATGGGTTTAGATACAAAAAGTATTAAAACCATAGAATATGCAGCAGAAACATATCTCAAATTCATCAACATAGTACGAACTAACCCACCAGTGGTGGGTTTACATACAGCAAGTATTAAAAACCATAGAAAAAAAACGTAAGTGGTACTGTGCTATGCAAACAAGATAAACCAGCCAAGAAAGCTAATGAGTAGTGCTGCCAGAGCAACACCAACAACAATGAAGGACGATGCTGGAGCTTTCAAGCTTGTGTTCTCTTTAACTTCAGTCTCCTCAAACAAGACTCCTTTCAAAGTTTCAGCATTGAGTTCAGAACCATTGTTCTCTTTTTCCACAACACCAGGACCAGTGTCCTCTCTTCAGCAGCAGTCAATCCAGCTGCAGTCCCAGTGTCCTCTTCAACTGCAGTCAATCCAGCAGCAGTCCAGTGTTGTTTGAAAGCTCTTATTTGTGATTGATGTTAGGCTGTTAGCTACATGGGCCTCCAAGCTACCTTTGCACTTCTGCTTTGCGAATTTGTAATATTCAAATCATTATCTTATTTAAATGCATTAAGTTCTAATCTTAATCTATAATCAGGTTAGCAAAGCGTTTATTCAAATACCTCTTGATCTAATATTCCAACTCAAAACCTAGCACAAGTGACAAAACAAAAGCTTGGTGCAATTACTGAATTACCTAATGGGTCTGTTAAAACGCTTAGACAATCTATACTCTATATCCTTTGTTATCTATTATAGAATTAAACTTAAAATAAAATGAAGGATCATCATACCTGTTGATGGTGAATACACTGCCGTTTCTAAATCACACCATCAACAGCTAATTCCGAGACCACCTATTCCAACAATTTGAGCATGTATTCTTCGTCTTTATCTTTACTCGGTTTCTGAACTGGTAAAGAAAAAAAAGGTCATATTATTAAAATAAATAAATATGAAATAAACTAGACATGATTTTGACAAACTTAACATAAGATAAGGTAAATCAGTTAAATACCTCGAAATAAGAAGCATTGTTGGCTGTTGGTTCAACGGTGGCCGGAACTTCAGTCGACATTTGAGTGTTTGTGAGGTGAGTTTGTGAGGTGAGAGTGTGAACTGTGAAGAAGATGAGGGTCTTTATAATTTTGATGGTGAAATTTGATTGGTTGATAGAGTTGCACACGGATTGACCTTAGTTAGAACACCGACCGTTGGATTACAATTATAGATGAGAGTTGAGATTTTAATGAGGTGGTTGAGGACTTGGGGCAATAACTATGGAGCAAGGACTATGACTCATTTTAATGAGGTTAGCTAGAGTGAATGTGTATTTGAATTTGAAAGTCATATAAAACCGTAGTACGAAAAACAACATATAACCACTCATGTCTTAGGCCAAACAACCATGGAAATTACTTGCTGATAAATGCAAACCAAAAAAAAATCATTGGTTTAATGATAAAAAATCTGGTATAAACATTAGCAAAAGTTACTTGTGAAACTTATAAACAGTTTAATGAGAAAAATAATGTTCTCTTATGGTAATAAGCCTTTTTGAAGCAATTTGTTTGTGGTGAAGTTAGGATGGTAGAAGTTTCGGTATTAATGATATGCAAGATGTTAGAACATCTTTAAGTAATAGCAACTGCAATATCTTTGAATGAAGGCTTCGAATTGTCAGCCATATGCACTCCACGGAAGATTAACCTTATATCAAAGTATTTGTAAGGCGTAAAATAAATTGTAGATTTGATGTTAAACGTAGCTGTCGAAAAAAAAAAAAACTATATTTACTTTTTCAAAACTCTTTTTAGAGTGTAACAGATATATTCAAGTCTCTTTTTCTTAGATACAAACAAAGTATGAGCTACTATAGTCTATAGAATTTTATCCGTAATGCCAGTCCGCGAAAACATACGGGTAAATAATCCTTTTTCGTTCCTAATATCAACTGAAACTTCTAATTTATGTTACTACAAGACTGGACAAACTTGTATTAAATAAAAACTTCTAATTTGCTATTCAGAAACGTATGAAAACTTCTAAAAACGGCAGAAAACATTTAAAAACAAACGATAACATATGAAAACGGACGAAAACGTAAGAAAACGAACGAATATGTATGAAAATGTAAAAACACATATGAAAACGGACGAAAACATATGAATAATGGACGAAAACGTAAAAGAATGGACGAAAACGTATGAAAACGGACAAAAATGTATGAAAATGGACAAAAACGTATTAGAACGAGCGAAAACGGACGAAAATAGATGAAAACGCATGAAAACAGACGAAAACATATGAAAGCAAAAAAAAACGCAAATTAAAAAACGAAATAAGGTGAATTAGAAAAAAAAAAAAAAAAACAAACAAAACAAACAAAATGATATAAACAAAAACGTGAATTAAAAAAAAAAAAAAAAAAAAAAGAAAGACAAAAAATGTGTATAAAAAGAAAGACAAAAGAAAAAAACGACCCATTTAGATCAAAATAGATGGATTTGTCCTTTAGTAAACATCAAAATAAGAGTAAGCATTTGAAAATTTTCCTACTTATTGCTTGCTAAAAAAGTAGAAAACTATGTATAATATTTATGTATTACAGTATATTATACGTGTTGAATTAAACATTCACTAAAACACTAAAAAGATTTTGCTATTTTTAGATTAATTTGTTTACGTATATGAATTAAAAAGAGGCTTGAAAGTGAATTGTTTTCCTCGTTAAGTTGTTATTCTTTTTGATCATTTTCAATATGTTTTATTTGAGTCGCCTACAAAGTACACTATCTGAAACATGTCAAGTCACGTACTTTTGACATATTATATTGCTAACATAGTAACATACTTGTTGATAGAAAAGGAACCATCCATACTTACTCAGTTACTCAAGGTTTAAACCACACCGTGCAAACGGCTACTCTGTTGGCACTAGTACAAATACCACGTTTCCCGGCGACATATTTTCAACCGTGCCGACGACATGTCGTATGCATGTTATTATGCCGACGACATGGCGAAGGCATAGTGTAGTAGTGGTTGCCCCGTCGGGAGTTATTGTCCCGACGACAGATTTTCCTATTCCAAGACGATAAAAAGTGGGTCCTACAACATTTTCCGGTCAAAGTTTTGTTGGTTGGAATCGTATTGTGCCGACGACATGTCGTCGGCACAATTGTATTAATTACCAGGTTAATTAGCGAAAAGAAAATGTGGACAATTATTTTGAAACATCCCAAAAATAAAATGCGGACTATAATTTTGAGACGGAAAAAGTAACATACTTGTTGATAGCTTCTAGTTGGGTGTTTATTTGGATCATTAGGTAAAGGAACCATCCAAACTTACTCAGTTACTCAAGGTTTAAACCACACCATGCAAAAAGGAAATTTGGTTTTGCTATTGTGTCCAACTGGTAATGTGGAGCTTCTAAGTCCATAATCGACACTATTTCAACGGGCAACAAAAGTGCATACAAGAAGACAATCAGAAAATTTGTAGATTGCTGCACCGACGATGTATCGAATGGGTAACATGACTCTTTGATGTCATGAGAGCTATCAACTTGAGGAGGGCTCGTAAAATGAAAGGTGCAATAGAGATAAAGTTATATATAACCAAAGATACCATCGTTGAAATCATTATCATTGTAATTTGTAATACTACCTAGTCTGGATACAAAATTGACAACCCCCTTGTAAGGAATTCTTGTACTATTTAACTGTAAAATGATTTCCAAGACAATTAAGAAAATAAAAGTGAAGCATGAACGGGTTAACGTACAATAAGTGGACCAAAGTCAACATGTTTCGGGTTTAAAATCTTATCGTACTACATACGTACTTACACACTAGTTTTACGACCCATTCTCCATACCCACAACTTGTACTTAATTTATTTTACGTTGACACATATGAATTTACCTACATTAAATTTTAAATTAAATTTTAGTATAAGAACAACTAGCAATTTATTTTGAAACATAACTTGTTATCTCATGTGCAATTTAGCTTAGATAACCAAAACGTCTTGTATTGGATATGAGGTTATCAAATGAATAACTACATTTATTTATCATATGATGGTTTGAGTTTAATCACACGTAATTGACATGTATGTGTATGATTTTGTATGTATTAATTTAGTCAAAAGTCATTAAAATAAATACAATTAGATAAATAGTCGTACATATTACAGTACTAAATACAGAGTTGGTAGTTAAATATCTAGGCAATTACGAAAGATGCTTCTAGTGTAAGTTACATGATTGAATATCAGTGTAGGAGAGTGTAATGTTTCGCGTATTATCCAATCAAATGAATGAACAATATATAGGGTATTAACCCTAACAATACAAACACATGCCTTAGCCCAAAGAAACTATAACGGGCTAACTAATACATACTACAACTAACACTCACCCCAACTAACACTCACCCGTAGTTTGAGCGGGAAGACACCGAACACTCAAACTGTCACAAAATTCTATGATAACGAAATTGAAAAATGTTTTATGAAAGTGACAATGAAACTAAAATTCTATGTTAAATTTGTTGGCTTTGTCTTGCTAAAGTCGTGGTTGTTATTTTACAAAATCATTTGTTGGCAATTGGCATTCGATAACTTTGAAACTTCCAAGTAATAGTATAGTGACATGATATCACCGCTGACTATATCACAAGTGTTCGAGTAACTTTGCGAATTAGCTCCGTGTTCCATAGATAACATATCGAGAAATGTGGTTGAGTAACTTCCTAATTAGCTCTGTGTTCGGTACATAATATATCCAGATATGTGGTTGAGCAGCCTTCCTAATTAGCTCCGTGTTTCGTAGAATATCATATCAGGACACATGGAGAGAAACCTTCCGAATTAGCTCCATGTTCCGTAGATAATACATCTGGATATATGGTTGAGAAACCTTTCTAATTAGCTCTGTGTTTCATAGATATCATATCCGGATACGTGGATGAGTAGCCTTTCTAATTAGCTACATGTGATGACACATCTAGACCATGATATGTAAGCCGAATAACCTTCTTCAAGCTTATAAGCTTGTGAGATATCAAAGGATCAACAATAAATGAAATCTGTCATAAGGTAAGTCTCTAATAGATATTTAGAGCAAGATTAACATATAAGCGTAGTGTTTAAGTCACATTGACTTGGTATGTTAACAAATAGAAATAAGCATATCTGAGTTACAATTGTTCTATATACTGCTTTGGTTTTTTGTAACGAGAAACTGATGGTAAACTAGCGAGGCATCAGTGACTTGAAAATTATAGACTTCATGTGATTTACAAATGAAATAGAACTAAAACAAAAACAGCAAATCGCCAAGTTGAGAAAAGAAATTGAAAGCCTGAACATGAAGTTGAAGTTGGCTTTCAGGTATTTGGTCACATGCCCTATAAGCAAAAGCATAAATTTGAACAAGTCAACCACCATATATATGGTCTTAAGTCTTATCACTTTTACATGTCGTACTACATGCATACATAAACACCAATAGTAATTTTATATATTTCACTTTGATTAATACTCCAACTTACCTGAGAAGACATATCAATGTTGCACTTTAAAATTTATCTAGCTAGTTCATAGTCAATTCTTACAAATATGGTGAAATTATGAAACTTTGTTCATACCATGAACTTAAGGCACTCATGTATGTTCGTGATGTATAATTTTTTTCCAGAAAGCAAGCATTTTATAAAAACCAAAGACAAGCAAAAAGTACAACAAGATCGAGTTCAGTCTCAAAGATTGATACTGTTGGAATTCAGTCCCTTCCCCATCCCGAACTCACACCCACAAACACCAATCGAAACAGTAAATGAATTTTCAATGCGTTTAGTATATTAGAAAAGGGAACTGAATACAGGTTACAATTTGCTACACACTATACTATTTATTATAACAACAACAAATAAGGTGGGTACTAACTACTAACCCACTAAGCTAAAAAATAGGAAACAGACAACTCCACTTGCTGGAAACTCGATCAACCACAAGACCCACATACTGATCCATGAATACTTAGTCCACCAGTGAATAAACTGACCTCATGACTACTGATCCGCGACACACATGCGACACACATACGGATCCATGACCCATAACCTGATTTAACCCATCAAGATTATTCTACAGATACAGCAAGGAAAGACCCGTTAAACCATAAAATAAACCTTAACTTCTCTTCTGCTTCTTCATCTTTTCAGCATTCTAATAGTGCTCGCTATATCACAGGAAGTCTGTACATTTTCGCACTTCATTATACACAATCACAAGTAGACCTTTGTTTTACGGAATTTCTTCTAGTATACCCTCATCACCCCCATATTCTAAAATATGACTATATTCATTACGGGTTTAACCTGTGTTAATCATTATGAAAGTAGTCTACACCACATGACAAAAAGATCGACATCAGCTGAAAGAAATCAAAAGCCATGAGCTCGATCGAGAGTAGTGTTTGCTTGTAAGGGAGATGAGTCTTTGTGTGTTTACTGCTGGAAGAAGATCGAGCTAGTGTGGATGTGTGTGTGTGTGTTTCAGGCTTTCAGCTAAGGTAGAAACAATGCAGGTGAGTAATGAGGATAAAGTAGATGAAGGGTTATTATTACAATGGTATATCTTCCAAATTTATGGGTAAAGCCAATATCTTTATCTACATCATAAACATGGTAGCTGGAAGAGTTGTAAACTTATAATGGTAGTTGCCATGAATGCGAGGTCACATATTTTAATCAAGTGTTCAGTGGGTAGTTGATTGAAAGCATACATCTATTTACCTATCACTTAATTACTCCGTATACTTTTAACATGTCTTGTAAACTAGCATTGAAGTGTCACAACTGACTCATCATTTCGTACCTGTGAAAATTACCAGACTATAATGAAAACTCTTTCAAAAAGACAACACGTATGCTTTTTATACTTTATCTCTCGGACTTATGAAAACACATGAATACCAACTCTTTTTCAGCCATATTAATTTGGAATTTGGACCTATATTTTCCATATACGCGTGGTTAGACATAAAGATGTGTGTGATGGAAGAAGCCTCAACACTTACCAAGACGAGGAAATTTCACGCAACGTTTTTGTAGCAACGGGTCTTATTGTTTATTAGTCAAGAGGTTATGAGCTCAAGACGCAACATATGTTGGTAATATATATGTGGCGTAGAGAACGAAGAATCACCCCTTCAATGATAAGAACACAAATCTTTCTAATTAAGTATATAGATGATCACAAAACAAATCTGTTGTTAACAATTTCAAAAAGTGAAAATGGTTCATTTTGGTTTTCAATTTGCACCAATTTATATTATAACGTTTTGGCTATATATGCTCCACCAAATACTTACTTGGCGTTGAATTTTCAGATGAGTCTTACATTATATTGCAATCAGATACATTAACTAATTTGAGCTAGCAACTTCATTTTTCATCTACCGTTAATAATGATTCATATAAATCTTAGCCATATATTGAATATAAACAATAATAACCACATATCAAGGCTATTATAACACTGATATCATCAATTTTTCGTATAAAACTACACGAACTTTATTTTTTGATGGACCATCCTTCATTATTTTAGTAATCACACCTATTTTAAACTGTTTACTCATGAATAAGTCGACTTAATCAGACAAAAAATAAACAAACTAAATAGTTAATGTATTAAAGTTCTCAATGCAGTGGGAGTCCTATAAAAACTTGAAGTCCCTTCAAACATAATATTTTTCGACCTTGTGTTTGTTAATCGACTCGTTTGACTTCAATTGTAAGTATCTGTATCTTTCTAAAACAAAATTTTATGTACAAACGTTATATTTCAGTTTTTCGCTATTCTATAACATAGGTTACACGACACAAACACAAGTTTTTGTAAAATGTGTCATATGGGACATTTCAATGCTAGTTTTACATGACATGTTAAAGTAAAAGATGTGATATGTTGTGTAACCTACCCATCCTCATACTTTTTACTACTACATGTAACTCTTCAAAATTCAAACTACCCAAGTTAATATGGGATATATTGCTTCAAAAGAACCAAGAGAAGAATGTCACTAGATTGATTTTATTTGTAATGTTTTTAAATGTATTTGAATTATTGTATAATGATTTTTTATTATTAATCAAAATTTAATTTTGTTGCTAAAAAGTTGAAAAAAATGTCACGCCACTGAGGTGATAGGAAAACCGAGGACGCCGAAAATCGTTGTTATGCCTAGCCTAAAAGGAAGAGAAGAAGCATGTTTTTACCCGTGAATACTTGTGTTTGTTTAGCTTTGATCCTAAACCTTAATTTTAGTGAGTTGGATCCGTGTGAATGCATTGAAGGGTTGTGATCGCAGCAACTTGTTCTTGTCATATTTTCATTTCACCCCATTTAATTTTCTTTCAACTGCCATCCTTTGTTGCATTTTCAAACCCGGGCTGGCCGGTTGGAGCGGGAGATGCGAACGAACCGGACAATATCGTGATTTTTTTCCTGAAAATTTTTAGTTGATGTAAAAGGATGTTGTCTTGTTTCTGAATTCGCCACTACATTTTTTTTGGCTTAAGATTACGAATTCGAAAGTTAACTAATTGTGCAATCAAATAGTTTGAGAATAGGATTGTAGTTATTGACAGTTAGAACAAAAGTCGCGTATTTACGAAAAATAACTTGATGAGACAAAGTCATATAATAAAAGACGAACTACTCCATAAGCAAATGCAATAACTGATGGTTAAGAATTCTGATAAGGTTCATAACCACATTTCAATTCTACCAGGAAGTCCATTCAAAGTTTGACCAAGTTAGGAGTGCTTTGTGTTCGTCGATATTTATCATGTAAATGAGCTTTATGTATTTTGTATAGGTCTAACTCATCTTTGTAACTGATATATACTAGTTTAAGACCGATGTAATACACGGGCCGTTTAAATTGAGGGTATGTTTGGCATGGTGCGGTGTTGAGCTTTTTGGAGCGATGAGCGGTAAGCAATAAGCATTAGGGTTTACATATCAAGGTCTCCTCTAGGATTCTTCATTCTGTATGTCTTCTATCTGGTTAGAGTCAATTTATTTTTTCTTGGTACTATTCTTTGTAGACATTAGTGATATTAGGTTAAGAGGTTATGTTTGTGTTTCGGTTTGCACAAATGAAGAATCAATACCGGGTTCTTGTTTGTAATTCGAGTTTGAGTTTGAGCTCTTGTAGCTGGGTTCTTTAAGGAAGCTAGCTGCGTGAGTTTGTAGTAAATGAGAAATAGACTACTCGTATAGTGGTAGGTTGCATGAGGTTAATGTAGGAGGCATGATGGAGTTCTCTACACTCAACGGTGCCCTCACATTCAATTACTTCTTCACCAACCAAAATTTACAAATACATGTTAGATTATTGAGAAAAGCCACATCAATAAATTTGGATTAATCAGTGGCTAGATTTCTTTTGGTGATGTTTATCATACGAGCATTAACAAGTTAATTCAAATATTGGAGTTATTTGAAATGAGTTTTCAAATCCTTTTGTTCATAATCATAAGGTTAATACATAAATATGTCACTTAACTTTCAATAAAATGCGCATAAATTAAGGAATTTTCATTTTGTTAATTTGGATTACTAAACTTATAATTTAGATTACTTTCCATATTTTCATGGAGACCGAACGCATATTTTTGCATAGTTAAATAGCATAAATGTCGTGTTTTTACGATCGTTTATAAGTTTAGTGACCTTAATATATCATGTTTCACGAGTTTATTAATCCTAATGAACAAAATGAAAGTTCGTTACCTTAGACGCATCTAGAAGCATTTTTTTTTGAAGAATTTAGTAACTTACTTGTGTATTATCCTTCTGTTCATACAAGGTTATGAGTTTTTCTACAAGGTTACGGGGCTTTATGAAAAATAGAAGTTATCAGGTGCATTTCTTTAAAACTAACCAAGACTTGCAAAATCGCAATGCAAAGTGGCACCCCTCAAAACCCGCATCCTTGTGGCCAGACACTGGTTAAGAAAAATAAGAATATAGGATAGCTCAAATGTTAATTGGCTTGACTCGTGAGTCATTTTCAATGTATCAATTGAATAATGTTGACCATCTTCTTTTTATTTTAAAATCTCACAAAAGCTTTTATAGTCAAACAAGTGATATTTTGATCTCAAAATTAGTACCAAAAAAAAGCTTTAACTCTGGATTTGAAAATGCAACCACATGAACCTTATAAAGTTGTATTGTAGATATAAGGGTGTACAAAAGAGGAAAAGAAAGCATAATAATTTTGAATCTTAAAGATAATAAATTCTACTTTGAAAATTGCAACTACATAAATGAGGTTGGTTGTGTTGGGATTTTAGAACTACGTTAGCCAGGTAATGCATACGAGTACACAGCATAATTGAATCTAGTTATCGCAATTAGGTTAACACGTATAATAAACAGTTAATGAATAAAAGGAAAATTAGGAAACTAACCTTTCGTGGCAATTGAACGAAAGTGTAACAAACAAGAAAACCAATACGAAACCCAAGTATCTTAATTAGACACCTCTACGAGTATGATATCACACACAAACACATAAACCGAGTACGTTCGATAAAGAGCTAGTCGAGAACGTATTACACAATTAACCCATTGATAATCACTTGAATAACTCAAGTAAGAAAACCCCAAGAAACCATTCTCTTCTCGCCTCGAGATCAAAACAACCAAGAAGCTCGTTGGCTTTTTATCCGATATCGGACATAAGGTCGATATCCACCGATGTGTTGTCCAATAAAGAGCCAACGACTGTGAACAAAACCATAAACTCTAAACTCACTTGGAATATTATATGATTGCAAGGTTTAGGGACGTTAGCATGCATGTATAAATATTAACTACATATGCATGCATATACACGTTAGCATGCATGCATATATTATAATAACATATGCTTGCATATAAATGCACTCTTTTCTGATTCGTCAAACATAGGAGGATATCAAGAAAAGTGTTGTGTATATTTAGGGGTATGTTTTTTGTCGTACAATGCATGAGGTATAGGTTTTATTATATAGCAAACTAAACCGACCTTTATCTTGGATCTTTGGCTTGGTCGACAAGCAAACAAGCCCATGCAATCTTTCATGCCCAATCGTTTGGAAGCTTCAAGGCCCAAGGCAGCTTAACCAAAACAAACCGACCCACTTGAGACTTAAACAAGCCCATGGTTCGTCCAAAGTAATCGGGTCAAGCAACATGCATTAACGGGTATATTATTCAAGTATTTATATACGTTCGACACGTACTCTCGTGTTTATCGTGTGTGCCCCCATAGGCTCACACACTTTTAGTGTTTACATGTGTTTTAAACTCCCACAAACCAACAGCTCCCACTTGGGAGTTGGTGTGTCGAATGGCACACAAAACTAACGACGGAAACGCCTAGCAAAAGCTCTCACTCGCTTTTTAACTAAAAGTGTCTGAGAGAATAGTTTCATAAAAGTATCTCAGTAGCATGGTTATTAATGTCTTACTTTAATCATCCTTTGTTATAGATACCGTCAAACCAAGGATATGGATCTTAAATCATTTCATATAGTTTAACCATTTAGAATCTCGTTATAGAATCTAATTAGATATACCAAATGTAATCAAGTGTCATCTTGCATTACCCTTTGGGTTCGGCCGAACAATTATCTAATTAATTCGGAGAGGCGCCATGGTATCTTTCCGCATATCAAGTGCAGAACAAACTTTATTGACAACAAGTGTTGTGGATGCCGCTCACATCACTTCAAAATATAGCCTTTATAACTACCTTATTCAGATAGCGTTTGATACTTACAAAAGTGATATCCACACATAATGTAACTTGCTTGCATCTCAAGTCTAAGGATGACTTTAACAAACCATTTTCAATATTTTACTTATGACAAGGATCCAAAAGTAAATGTTTGAAAGTTGGGGTATCCAATATGCATCCCTTGTGAATACACATGAGTTTGGAGGGAACAATCCACATTCTCGTTAGAATATAACCAACACTCACATTTGCCTTACATAACAATATTCCTATATTCCTATTAAAAAGGTTGATTATCCAGGTAATAAAAACGATTTTCCGTCTATTTCTTCTACTAAGAGGGTTAACCCATTCTCTAAGGTGGGAGAGATTGTTGACTCCGATAGTGATGAAGAGGAGGTTGTGAACACTTTTGATGAGTCAATGAACCTATTTGGTGGTGGTCATGATCGTGAAGATGATTACGATGACTATGATTATGATGACTATGCGGATCAGGTCTACGATCTTCCAGTGAATTTGGATGCTTATTATGACACCAATGGTATCAAACTCCAAGGCCTTGGTAGGAAGTAATTTTGTTTTCATAGAAGTCTAATGTTATTTTTTGAGTAGTGGTTTATTTTCTTCTATAGAGAATAGGAAGTATCTTGTTATGTAAGCTCTCCGCCTATGTAACGGGCTGAGATATGGGATTCACCCATATCCTTTGTACTTAAACGTTTTTTGGAGTAATATATTTACCGGGTCTTTGACCTTTTACCCAAAAAAACAATATTCCCATATTGTTAACTGACAATGGTATTATTTAGAAAAATAAAATCATTCAAGGATTAAACATGCAAATATAGGATAACAATTATATTATATGAATGAATAACAAATACCAAGTATCTTTATTCATCATAAAGTAAAAATTGTCTTTCAATCCCAATTATCCAAATACTAAAATAGATATGCATGAGACTAATTTAATAAGTTGAAGCCTAATATTTCCAACATTCTCAACCTTTCTTTACAAGAAAAACTAAATAGTCATCTAAGTAAACTTTCCCAATACTTGTTTCAAATTTCACATCTAGTGAGGGATTTAAAATATAAAATGAGTGTCTTATCTCATATGCTCATACTATTGGAAGAATAATAGTATGGAGATGTCGCCCTACCTTGCATGAGGTATTAGAAATCAACGACATACTAAAAGTCATCTTTACAGTTTCTAAAAGTGTAAAGTATTCTCATTCCTTAATATGTAATGCAACAATGCTCTATGTTGAGCATAACAAGTTAGCAAATTTATCATAAAAGATAAAATCCTACCACAACTAGTATTAATAATCCTCTAGCATCATTTGTACGTATACAAATTATGTTTTATAATTCGTAAACATCTATATTAACAATAATCTAAACACGCTCAATTAGATATTGTTGTTGTCAGCACATTTTGTTCTTGTACAAAAGCAACAACTAGTCTTATACACAATATACTATATACATGATAAATCTTTAGTTAAAACAACATAAGGTTTCCATCTATGTAATAATTTATTTCAAGTGAAATATACCATTTAAGATTTGCTTAATTGATATATTGCATTTGAGTTGGACTTAACTTTCCGTATTTGTTTATTCCATAAAAACATTTATTCCAAGGTTGTTTGTTTTATTCCTTAAATTCCACGTGAAGTTTCATTCCAAGCTTAAGGATCAATATCTAGCTTAATTGGAATGACATCTTCAACATCTAAATTTAAAGGAAAAACACATTGTTCCCACTCAATGTCAGATGTACTCAAGAGTTATCTTAATTTAATCAGAATCATATTGTAATTAAATTTAAGATCTCAGCTCCTAGATGCATGATCCAATCCAAATCATGGATTGCTCAAATTTTGTATACTACATAAAGATAATTTTTATTTGTAATATCACAAGTTGGACTGCATGTTAATCACTTCATGAGTATCTTAATATGATTTTTTATGTATTTATTAGACGAATAGTCGTACACATTAACTAAATAAATAGTTGGTAGTTAAATATCTAGACAATGACAAAATTTGGAAAGATGCTTTTAGTTTAAG
Source organism: Chrysanthemum lavandulifolium (assembly GCA_022545495.1). Classification (NCBI taxonomy): domain Eukaryota; kingdom Viridiplantae; phylum Streptophyta; class Magnoliopsida; order Asterales; family Asteraceae; genus Chrysanthemum; species Chrysanthemum lavandulifolium. The sequence continues at coordinate 4,923,205 of CM040246.1, read as the reverse complement.
TTACATGATCGATCGAATAAAATAACTAATTAAGTTAATCAGATGATAACGAAACTGAAAAATGTTTTTATGAAATTGACAATGAAACTAAAAATCTATGTTAAATTTGCTGACTTTGTCTTGCTAAAGTCGTGGTTGTTAGATTATAGAAATCATTTGTTAGTATCCGATAAGTTTGAACTCAAACTTCCAAGTAATAAAAATAAGCACATCTGAGTTACGATTGTTCTATATACGAATTTGGCTTTTTTGTAACGAGAAGCTGATTATAAACTTGCGAGACGTCATTGACTAAGAAAATCACAGACATCACACGATTTACAGATGAACGGAACTAAAATAAAAACTAAAAATGGCCAAGTTGAGAAAAGAAAAATGAATGCCTGAGGAAATTGGGTTTGAGGTAGTTGGGCGCATGCCTATAAACAAAAGCATAAAATTAAACAAGTCAACTACAATATATTTGCATCAAGTCTTATCACTTTTTCATACAGTCAAAGTGTTTCCACGAAAAGTTTTAATTTTATGGTCAATCGGTATGGGGCATAACAACCTGTGTCAAAGCTTCGTTTAAATGAATTAAGTTGCCACTATAGGTTGCCTAAACTTAGACCACTTGTAGACTTGTTGAAGATATATATAAGTAATGGAATAGAAACTGTTTGGTTATAGAAGGATCGTGTGATATGTTATATGAACCTAAGATAAAAGTGTTGAAAATGTTTTTAGTAATGATGTATGTGATATAAGTCTATGGTGGACTAGATGTATTTAATATTAAGATCGTCGTGCACCTTGTTAGTGTCGGTGATCGTTTAGGCATGGAATTTAAAGGATGTTTTGTGTGTTGTAGTAATGATAGCAAGAAGTGAATAGATGTGATAAGTTATATAATACTAAATGATGAATAATGCTAACTGATGAACAACTAACTAATAATTGAGACAACATATATCTACATGTTATTCATAAGTTTTGTGTTATTGTTGTTCATCACTGCATTAGTCTTATAGAATAAGTACTGAACAACACTAACTGATGAATAAGACTAATTGTTGAATAAGACAACATCAATCTACATGTTGTTCATAAGTGTTCATCAAATGAACAAGACTAACTATTGATGACCATGACTAACTGTTGAACAAGAAAACCTTGATCTACATGTTGTTCATAAGTGTTAATCACTTAGTCTTATTCATCAGTTCTAACTGTTGAAATTGGTTTTGTGAAAATCGGATGAAAATGGTTTTGTGAGAAAACGGATGTAGTATGAGCTAGGGTTAGGGATGAGAGCTACTTATACACCAGTCTTACTTTAACCCTTGAAGAATCAACAAATTATCAAACACAACAAAACATATAAACTACCCAGAAAAGTGACACATTAAGTCCCTTAACTTGTAGGAAAGACATAAAGATGGCACTAACAAATACATTTTAACACTTTGCACAGTCATTGCTAAAGCTATTATCGAGTTAAGCTTTTACCTTTCATTTTTTTTCTTTGTTTTGAAAATCTTGTTTTTTAGACATATACATTAGTATTAGGTTTTAAACATGAGAAAATAGTTGTTGAAGAAATACCTATACATGATGAGACCATGGCCTAGACACATAACCTATAAATGTATTCTGTATAGGCATATAACGTTACGTTGTTTGTTTGACTTCACCGAAATAGTTATAGGTTGTTTACAAATGTTTCAATTAATTAGGTTGTATGCTATAGATATGTAAATAAGTTTATTTAGAACTTCATAGTTATTTATTTAGAACTTCATAGTTTGATAGTTCGGTACTCAAAGAGTTGATCACATGAACTAGTAATTAGAACTTTTACCTTATCAACGTGTCATTATCTCCCCAACATGACCATATCCAAGTACCTAATCCAAGTACATATATTGCATTGGTCACGTATACCAAAATCGGCAGAAAAACATAACGAACTTGAAAAATTTTAAATTGTGTAACTTTTATTGTATGTAGTTTCAATGCATTTGAAAAACCATATACATTTGAAAAGTTATTTTTTTTTTTTTTTTTTTTTTAAATCTTTTCACTTGTTTGTTATACATTAAACGTAGTTTCTGCGCAAGAACAACTTTCTAAAAATTAAAAATAAAAGAATAAAAAATTTCGGTGGTCATGACTCGTGGTTATTAAAAGCATTGTCTTGGCGTGGTGTTTTCCATGAAATTAAAAGCATTGTCATGCACGGTTGGTTTATGCTTTATCAGAATTAATGATAAAAAGCATCAATATAATGTATTTCTTTTGATTAACTAGACTACGTACTTATAGTAAGCTAAAAGCTAAATGATGTGTTTGCTGTGGTGATAAAAAAAAATTATCTTTCGGAGTTTTTTTTTTCACAATTATAAATCTTTAGCTTAACACAAACATAGTTATGAACAATCAACATAGTAATGAAGTGTTCACAACCAAGTGAGGGTTTTTACTTTAAGGTGAGTACTCATAACTAATTGTATAAAGCTAAAAAGATTGTTGGCAATGAAAATTTTAATCTGCGTCATGTAAAAATTACTTAAAATCAGTAGGAAGATAAAGTTAATCAAAAGCACATTTAAATGGCGTCCAAGTATTACACATTTTGTTGTAAGAATTAATGAACTGGAAAGTAAGATGCATGATGGGAAGCTTGGTGCTAGTCGGTGATGACGAGAAGCCGCTAAAACCCGCTTTCTAGTTCTAAAAAACGTTATTGATCAAATGAAACTATTGCTACTTGATGAAGTGCTTGAGGGTCTAAAATGAAACTATTGCTACTTATATGGTATTTACAAGCTTCAAGGTTGATGAAATTCTAAAGTGGTGGTGGTGTGTATGAAAAGTTTATACGAGCAATTGAAGGAGTCATATGATGAAGACCCGATGATGATGATGATGATTTTGATGATTGTGGTTTGACTGAAGCCCAAATGGAGTTTGCTAACGCTTTGACATTAGGCTCTCTGATCAAATTAGATAGGGCCCTTATTAGGTCCCATAAGTTTGGCATGTAAATCTAATGCTAGTTTAGGTGTTAAGCACAGTGGAGCGTTTGTTTTGCCATTTTGGGTTGAGATGTAGGACTCGCCCACATCCATTATACTTATTTCTTTTTTGGCGTAATAAAATTTACCAGGGGTTTTGAATCCTTTTCCCAAAAAGAGTATAGTTATATACTTACATTTACTTACCTCATCACGAAGCCATCATTCCTCATTATCGTTAAAGATAATTAAACTATCCTAGAGAGTATAATCCACAACCACATCACTACACTAAGGAAACTTACAATTAAGCCACCCCCAACATAAACTCCTCAATTTCCTGGCCAATAAGAATTTTGTCGATTCTTTTGTATGATCGATTTAGATCCTTCAAAACAAAACATACATAAATCAACATGACTATAAAAAAAAGATTCGAGTGATATACTATGTATTAAACACTACAAACCTCTTGCCAAGGTTTGAGAGATTTACGCATTTCAATCATATGTGCATTAAGGATATTCTTTTATTTTTTCAATTCATCCATGATAGAAACTTTGACATTGGTATATACTTGCATAAATTGCAGCCTGAAAGTTTCAATATACCTCTTCTTCCTTGTTCCTCATCGCTCTAGAGCATGGATAAAAAAATCTCTAAAAGATAATAAATTCTCGCCGTGATGATATATTTTTTATCGTTTAACAATTTAGTGTTTGTAATATATTTTTTTTCAAAAAAATGGAAAAATTGGTTGCTTTTATTTTAGTGAAAATGAATGGATAGTATTTGTTATTGAATCTTTAGAGATTTGAGACATAGATTGAACTCGACTCATTGTTGATGAGGAGATCATAGTTTGAGGGGTCTCGGATGGGTGTGCAATAAGTGCCATTTCATAGGGCCTTCACTTAAAAATGGCCACATTTTTATTAGTTTTGCATATAAATACTTATAATATTAAACATATTTGAGTCATATGATTCAAGTTTATATACAATTTCTCTTTAGTTTACAAGTATAATAAGGCGTTTTTATTGTTATTTCCTGGGGCCACCGAAAATCACGAGATGGGTGCCCATGCCTTAAAGTACTAGACCTTCGATTGTACGTGCATATTTGTTGATCTAAAGGGGGATACTGGAAAAAGATTACATACTGAATATGTATTACATACCGAGCTATTAATATTGAACCATATCTAGATCGTGAAAATGAAAGAATTATAGACCTGGAGACATGGAGAAAGGTAGTTGATGGGAGGTTTGGATGAAATTTTAAGGATAGATGTCTAACACGATGGATGAAGACTTTCTGTGTGAATTAGCTCGTACCAAGTCTAGTGAGTAATGAAAAATTGACCACTTCATTTCCGTAAGTTTTTTTTTTTCTTAAGTAAATTCGATGAAAATGTAGTTCATAGCTCCTTAGTTTATCAATGAACTTGCTAGTTCACTTAGTTGTAAAACAATGCCATGTCTTTAGTTTATGTCCTCTTTATCTTAAAGGGGTATTTGGCTTCATACTTCGAACATTCTTGTATAAAGTGTAAAATTTGAAACAAGTTACTATCGAATTCTGACTGCTTTTGGTTGGATTGAATGGGAAAGACATTGTAGTAAAATAGGTGATTACTTTTTGGATTTAGGGGGTGTCTGTTTAAGCTTATATGTGAGCTTATTAGTTTATATGATTCCGGCTTATATTTCATAAGCCTCAATTTTTTGACTTATTTTAAGACTTATGTGCTTATATAAGTTTATTATATCATAATAAATATAAATAAACTTACAAGTCTCCAATTAGCCAAAAAATTGAGTTTTATAAAATATAAGCCGAAACGTAAATAAGCTCATAAGCTACATATAAGCTTAAATAAACACCCCCTTAGTAATGAGAATGAAGCATGCTATAAACAATAGAGAAATGGTTTGCACACTCCCTTAATTGATTGACACTCTTTAAATTAGACTATTAGAGTGTTTGGACATTTAATACCCTCACATCACTTTTACACATTTTCATCATGTAATAGTATAAATGTCAAGACACTTTAAATTAAAGTGTGCTAATCAATTTAAAAAATGTTTAAATCACCTCTCTAAACAAAGTGATTTATTTATGTAAATCAAATACTTTTTTTCTTCTATAATTTTATGTATTCACCAGTAATTTACGTAGGTTGTGTTCCTATTTATGAAGAGAAATGATAGAATCGAACTTTGACAAAAATTCTTACAAAATAAGGTGTCATTTTGTGATTGATTTAATTAGAAAGAAGAGAGAGAAAGATTATAAAAATGCACCAATCACAAAATAACACCTTATTTTGTAAAAGTTCTTTTGTGTTTTTATCATTTTTTATTTATTAAACTATCTTTCATGTTGTCAGCCATAGTTAAAATGAGGTCCAATCATCATGGTATAAAAATTCGCAAATGTTCCATCTTTTGACTCGTGGGACTACTTGTCTACTTGAAACAAAATTGTTTCAGAAAAAACGGCCGGGAAACCCTGCATAATCTATCGACTTTCTCTTAGAGATTGTTGGTATTGAAGAACACATAAAATTTGCTCTTAAGACATATTGTGACACCGAATTGTTTCTCAAATTTGATAATATTTCGCAATCAGATAAATACACGATGTACTAAACATGTAAAACTAGATTTTTCTCATACCGAATAATAAATAGTTCAAAGTGACGGTATAAACACGCTTAAAATACTAAAAGGGCTGTCAATACAAACAAACTTTCTTATATAAAATCTCGCTAACAGACACGACGCTTGTAGTCGAGTCCAAATGCTCCGGTTTACACATTGTTGTATTATTTTCAAGCTACGGAAAAATCGATGCCAAACTCAAACACGATTGTATAGTGACAATGCATTCCGAGTTGGCCAATATCCCCATGGTTCACTCACACAACTCACCCCAGGATAAGAACGATAAGTGTGTGAAAGACTTGGTCATGTTTTTGTTCGAGACATCTCAAACATTACAAACTTATTATAATAGTGTTTTTGTATCTTTAATAACTTTAACATTAGTGATGACAAACCGGCAATGCTACCACGCTAATAAAAAAGTGAGAATAAGCTATCGCACTAATTACATTATAAGACTAACTTATGATTAATATATGGAACATTCGCCATTCCACCATCCTCTGTAGAAACATCACCATCCTCAAAGAGAATAAAAGAAAGAAGCACAACAAACAACCCTAAAATTGCCAGATCGAATTGTTGTTCGGGAAGATGAAATCGCCAAAATCGCTTGAGAGGGAAAAAACGAATTGTCCTTAACCATGAACGCAGCTTGATATATCGCCAAGATGGTTTTCAACAAACTTTGATTTTTTGGGTAAAGGGAGTAAAAGTTTTAAAATAACAAACTTTTGATTTCATTAAGAAATATCAAGGGTAGTACATACATCTAATTTAAGGAAATAAACGATCGAAAGTAGAAGTATTTCATTTTTAAGCTACTAGAGTTTGATTAAAGCTCAATTGATGTTCTTGGCTTGCGATTTCTTCATATGCATCAATAAATGTAAAAGACTTCGAGAATTCACCCTTTCCCGAAAGAACAAAGATTCAAAGGAGCGAGTTGCCAATCTAACGTTGATATCGACATACCATGGAGTAAAAGTTTAATAAAATGATATATATATGGTAAAAACTTGTGTATCTACAATATATTTCTTGGAAGCAAGAAAAGCAAAGACACAAGTCAGGTCAAAGGTTACTGTAAAAACAATCAAGAGCATACAACAATCCACACGTACACCCAACCAACCACCCCGTGGTGTAATTTTATTATAACAACGTCAAGTAGATAAGCCCCCAATTGGGTGCTTACCAAACGAATACACAAGAAAGGATTGATCTCTTCTAGGAAGACACCAATCAACCTCACTACAAGAACTCTCAACACAAAACTACAAGATCAAATGAAGAGATTGATCTTGATACAAAACCTAATGATATCAAGATTGATATCAACAATAACCGACTAATATGAAACTTTTAGAGAGAGAATAACACAACTTTGATTGAGAGAGACTCAATGAAATAAACCCTAACTCTGATAAAGAGTTTATATAGCTTTCCAAGTTGCACTCTAGCCCCTCTACTATAAAACTTGACAACTCCAGCAAAGACTTGAAATCGCTTGAGAATGAGAATAAGATAATGACAACTTCAGTCCTCCAATATTAGAAATAAGCTTGAACAATATCTTCAACACCCCTCCTCAAGCTGATTTCCAGAACTCCCTTCAGCTTGACCATCACTCATACCAGAATCAGAGTTATTAATACCTACAAACATATCAAACAAACCAAGATTTTTGCAAAGCACCTTATGTTGAGCTTGACCAAGACATTTTGTAAAAATGTCAGCAGTTTGCTCATCAATATGAACCTTTCTAGTGACTATAACTCCAGCAGCCACCTTTTCTCTAACAAAGTGCACATCAATTTCAAAATGCTTTGTTTTCTCATGGAAAACAGGGTTAGCAGCAATTTGAATTGCAGCACTACTATCACAATACACATTCACAGGAAACAATTCACTTAGACCCAAACTATGCAAAAGATTACCCAACCATATGAGTTCACAAGCCACGATGCAAGACTTCTATATTCGCTCAGTGAACTCGAGACATTGTTGCCTCGCTTTTACTTCCAAGAGATTAAAGAATCACCCAAGAAAACACAAAATCCAAAGAATGATTTTCTTGTTTTAGGACATTTAGCCATCAGATCCGAGTAAGCACTCACTTAAGACTAGACTCTTTATTAAACCAGAAACTGCACCTGTGTGACCTTTTAAGTATTTTAAAACTCTTAAAGCAATTTTAAGATGTGATTGCAAAGGATAATGCATATGTTGGCTCAAACAATGTACAAGATAGCTAATGTCGCCTAGTATTAGTAAGATAAACCGCTTTTCCAACTAATTTCGATAAGCATTAACATTCTTAAGACCCTTGTCTTTACTTGTTTCAATATGATTCAACACAAGATTCTCGTGAAGAGGAGTATCAACCGGTTTAGCAACTAACAAACCATATTCATATAATAATTCTAAACAATACTTCTTTGAGACATACAAACACCTTTATCATTTCTTAATACTTCAATTCCAAGAAAATATTTAAGTTCACCAAGATCTTTAATTAAAAACTTTGAGTTTAAAAACCTTTCAAAACTATCGATCTCAAATTTCATTATTCCAGCTTATCACAATATCATCTACATAAACAAGAAGAGCAACAAAATAGAGTCCTTTTGTTTAATGTATAATGAATAATCAAACTTGCTTTGAACAAATCCATGTTCAACCAAGGCAACTGTAAGTTTAGCATTCCACCGCTTTGGTGCCTGCTTAAGACCATATAAAGATTTATTAAGTTTGATACTCTATTTTTATCATTATCATATACCCTTCGTGCAAAGTCATATAAACATCTTCAACCGTATCACCATACAAGAAAGCGTTATTCACATCTAATTGATACAAAGGCCAAGACATTTTAACAAAGAATACTAATAAGACTTCTCACAAGAACTATTTTAACTACAGTGACTAAAGGTTTCATCATAATCAAAACCTTCTTTGATTATAACCTTTAGCAACAAGTCTAGCTTTATACCTATCCACTTCCCTGAGATTTATATTTAATTTTCCAAATCCACTTTGAACCAATAGGTTTTCTACCTAAAGGCAAAACACACTCATCCATGTATTATTCCTATTTAAAGCTTCTACTTCATTATTCATAGCATCAACCCAATTAGGATCTTTAATAGCATCATTAAAGCAAGTAGGCTCAACAGATTTATTCAAAGAAGAGGCAAAACATTTATTATGCATGTTCGCCTTTTGTAATCCACATATTTTTCAATACCATATCTCAACTTAGAACTCAAAGACATAATCATTAAACCTCGATAGGTTGCTTAGACTCTACTAGACCTTCTTAACATAGGAGATTGAGTATCGTCGCACATCAACATTTTCATAACTAGATTGAGATGATTCATTTAGATTTTGACTAATATTGCCCTCGCATCAGCTTTTGGTCACCATAGTTGGTTGCAGATTGCCACCCTTCATGTTGCATTTGTGCAAGATCGTGTTAATACCTTGTGTATTATCTCCGCAATGAAGAAGTGTCTCACTACCATCTTCAACTGTGTATCTCTCCCATCATCATAGGGACTTTGAGACTCAAGATTATCAAAAATTCAAATGATCCGCTTCCTTTACACATTGTGTATCCGCAGAATCATAGGTTTTCATTTTCGGAGGAAAACATTTTCATAAAACCTTACATCTCTATGAAAAACACATTTCTAGAATCTAGGCTTAAAAGTTTATAAGCCTTTTAACAAGAGAAAACCAATTAGAATACATTTTCGGATCTAAAACTCATTTTATCATGATTATTCAAAACAGCTTACAAAACAAAGACAACCAAAAGACCTCAAGTGAAAAGATTAGGTTTTCTTTTGTGAATCATCTCAAAGGACATTTACCTTTTAAAATGTAAGATGGTAGCCTGTTAATCAAATAGACAAGCAGCTTAAAATACAATCGTACTTAACTTCAAAGGAATTCCCCAAACATAAGACTCCTTGCCACATTAAGCAAGTGTCTATGTTTCCTTTCAAAGAATCCCATTTTGCCGAGGTGTATGAGCACAAGAAGTTTGATGTATTATACCAAGCTCGTAAAAACATGATGCATTTTTTATTCACAAATTCGCCCATTATCGACCTTACAGCTTTTAATTTTTGAATTAAACCGATTGGAAAACATGTTTATAAATGTCACAAAAACTTCATCTTTAGTTTTAATCAAATATACCCATACAAACCCTAGAAAAATCATCAACAATGCTTAAGAAATATCTATACCCTTCTCTGCTAGTGACTCAGATGGACCCCATAAGTCAAGATGAATAAGTTCACCTAAAATCTCGACTTATGGTCGACAAAGGAAAAGGCTCCCTTGTTTGTTTAGCCCTATGACAGATTTCACAAACAGGCACAGAAGTATTCTTGGAGAAACCAAGATCAGTTTGAAGAACGTTCAAGACTGGATCAGCAGGGTGACCCAGTCTATTATGCCACACAAACTTAGACACATTATAAGACATAATAACACTACAATTACTCACAGAATCAACATGATGCATATCAAACAGATATAAACCATCGACCGGCTACCATCCCCAAGACATTCTCCTTTTCAAACTCAATATAACATTTATCCTCATCAAAACCAACAAACATTTTGCTATCTCCGATCAATTTATTAATGTATAAAAGACTAACACAATAACTGTGCACAACAAGAACATCATATAAAATCACATTATTAGTGAGCTTAAGATTCCCAACATGACTAATAGTAGCAAGAGTGCCATTAGGATGACCAACAAGAATATGTAAACTAGATATATCAACAATGTTAAACATTCCTTTAGTAGAAACAGTAAGATGCTGATTAGCACCAGAATCAATGATCCATCCCAATGTCAAACTCTTAACAGTAAGACTAGAATTAGCAAAATAATATTTAGAGAAACTCATATTAAACCAAACATTATGATTATAGAATGAAGCCCTACCTGCCATGTTGGCAAGTATGCTTCCAGTAGAAGAATCATTAATCAAAGACAAAAGTTTCTTCATCTGTTCAGAAGTAAAACCAGAAGAAGTGCTAGTAGAAGAAGATTTGTCAATTGGCTTAGCCTCAATATTAGCATTAAATGTTTGTTTAAAACCATGTTGCTTAAAAGAACCATTTGGTTTAGAAAAACCAGGAGGAAAACCAATTATTTCATAACACCTTTCAATAGTATGTCCAATTTTACCACAGTTTTTGCAATTTAGATTAGGATTAGGACCTCTATTAATAGTGTTATTATTATTAGTAGTAGTACTTCTAGTGTTACTATTATTAGTATTATTAAATCCTCTTCTATTGTTATTATAAGTCTTAACAGCAAAAGAAGAAGCATTGGGCTTAGACTCAAGAACACCGAAGACCTGTGAACACCCCTATGAGACTCCTCTCTAGAAACAGCTTATATATGCATCTTTAACCTCCGGGAGAGGATCCTAGTCAAGAAAGAAGTTCTAACAGTTGATAACAATCATCCAAACCCATAAGAAACTCAGATTAATCTCAAAAGTTGCTTATGCAACACCAATTCTTCACTAGCAAAGACAAGAACATTTAACTTCACAAACACATATAGGCAACTTAGTTAAAGCATCAAATTCTTCCACAAGGAGTTAAGCCTATGATAATAATCAAGAATGTATACCACCTTGTTTAACACAATTAATTTCAGAAAAGACTATAAACCACGTAACCATCAACTTTATCATATGTTTCTTGCAATTCTTTCCGCACACATGCAAGATTATCGTAATAAACAAGACCCATATAAACATCTTGAGATACGTAATTCATTACCTGTGTTAAAACAATAGCATTGCACCTATCCCATTGAGCGTAGAAGCACATTACTAGTAGAATAAGTTTCTTTAACACAAGAACCATCAACAAAACTGAACTTATTCCTAGCTTGTAAAGCTAATTTCATAGCACCAGACCATATTCTATAATTTTCAGTTCCAACAAGTTTAAATGGAATAAGAGCAGTACCACTATTATCATTAGTTTGAATATGAAGAGGATTACCAGCATCCAAATTACTAATTAAGACTTCATTATTACCACTAGGTTCACCAATAGCCATAATGAGACAGAGATAAACAACTAAGACAGCAGAAAGACAGAACAAATAACAACCAATAAACAACTAAACAAACAAACCAATCACAACAGCCTCAACACAACTTCGCAATCCCAATACCTATCCTCCTTCGACCTAGACACAATAAGCTAAACTCACACCCAAGAATAACTAAATACTAGCCAAGAAGACTAAGAGTGGCAGAGAGGTGTTTCCGTACCACTCACGGTGGCGGTCAAGGTGTTAACCACTGCTTGCACCTTCTTGACTAAGTAAGTGTTATCTTAAAGAAGAGAATTATACTTACAGTGAGATACCAATGAATGAAGTACAAACTCACTAGATTCACTTAGTCTAGTGAGATTGTAACCAAGAACAGCCCAAACAATACCAAGAACCACCGGTGATAAAAACCCCAATACCAAATTAGGGTTTCAAGAAACCCAACCAAAACCCACAAAATCACCAGATCTAATCTCAAACAGATCAATCAACCACGGCTAAGTAAGAAAACAAATTCAATTAACCAAATAAACCTCCAATTGCAAAATCCCCAAATCAACCTTCAAACCCTAGAAACCCTAGAATCTCAAAACCACCAGATCAGAACCGTGCGCTCTGATACCATGTAAAAACAATCAAGAGCACACAACAATCCACACGTACACCCAACCAACCACCCCGTGGTGTAATTTTATTATAACAACGTCAAGTAGATAAGTCCTCAATTGGGTGCTTACCAAACGAATACACAAGAAAGGATTGATCTCTTCTAGGAAGACACCAATCAACCTCACTACAAGAACTCTCAACACACAAACTACAAGATCAAATGAAGAGATTGATCTTGATACAAAACCTAACAGATATCAAGATTGATATCAACAATAACCAGACTAATATGAAACTTTTAGAGAGAGAGAATAACACAACTTTGATTGAGAGAGACTCAATGAAATAAACCCTAACTCTGATAAAGAGTTTATATAGCTTTCCAAGTTGCACTCTAGCCCCTCTACTATAAAACTTGACAACTCCAGCAAAGACTTGAAATCGCTTGAGAATGAGAATAAGATAATGACAACTTCAGTCCTCCAATATTAGAAATAAGCTTGAACAATATCTTCAACAGTTACAGCTTTTAAAAACTGAAATTTTGGTTATCCACATCGTTATAACTCCCACGAATTCTCAAACTAGTGGTCCATTTAGCTCAATGCAATCATTACAAAACGTTAAGAATACTTTATTAGCACCGAAAATGAAGTTGATGAATTTTAAAGAACTATAAATTAAAATCGAACAAAGAACAAATGTAATTAGATAGAATGATTGAGTCATGTGATAACTTATAGTGTGACGGTTGATAAGAAAACTAGTTAGAAACTTGGACAGTCAAAGCTAACTTACGCCAACTTTTAGATTCGTAATGAGAATCTACACTCCGGATATACCTTAGCGAGGTAATCTTTACTAAAGTATTAATAACCGCTTGATCACCAAGAGGTAATCTTTACTAAAGTATTAATAATCGCTTGATCACTAAACGCACTAAACGCACAATTCTTAAATTTCAACAGATATTTTGGCACCCTTTGATAACTCCACAAGCCCAAAGATCGACACTTCCGTATGAGCAAGCTTAAGGTATCTCAAATTGTGACCATGTCTCCGATATAACCTAAACCCACATCGGTTATTCCTCCCCGTGACGCATATACCTAATCTTTCAAGTTTGTCACACCGGCTAGAGAGTTCGTATCCCATTATCTATTGGTACCGAGACTTCAACCACCCAAAGCCGATGAAAATCACGTAGTTTCTTCAAACGACGCCCCTACACTCGTATAGCTTTATTTGATATTTTATTGAGACATATGTGCACACATTCCAATTCGTGGCGCTTTTGGCAAGAGCAATCATCCCATGTGTGAAGCATATGGATCTAAGCCAAAGTCGAACTTACTCTTAAACTTCGAGTTTTTGCAAACCTTACCTATTCGTGTTAGATCATCGTCATCAAAGAAATAATCCAAATACAAGATTTGTAAATTGGGACAACTTTCAACAAACTCAACACACTCGTATTTCTTATGAATATTATATCGAAAATCCACCGCTTAATCGATTTGCTAAAGCGCGTGCGACTTGAAATACAAATGGTACGCACCGGAGGAGGCCAAGACACCGTATGTTCGGGGGCAATTTGACACCATAACACGCGCCATCATCAGCATTTTTTAGGTCCCTCAAAGATATTCTCACACTTTCTAGCGAATGGCTACAGTTTTTTGCAAGAAGTACACAATCTTTATAGGAAAAAAGCTATAAATGCTTAACGTACTTTCCCCAAAAACTCATTATGCTCTATGTACTTCAAATATTGTCATTATACATAACCATTTTCATTTTAATTGGTTATGTCTACTGTTGTATAGGCACTTGTTGAACGGGTTAAAGTTGACCCATCAGAACGCATACAACCTCAATCCTCTTGTTCGAGATAGAATAAAACAGATAAAAAGGCAACTTTTGCTAGCGGGTCGACTTACTCATATCGACCCATACTAAAATCACGCTTCAACCCGCACTTGTAACTAAAACGTGCTCGACCCGCAAAACTTTGTACTTTTGCTTACTAGGTATGCAACAGAGGTGATGAAGTAAACATACCGAGGAGAATCCATTGAAAAGCATTAATTCACCTACAAGCACAAGGTGTCGACGCCATCGTGAGTCGAATCCTAGAAGCCAAAAGCAGAACATGACGATGCCATTGTAAAACATGTATAAGACAAAATGTGGATTACTCGCAATATCACACATAAACCGATCAAACTTTAGTTATAATCAATAAAGTGTCACCCATTATACTTATGTATACCGTGAAAACTCATTATGCTTTCTCAACTTTTTATTGTCATTATACATAAAGAAGTAATTAAGCATAATGAGTCGAAAATGGAAACAACGTTAAGTATAATGACAATAAAAAAAGTTGAGAAAGCATAATGAGTTTTCACGAGAAGTACATAGAGTATTTTTGGCTTTTTTCCATCTTTATAATCACACAAATCGCTGATGTTGTGAAATTTGAATTTTTCGATTGCTGTGCTATGAATGGCTAATTGGTGGAACCATTCCCCGTCTCTTTCTGTGAGCTCCCCAAAAACTCGTAGATACAGGCTTTTCAAAGAATGACAATATTTACCAATATGCAGCAAACCATCACTAGTAAACCCGGAACATAATTTGATTTTCAAAGCCCTGAGTTGTTTACCGCGGGTCTTGGCCAGGATCCTCAGATCAGAATTAGTGATAATCACACCATGAATATTAATCGTTTTTATTTAGAAAATAACCGAAATGCACACCTCTACTAAATTAATGCATTTTTATTTAGTAAATTAATGCATTTCTTTTTACAAAAAACGCTATAAATTTTTTTTTATCTTCTATTATTTCTCAAACTCATTTAATTTGTATTTCATTTCATTCATCACTTGTATAAGCGAAAATTGTGGCAAATGTTTTATGTCATGTTTTAATGTAAGCATTGTTTCAAACACGAAAAGTGGAGTTTGCTTAATTACAACACTTGAGGCTTTTGTTAGCATTTCCTTTATGTTTATTTTGAGCCTGATTTGGCGTTGGTTATGTAATACACAGTCGAAACTACTTTTGCGTGTTCAAACATTTTCTTTTGTGGAAAACTCCGAGTCTATATAAAAAAAATGTGTGTCGCTAGCAACTTAGTAAAGATTAGTTATGCTAATAACTTTATTACTTAAAATCAATACAAACATCAATAAACATATTTTAAATTTCCCTGGTAAGTGAAATTGTGTCACTTTAGAATTGGCTAGTGGATAATTGATTTATCATCTTGCTACAAACACATATTTGGTACCTTGAGTCCAAGACATTAAAGAAAGAAAGAAAAAAGGAAGCATGAAATTGTTCGATAAATAAATGTATAACAAATGAAAAATCAAAAAAGAAAAGTCAAATATGATCACAACTTCATAACGAACACTTAATTAGTTTATAATAAATTAGTAATAAGATTTCGGGAAAGACTAATACACTCTATCATCCAGGTAATAACCACGAACCAGCCGTTAATAGCAAGAATCAAGCATGTGTCGTCGTCCCGATTTCTTAGGGACATGTTTCTCCACGTGTGAACAGTATCCTAGAGATCTAGTTTAGGCATAGATCGGCTCGTCACTTCCCTATGGTGGTCAGGTACAAGGGTTCAATACTCAGGCAACGAATTTACTCCCCTTCCACCTACATTTTATGTACCACATTAATAGTTACACCAAACTTATTTTTGTACCGGAGCTTAGTCTTGGAATAAACCCCAAAGCAAAGCTAATGTGCGTTACCCTTGTTTCAGGCTGGCTAAGCAGAAGGTTCACATCGAGGAAGGCTCTAGTGCAGAACTTTACCTCAACACTATTATACTTTAGTTTCGCGTCATTACAGTGAAAACAATTAAGCAACTAGTCATACGCATTAACTAAATAAAGACTTTTTAGTTAAAATATCCGAAGACAACGATCGACAAAAGTACAAAATAAGGTTTTAATTTATGTTACATGGTCAAATAAAAATACTTATATAACAACGAAAACAACATGATCTTGAAAAATATATTTTCTCATGAGAGTGACAATCTATAAGTACTAGTTTTGATTAAGTTTTTTAAGATCAGGACCCTACCCAGGATCGTTTTTGTTTTTGCAAGATCGTGATCGTAAGATCGGATCGGGATCTTAAGATCCTACTTAATGTTATTTCTTAATAGTTTTTGTAATATTATACAAATACACAAGTTATTATACATTATAAACACAAAATACTATGAACATTTCATAGAATTTTGTCATAAATTATGATTATAAAATGTTTAAAAAGATTAACATGTTGTTTTTGTAATCCCAAAAAAACAAACCATAAATTTGTAGTTTTTTAGTTTGTAATCCGAGAAAAGTCAGATTGGATCGGACTAGATCTTAAGATCGTATGGTCAAGATCGGGATCCTATAAAATCTTAAGCTTGCAAAGATCCTATGTAGGATCCGGATCTTTTTTACTTTGCAGTAACGTAAAATCGTAAGATCCTAAGATCAGGATTGGGATCTTGACAACTATGGTTTGATGACAACGGTCTTATTGTAGTTACATTTGTTAAATTTCAGAAAATTATAATGTAGAGGACCATCAATTTTGAACTAAAAGTTTGAAAGTGAAGAGTAAAAATTGATATTTGCCGCGGAATATAATTTCAATGCCTCTGCAATTAGAAGTAGGCTGAGCATCGGTCTAAAACCGATCTGATCCTACCCGAACTGACAAAACGGAAAACAGAAAATCGTGAAAAACCTAAACCGAAACCGAACTGAATATGGTCGGTTCGGTTCAGTTTTGCGTTGGGTCCGTCGGTTCGGTTCGGTTTAGGTGTGTTTTTGTCAGTTTTGTGTCGAACCAAACCGAACCGACCCGAACCGAAACCAAAAATCGTGAAAAACCTAAACCGAAACTGACCCGAATGGCAGTCAGGTCGGCGTGATTTTTGTCGGTTCGGTCAGTTTTGTCAGTCCGGTTCGATTTTAAGCCTTCAATGCTCAACCCTAATTAGAAGGATATTACAAGGGGCTTAGCTATTAAGTATTGCAGAAATTTTAAAATTCAATATTAAAAGGGGTAGGTTATAAGGAACACCTGTTTTACATTTTGTACCTCCTCATGTTTTTGGGTTTTTTTTGTTTTTTTTTATAAAATTGTTTATATTTTAAAACGATGAAACAGAGTGTGCAGAATAAAAAATATAAAGTTTAATAATTTAAAATTATTAAATTGGCAAAAATTACAGAGCAGAAACAGATAAAAAAACTATGTTGTACTATAAATTGAGGGATAAAAAATATATTTTTGTACTTTTTTTTTATACTTTTCTTGTGGACCGAAGATATGTATAATATAAACCTATTAAAATTATGATGGAATTTGGCTCAGGCAGTTAGAACAAACAGACGCATGATTTTTAAAAAAGAAAGAATTTCATATATGCCCAATTTATTCTTTAAATTTCATAAACACCCATTCTTATCTATTATAAACCTTTAGACCATTCTACCCCTTTTTTATTTTGACTTACAAACGTTCTCCTTAATGTAGTTCTAAACTTAGGATTGAAAATAACTAATTCTTTATTCATGTTTTGGTATTGATGTGCTTACATTGTATATCTATATTTGGTTCCATTGATACATGTTCTTTGATTTTAAAATTTTCGAATGGTCAAATATGCGAAGTTGTTCCATGTTTACTTGAACTATTTACTTGTTTATGACACATGCAGGTTTGTTTTGTTTTTTATTCTCACACGTTCATTCCTTTTTTATATATACTAGGAAGATCGCGCTTTGCAGACGGTTTCTAACGGCAGACAATTAATGATATGCAATATTGTGGTAAGTGTTTCTTATAACGCTCAAAATAGAACGTGAAAAGATCAAAATGTAATTACAAACGGTTGTAACATGTGATAATTCAACTTTAGCAAAAAAATTTAACATGTATCAAACAACATATAAAAATATTTAATGAAACTTAAAATAAAATATTAGATATACGATATTGTGGTAAGTGTTTCGTGTAAAGTTCTAAATAGAACGTGAAAATATCAAAATGTAATTGCAAACGGTTATAACATTCGATAATTCAACTCAAACAAAAATTCTTAACATATATCAAAAATATATAAAAATAAAAACATTTAGTAAAACTGAAAATAAAACATTATATCAATTTTATGAATTTGGTTAAGTGTGACGTGTTCTAATATGAATAACAAAAAGGTCAATAAAAGGATCGTTTGTTGTGTAGAGTGAGAAAGCATTTTATGCTATACAAATGCCGATATATTTATGCTATACTTATGTTTTAAATCTTACCAGGTTCCATCATGATACTTCAACAGCAAATAATCAAGTTTTTTGGACATAATAAAAACCGGTTTAAGAATTAAGATCCAAAGTAACAAGATTCTTCATGTACATCTTTTTAATTTATTTAGTAAAATGTAAGATACATACCGTTGTTATCTTCTTATATATTTATTAGAAGCCTTGACCTTGAAATAAAAAGAGCGTAAATATATGCTCATGAGATTTTATAGCGGCATATAGTTATAATGATATTTTGGTTAAGTGTTTTATGTAACGTTTTGTATAACCAAAATATCACAATGACTATATGCCGTTATAAAATCCCGTTACTATGAACGAGTACTCGTCTAGTTTTCATAATATGTGTTCTCATGTCTTTGTGATGTCAAGATGACACGTTTTCTTGTTATTGGGTTTCTAGACTATCTACATCTATTGTGCATGAATCGCTTCATAATATCAACTGAATCTAAGGGCATCCACTATGGTAGTTTATAAAAAGGTTTATAAAAAGATGAAGAGGTCCATAATATTGTTAACCATAGTGGACATCAGTTTCATGCTTACATGGCATGAAGAGGTCTAATATCTTAGACCTTTTTACAATTTAATGCATTGAGTTAATGTTATATATTTATAAAGCTTTAACAAGTTTGTCTATAGTAGAAATAGGTTTATAAATCTAAAAGGTTTATGAGTTTGTGATGTGGCATAATTATAAACCTTTGTAAAGGTTTATCATAGTGGATGCTCTAAGATGTATGCTTTCAATAAAGTTAATTAAATGAGAAAAGAAATCGAAATGAGAATAGTGGAAAAGAATTCTAGCCACATATATTTAATGAAGATGGATATATTTAAGAGTGATCTCTTTTTTAAGTGCATATGACAAATGTAGTCGTAATTACTTTTTTTTTTTTTTTTTTTTTTTGGTAAAGGGAGTAATCCTGCACCCTAGTAAATATATTAACCAAATAAACGTTTAAGTACAATGGATATGAGTGAAATCCCATATCTCAGCCCGTTACATAGGCATAAAGCTTACATAACAAGATACTTCCACTTCTCTAAACAAGAAAACAAACCACTACTCAAATGATAACATATGACACAACAAAATAAAATTACTTCCTAGGACCTTGAACCTTTGTGCCATACATGGCATTAAAAGAATCCAAATTCGGTGAAGATCACGAACTGCTTTCGCATAGTCATCAAATCATAGTCATCATACTCATCTTCCAACTCTTGGCCACCACCAAAATATTAGCAGACTCATCAAATGGGTTAGCAACAACCTCATCTTCGAATCGACACCTCAATCTCTCCCACTTTAGAAAAGGGTTAACTCTCTAGTAGAAGGGGTAGACGGAATAGGTTGACCATCATCATCCACAAGAGTAGCTTTCCCATCAATAATTAGCCTTTCAAGCTTACCAATTTTCTCAGCGATGGGAGTAGACCCAACATCCATTGTTCCCATTGAATCACTCACAAGCTTGGCATCAGAATAAGTCCCAGTCTCCGGAGACTTAGACGCCTCACCAATATCTATACGATAGTCCGTCCCCCGAGATCCATCAACACCTGCTTCCTTAGTAGTACCAGAAGACATCCCAGTCTTGACCTTGTTAGAAGAAGAATCAGCCACAGTACTTGGTATGCCCAAATCATCATCCACCTCAAGAGTCCCAAAAGAGTTAGACGTAGTAATCGCTGTATCTTTAGCATTACCACTAGCAGCTGCCGGTATCTTCGTCTTTGCAACATATACCTGTTTCCTAGGTGCAAATCTAGGACCCTTACCATATTAATACCACCAGTCATCTTCGTACCTTTAGGTTTGGCTTTCCGATTCTGCACCACCTTAAAACCATCATTAGTTTCGTCCACATTTGAGCTGGGA
This sequence comes from Chrysanthemum lavandulifolium, assembly GCA_022545495.1. Classification (NCBI taxonomy): domain Eukaryota; kingdom Viridiplantae; phylum Streptophyta; class Magnoliopsida; order Asterales; family Asteraceae; genus Chrysanthemum; species Chrysanthemum lavandulifolium. Next base: position 4,902,554 of record CM040246.1, on the reverse strand, counting down.
GGAGCATCATTATGCTCCTTAATACTCTTAGGACAACAAGCGATATCATGCCCAAACACTTTCTACCACACACAAGGGCGGCTTCATTCATATTCCACCTTTACACGTGCCGTAGTAAACCACTATCATCCTTATTAGGATCGCCATAGTCACCACATGTTTAAGCTCAAATTCGATGATAATTCCACAAGAGCACGTGCAAAACTAATGCGACCCCATGAATCTACACACATGGAGCTAGTAAAGCATCTAGCATAATCGCTTACCCACCGAGTAGCAATTAAGTGAACCCATCTTCCGAGTATGCAAGTAATGGCACATTATGCAATTTAATCCAAACGGAACTCTAGTTACCTCACTTTTAGACAATAGCACATCGAGTCCATTTAGTGAGAATGAGAGGAGAATTGCGAATAATCCATGGGCCCCATTGAAGAACACTCTCAACACCTCTTTAGAATCGAATTTGAAGAGGAAAAACCATCATCATTCTTCATTAGTTTCTTAAAACCAAACTTACCCCACGTATTGGAGACGTAATTACAACCAAATGAAAAGCAACATTCTTGCCAACAAAGAAGCCAACAATTGTATTTTCATAACGGTTGAATACACCCTCCATAGCAGCCTTTGGAAGCACCGTATCATGATTTTCAATTGCCTCATTCACCAAGGCACGAAAATTCACTTTCCTAGAGACACGTTCCGGATTTAAGACATTAGCAAATGACCTCACGTTAATTTCAACGTTAGGACTCAAGTAGAAGCATTCACCATGTTAGGACCAGAATTCAACACATCGGCAGATGAGGCGAATCGTGAGTCACCCTCAATACCACGTTCACCTTGGAGATGTTTTAACCTAGCTTCCAACTCCGAATATCAACCCTTTATACGGGTTCGTGTCCATGTTTACACCACCTTGATCGCCAAGTTGGTGGTTGTTTTAAAGCCTTCACCAAGAACCAACTTTATCAAGAAACCCTTTTCCATCTCTCTACACCCCACAAACAATTCCAACAAACCCACAAGACTCTTGAATGAACAATCGACTATTAATCAAACCCTAACTAAAAGTTAGGGTTTAAACACCACGAACAATAACTAACCTGCTCCCATGGTTAAAAGACCAACAAGGAATGAAAGAATCAATCCAAGTAAAAGCACGCAATCCAAATCGGGTTAGAACAAACGATTTACCAAAACCCTAAAAATATTGAATCGCCAAAAAATGACCTAATAAGGAGAAACGCTCAAAACCAATCACGAATCAAATAAAAAGATGTTAGTTAATAACGAAATCGCTTAGAAGCAAAGAATCCCAAGGTAGGTTCGATTTGGAAAAAAACGATTAGGGTTATTAGAGTTGTGAAAATCGCCAGAGAGAAGTCGACTTAGGGTTATTTTTTTTGTAGTCGTAATTACTTCTCAGCTCATAACTCGTATTCTATTTTTTTTCTTTCTTTTGATCTTAATATGCAACGATAACTCAAGTATCTTTGATGGTAATATTTAAATTCTCATTTTTTATGATTAATATGTATGAAAGTAAATATAACTATGAAATAAATATTTGTAACGTTTTCTTATGATAAAGTTCAAGTAGATTTGATAAATTAAATTTCAATACAATCAAAATATATGAAATATTTTGGGCTCAATCACATGCTAGACCCAATAATAGCATCCAATGGATTACAACACGCTAATGACTATAGATTAATAACCGTTAGTCCATTTTCATAGTTTTCAAATGAACCTCAACACTATTACAAGACAACATTGAATATCAAAATCAAGCAAGAATAAATACTAATAAACATTAGAATAACCTTGTTGATTAAATATTGGTGATGAACTCTATGGGCATTTTGGACAACCTTCCTTGGTCTTCCGGTTGTTGTAGCATGGGCAAACTTGTTTGTTACCGTAAAACCGGTGGTGCACACAAACAATTCACGCAACATTTTTGGCGTAAGAACATGCATGGCTTGTGGTATTCATTTTGCTACATCTCCTAATGCATTCTCCACCGTTGTGTTCATTTGGGCACAAACCATTAGACATTTGTAGTCAACTCGATGCATATATTGGATCTAAGATAAGACATAGGAACTTACGAGAGCTTTTAAACTTCCAAGTCCAAATCCACCGCGATGTCTTCCATTAGCGAGACCATGAAGAAAAACAATAAAAGAACATATTTATGAAGAAAAATAAGAGACTACAATGTACTAACCTCATGATCATCATCAACATTTTGTTCAATTTTTCATTTCCATTTCCATCTATACGTGAATTAGCACAAGTTTGAAAATGAAAATTAGGATTATGGTGTTTATAAAAGATATGTTTTGGAAAGTATTAAATTTATAAAGCATAATTTTTCTACGATTGGCATACAATGGACATTGGTATTGGAAGTTTCAAATTTTAAATCATTCATATATTTACTACACTAGCTTAGAGACCCGTTGACACCGGGTTATTTTTTAAAAATATAGATAAATGAGATGATAATAAAAGTAATAACGTAATTTGTTAAATTTAAAATATGTGTGAGTCACAATCGATTTACAACCATCGCGTTGCCAATCTAAAATAGATTGACTCGAACATAAAATGATGTGTGATTTTAATGATCAATTGAGTTGCTAACAAACCTTGTAACATTAAAATAATGAACCATAGTATAATATAACGTGATTACACCAATGATACATACATGATACAACATGAACCTTGTTCAAAGACCTTCAAGTACTTCTTTATAAACGACATTTGTTGTGGTTTTGGAGAGATTACCATCCCGATCACAAACGACAACCTTCAAACCCCGCTTGCTTTTACTCTTGATACGACAGCGTCAGGGTTGTCCATGTGTGAACACGTGACGGGCAAGTACAAACCAACTTTAGAAAGCGATTGCCCTTGGCTTTTGTTGATTGTCATGGCAAAAGATAACGATATCGGATATTGTTTCCGACAATCTTAAGAGGCAAACGCTTATCTCGACGGAGTAATCCTCAACCTTGGAATAATCACCTTTTTTCAAGTTGGTTCCGTTAATGATCTGCGCTACCGAATAGAGGTTCTTGTTAATTTAAGTACTTGAAGTCTTGTACCATTACATAAACCATTTGATTGGTCTATGTTTCTTAACAACATAATCGGCACTCCGACTTTTAAAGCAAGCATGTGGTTTGGAACACCGAGAACTTCAATCAATTTATAAATTCAAAGAGAAAATAGACGATCTATGACAACACCACGCTCACTTTTATCCACGTTGTCACAACTTAAGTAGACCATTTCTTCTCCGGAAATGGGCCAACAAATGTTCATTTATAGTGTCGACTAACTCATTTGTGGGTGCCAAAATCGCCTTTTCTTTGTTGTGTTTATATGTACTATAATAAGCTATATAGCTTAAAGACCCGCGGATTCGCGGAGTTTTTAAAGAAATATGAAAATGAGATAATAAGAAAACAACGAACACCAACATGTTTCATTAATATAAAAAAGAAATAATGATATAAATCGTGAATTATTCAACAATCAATTGAGTTTGTAACATTTAAAATAATAGACGTCCATGCATTGTCATCTCCACATTTGATGGTCTTGAATAGCAAATGACGCCTGTGTGCACTAATCAATATAATAGTCAATGTCCATTCGTGTACACCCAATAGTCCATAAAACCCTTTAAACAACCGCATATGGTTTCCGTGTGCGCACATGCTTTTGTAAAGCTAAAAAGTTATGTCTTTATACATATGGTTTAGCTCCATTAATCCTTAAAGCATAGGTAAATAGGTTCTTACTTGGAAACATCATGGATGTAAAAAAACAAATAAAGAACAACTAATTAGTTATATATATGTACATGCATGTTCAGGTTTGATCAAAGGTCTTGAAGTAGTTTTTCATAAACAATGTTTGTATACTTTACATATTTATTGACCGTTTGATCATAGACCTTGAAGAACTTTTTTTTGATAGGTTACCATCCGAATCTTAAACAACAACCTTCAAACCTTTTTTGCTTTTGACACGTGAAAGAGTCACATATAGTCATCCATGTGAAAACAGGACGTGGCAGATACAATTCGAATTTTGAAAGCGATTTTCCTTGGCTCTTGTTTAATGTCATGGCGAATGACGCCGAAATGCTGAATTTTATGTATTTCTAATTTTAAAAGTCATTTTTACTTTATAAGATAGTGACATTTATAATGATGATGATAACAATAACTATAAAATTGTAGGTTTTTTAAAATACATAATTCTAAAAAAAAAATCAGTTATATTTGAAATTCAAGTGGCATAGACCAATTATTAAAATTTTAAAAAAGAAAAATGCATAATGCAAGGTTATCATTTTGCCATAATCATTCGGTTTGTCCTAAAGCAACCCGATATAAATGCCAATTGGAAAGGTATTTGATGAAGTTTCTAAAATTTTCTCAGCAAAGATAATCTTTTTAGGCCATAAAGATACATTTAATTCAATACACGATATACAAAAGTTGAAACAAAATTTGGCGTCTCATATATTGCCACGATTCTTCACAAACATCAGATATGGTAATGTTGATTTAAGTTATACTTCTATTATCTAAGCAAAACAAAGTAAGCAATTTATGGTACCATTAACACCCATTTACCAATTTACTACACATTAAAAACTCATGCTTCTTTAGTGGCCTCATTTGTAGTTGTGGATTATTCATCTGTAATTGTGACTACATTCTGATGGATGATCAGCAGCTATTGCAGGCCCATTGATTGTGTTGGAGCAGAGACTCAACAATGGTCTCCAAAGTCTTGGTTCAACTGTCAAGTCTTTCTCTTCAAAAGACATTTTTTGCACAAAACACTTGTTTGTTTCTTCATATCTGTGAGAATTAATAACACACACACTGCAACTTCGTACCACTTGTAAAAATGATAACAACCCATTATCCAAAAAGATGGTAATTAAGGCTTAGAATTGATGTGTGAAACTGTTAATGTGTGAAGCTGTTAATGGACAGTGCACGACATTTTAATAAGCTCAATTATAAGTTGCAAGTTAATTAAGGCTTAGAATTATACCAAAATTTATAGAAAGCTTTACTATTCGAACAAACATTAGTCTTTATTCATTAAGAGAAAGGAGGAAAGCTCATTAATATGTGAAAATTCAAAACAAAAGTTATATGTTTAATAATGAGAATAAACCGACTAATGCACTGTGGGCAAACCCTTGGGTCCAAGCAACGATTAAGGCTATGTTGTTTGTGCTAGTCTCACCATCCTTTTGGTGCACCTCAAATGACTTGTCACAAAGGCCATGGGCTACTTGATTACATTGGTCTTCCCATCATGACACACCTAAACCACATATGTGATAGATCAAAGTAATTAAATATAGACACATTATAAACCACATACAATAGTTTTTCTGGTTCATTATTAACATATTACCGGTAGTAATGTCATTAATCCAAGAGATTCAAAACCTGTCAATTTAAAGCCAAATAAAGTCATTAAACCATGGTTTTTTTGTTAAAGAGGCCTAAACGAATATGCATCTTTTAAAAAATTGTAGAAAATAAATAACAAAAGATGTTTATCAAAATCTTTTAAACACAAAACTGATGCTAACATATCACTTTGCACATCTCCATCATAGTTTTTGCATGCACACACATAAAATTACACTTGCATATCAAATTGATAGAATGGGCTGATACATAAACATATTGATAGAATGGGCTGATATGTTCTCAACAGCATGTAACAACACATATTCTCGAATGCACAGTTTCCTCAAATTTCAATGTCAAAAAGGGCCTACAAAAAAGTAGTTCAAAATACACAAATATAACTACTTATTAAATATCCGAGGAAAAAAAATACTACCTTGCCAATACCAACCTTGAATACCAATATCGCTAAAAATATGCCGACATGACAATATACAAATAATAAATATAATAAATAGAACACACAACAATATCTTATAGAAGTCGAAAAATTAACGTGGAGAAAAAATTACGGAAGGAATGACATTCGCATCATGATTACCGACACACATTTCGCATGACCTCATTGACCCTCCTTTTTAATACTGCGTTGATGAAGAACCCAATGATTCCGGTCATCGTCACCAACCGTCGGTGATGTGTTATGTAATAAAAAGGGTGATTGATGTTGATAACTATCTCGTACATGCTTTCCATTTCCACATTCATTTTTTCCTACTTCAATGCTATATATTGGAGAAGCAAGAAATGCTGATTCAAGTTTCTTATTATAATCGTTATCGGGCAAAATATTGGTTTCGAGTGGTTTCCCTTTGATGTTCCACTTTTAGTTTTCGAATTGTTCGCCATAAATATATTTTTTTTCTTAAAAATGGAAGCAACATTTAATGAAATAGCGACAATGAAACACAATTAGATATAAAAAACGAAATTATGTACCTCTCTTTAAAAATTGAATTGAAACACATTAGATATAAAAAAAAGCCCAAATCTTTTAAACGCTATATAAAAAAAAGACAAATCCGACACAAAAATTTGATGAACCCTAAAAATCAACTAAAATCCGACACAAAAATTGATCACAAAAATCAAATTCTTTACCTTGTTTAATTTGATGAACCCTAAAAATCAAATCGTGGAATGATTTGAGAAGGATTTCGTTTAATTTTCTATGAACCGTAAAATGATTTGAGACGGAATTGTTTTAAATTTTGAATCATGAATTGCTTTGAATGGACTGAAATTAAATGCACAATCGTAACCGATTAATTTTGAATGAATTGTTTTATGAATCGTGTGGAAGAAGCTTTGTTTTATGAATTGTTTTATGCAGCAGAAACTTGTACTTAGAAGCTAAATATGGTAGGGCATTAAACCAATTTTTAATGCAAGGTGCTTAGTAGGCTTGTACAAAAGCTTATTTTATTATATACTAGCTTATAGACCCGTGGATTCACGGGGGTTTTAAAGAAATTATTCATTAAGAACCTGAATGTGTCGATAAATTAATAAACAACAACGAACGTAAATAGGTAACATTATTTTCTTGAAAGGAATAACAAATAATTTGTCAATGAACAATACACAATTTGGTTTGTAACTTTTTAGAAAATAAATATGCATATATCATCTTTTTCAACTGATAGATACTTTTTGGGAGCAAATGTATGTAGTGAACATCAAACAGTTGAGAGGTTCATGTTCATTCCGTGAACACCTAAATATTATTAAAAAAAAAAGAAGTTAAGCTAAAAGGAAATTGTTAATATGAGTATATGTAAAGTTAAAAAATGGTATAAATCATTATATGTATATAGTTGTACATATAAGTTGAACAGTGATCATAGACCTTTAAGTACGTCTTTGTAGACAACGTTTGTAGTATCTTCGAGTATCACATGGCCTCTTTTAGATTCTTCGGTTTTTGATTTATAGATTACATTTAAAATCTAATTAAGACATGATCTCAAGCTTAAAAAAGTACATTTGGAAGGTCCAGGTTAACTACATGAGCATGGATCAAGTAATCTCAAAATAAAGCATGAAAATGTCATTTGCACTTGAACTACAATGACAAATTGAAGTAAACAAAATAATGCATGAAAAGCAGTAGTATAAAATCCGATGGAAGAACTAAGTTACCGAATTTTTAACTCAAAAGAATCACCAAGTTCATATGATAAGCTTAAAATAATGTGCAAGCTACGAAATCTCGACTAATCTTTGTAAACAAAGCTAACGTTTCACATATTTTAAAAAGCGGTAGAACTTAGTAGAGTTGAGGATGATCTAAACTGTCTATTTCTAACTTGATGTGGGCAACTCATAGGAATGAAGACAGTTTACCAAGGTATTGTTCAAATGTCCACGGTTCCACACCTAAGAAGTTACACGCAATAATTAGCTCAAGTTTACAAAGCCAGCCTCGAGTAAATGGATACTATGTTTCATTAAATTTGCTAAAGGCTCAAACACCTTATTAAATTATCACACTTTCATAACACACATTCAGACACCTTCTTAATTTGGTACCTTGGGAGTCAAGATTACATAATCACACTTTCAAAATGAACTCATAACACATTAAGCTCCGCAAATTGCGATAAGCATCTTTATGATACGGAAAATAAATATAGCAGATATATCAAACAATAAGCTACAACATGTCATATATTATACTAAAGCGTTTTAACTATTCCACACTTTATTTGTAGGACATCGCAATATAAGTTATTAGCCCATTTCATAATAAATGCTATGAAAAAAACATAAAAATCCATATGTATTTTATATAGAGATAAAGTTTTTGTTTGTAAAGATATGCTGGAGACAGAAAAACATTGATGTGGAATTTGTTCAGACTTGACCCTTAGTTCCAAAGTCTGACTAAAATAATAAAGGTTATGGTGTTTACTTATGTAACGTTTCATCTACGACATCGTAAGTTCGATGAAAGTATACGTGACTCTAAATACACTCCAAATGAAGCCCCGGGGTCCCTTTTAAGTTATGCTCTAACTTAATATAAAGAAGATGTTCATAACAGAAACGAATGTGAATGCTTACCAAATCCTTCAGACCCGTAACCTTATATAGCACAAGGAAAACATATAAGCATACATATAGTTAATAATAAACTTTGTAATAGAAATAAATGGTAAATGTGGAGTAATAAGAATCACCTTCCCAGGTCCACTAAATTAAACCTGCAAAATCATTCAATTACAAACATTCAATTATAATCCCACAAACAATAAAAAAACAAAATAACACTAAATCTTATAAAAATTAACAATCAAACATACAATCACCAATAATTAAACAAAAATATATGATAGGTCAAATATACATAATCTTTAAACATATTAAATTAGTATGCACAAAACATATTATAGTTAAATCAAAATCAAAATAATAATTTTCATACATATTAAATTGAATATGCAAAAATTAAAAGATAATTCTGATTTAAAGCTTTGTGACAAAAAAACCCCACATAAATCGACTTGTTAGGTATGGCATAGAAAAATGATGCAACCATGACTGGAACATAGCGATATCTTAGGGTTGAAGCTAAATACTCATTTGGATTATTTGAATTCATAAGTTATTTTTGGAGAGGATTGTTTAAATGTGTCAACATCAATTGATGGATTGTAACCGGCTATAACTTTGCAAGAGATTAAAAAAGAGACGTATAAAGGAAGAGTCGTATTCAAAAATTAGGGGTTATTTTTGGATGTTGATTTGAATTTGACAAAATTAATTGTCTAGAAGTAACTAAGTGAAAGGGTTTGAAGCAACAACATAAATACTGAACCCCGTATGTTATTTTTGGATGTTGATTTGAATTTGAGGAAATTTAATATTATGATTCACTCGTATGATTAATTAAATTATAATGCGTGATTCATAATGTTTTTCAATTACACAATCAATTCCTAAAAATAGTTCAAACATAAATTAGAAGGGTTTTAATATTATGATTCACTGGCCTATTTCAAAATATAAAACCAAAAAAATATACCTCCAAAAAATTAAAAATCATTTGAAAAACGTTTTTCTTACAAATAAAATACCATTCAACACATTTGCCCCAAATAATTTTAGTTAGGGTTTTTGTAATTAATAATTAATCAAATCAACTACAAAGAATCGATACTAATGTGTAATTAAAAACGAAATCAACCAAAAAAAAAATTGGTATACCTTGATTTGAATTTGTTATGATCTGTGCCGAAAATAGGGTTCCACGTGAATTAGAGTAAAACGGCATTTTTAATCTTTTTGAATCGGTGATAGTTTAAATCGAAATTGATATACCTTGATATTCAATCAATTACATAAACATCTTGTGTTATTTTTGGAGGTATATTTGATTGCTATGAAATTAATTGTTTAATCTCCTATTTTTATTCATAACAAATAATTAGGCTTTATTTTTGGAATTAATTTGTAATTGACAAAACTAACTCAACATCTTTAAACCATATGAATTATTTTGAATGTAGGTTTTATTTTTAGAATTTGTTTTGTAATTAAATGGATTTGCTGTAACAGGTTAAATGTTTATGAAAGAGTATGGAGGAAGATTTGACTTTCGGTGTGTGTTTGAAAGAGAGTGTATTGAAAGTCATTAGTTATTGAGGTGTTGTACATTCCTTTTTTTCTAACCAATCACAACTTTGACACATCAGAAAATTAATTGCATGAGGTGCTTTAAAGGGTGGTACAAAACTCTTGTTTATTATATTAGATAGATAATAGATATAATCAAGTTATCAAATCATTGTACATTACTAAGTTTAAGTCAACTTTACTAAATTACTATATATAAGTTTCAAGTCAACTTTATTGCATTACTACATTAAAGAGATGAATCGTTTCTTGAACTGAAGAGATAAATACAATTGTTTCAGTAAATATTGTAACTATTTCCTGCGTTTTGAGTTTGAGTAAAAAACATTGACTTTCAATATTCAATTTTCAACTTTTCACATTTACCTTTGACCCTTTTTCCATTTAAGATAGTAGAGATAATGTGTTGTGAAGATTGTCACTCCATGTAATATAGTTCGATGATAAAAAACTATAATATGTAGTCACTTAAAGAGATGATTCAATTGGTAAAAAACATGAAAGGCAAAATGGCCATAATAAATTTTAACTTAAATAAAATATGTAAAATTGGATAAATATAAAATTTGAAATATGTTTTTGGGTAACTACGATATTGACTAGTTTAGTCGGGTATATATAAAATTAATGGAAAATTGCATTTATATCCCTTCAAAGGTGAATCATTTCATATATATCTTTCTTACAAGTTTTTGATGCATATAGTACAATGGTTTTTATGCATGCAAAAGATATATATGCAATTTTGTATTTTTGGATGGATATATATGCAAATGACCCTAAAATTTAATCATATTTTAAAGAGAATTGATACTCACACCACACTTTTTGATGCATTCACCACCATTTATGCATTACAGTATTGTACGTACAATACTTTAATACATAAATGGTGATGAATGCATCAAAAAGTATGATGTAACTATTTTAAAAGGGATAAATAAAAGAGAAAAGTACCAAAAAGTGCCAAAATCTTTTTGGTAGTCCCCTTTGTGGTCAAAATTTTCTTCAATCTCCAAAATGGTCATGCGCAGCCACTCGACCGCGCAGCTCCACCAGAAACATGACACGTGTCATAAGGAAAGTACAACTTTCACTTTTTAATCTACCCAAATAACCACCATATTTGCGCAACCGACGGCTACTCAACCTACTTTTACTCGACTTGCATTTATCCACGTGCAAAAAGTAAAAAAAAAAAAAAAAAAGTACAAAACTACTTTTCACCGTACCTCTTTCTTTTCCAATGTACACGAAACCCGATCGGCAATAACCATCGGATCATACACAAGAATTAATCAATACATGATTATCAATCCAAATCTTATTATCATTCTCAAACTTAATCACAAACACAAACACAAACACAAAACAACATATATTGTCACCGATTGATAGATCGGATTTTTTGTTTATTTCCAATGGATTCATCGTTGCATCGTGTTGATGTAAGTATCATATTTAGATGTAATAAATGTTTAATCATTTAGTTAGGTTTGGGTATATCAATTTTGGTTGAAAATAGTTGGTATTTTGTATTTTTTAGTAACACAATATACCCATGAAGAATAATAACGGTAGCTAGTATCATGTATAAATTAGTTTTATTTTAATATTTTGTTTTTGTTAACCTAGGTTTATGATTCAAGGTTAGTTTGAGAACTAAGCTACACCTTCGAAAACAATATCCAAGAAGTT